>JABXJD010000031.1:1877500-2325000 GCA_013375575.1 Percina caprodes
TAGATAGATAGATACTGTAGATAGATAGATAGATACTGTAGATAGATAGATAGATAGATAGATAGATACTGTAAATAGATAGATACTGTAGATAGATAGATAGATAGATAGATAGATAGATAGATAGATAGATAGATAGATAGATAGATAGATAGATAGATAGATAGAAGACCAGGCAAATGAGAAAAGATGGAGCGAGAGGAAGCTTCAAAGGCAGAGCAGGGTGACTCAGTCATAAACTAACACTCTCAGTCAGGATAGAGGCATTGTAGGGTAGAGAGGAAATAAAGGGAGGGAGAAGATGCAAGAGGCAGACAGAGCTAAGGGAGAGTGAAGAGTGGAGAGGAGGGAGGAGAAAAGGAATTAATGATGAGATTCAGTTCTTTCATGCTTATCCTTATTCAAAATACCCTGATAGGGCAATCACAACATGTTGTGCCATGTGTGATGCTGAGAATATTTAGTTACAGGCAGCGCTAATTGCTCGTGTGGGAAGAAGCATGCTTAGTCTCAATCTGTGTGGCTGAAGTTGCTGTTCCACTAGGCGGTTACTGAACGCTAGCGATGTCAGATTTATTGTAATTAAATCAGTTCCAGAGATGGGCCGAAATGTTAAATCAGTGATTAGGAAATTGTTTTTTTCAGGGTATTTAACAACAGTAGCTCACTTCAGGGAAATTCCCTCTTTCGGGTCTCACAAGCCGTTTATTAGGCCGAACAAATAAAATGTGAAGTAATCGTACCTGCAAGGCATGTGGATGTGGCCAGGCATGGCATGATTTGTGACAAAGGACATATCCTGTTTGATGTAGCATTACAGAACTTCGGTTAACATAAAGGAGCATCATGGTAACAATCTTTATTTTGTATTATTATCAAGAAATCCCATGAAAAGCCAAACAAAACCAAAACCAACAATACTAAATTATAAATGATATTCAGAACACGAATAGAGCAGCAAACAACTATTTGCTATGTAAAGATGTAGTGGGGTAATGGCATCCTGAGCAGGGAATGAAGTCAAACTCCCTCTGTGTGTGTTGGGATCTGAGCTTCTCTGTTTTTTGGTTTGGTAGCCAGGCTGGCGGCGCAGGCATCTGAGTGCCTCCCTTTGAAAGTGTCGGCCCTTGTTTCTTCCCCCCGCCTCTCCTAATTTCTGCCACTCCGCACTGCTACTACCTACGCCAAAGAGCAGTGCAGCTCATGCAGAGGTTACCACTGATAACGTCGCAGAAGCAAAACTCACTCACCTCCGATTGACCCCAATATTCCATTCTCCAATTTTTTAATTTGCATTTAAAACACTACTACTTTAATAAAGTCTCCATCCACTACACAGCACACTTAAAACAAACTCACTTTTACAGATAGTTCACCCGTTAATCTCGTTATATTCTTCTTCCAAAACAGCCAGGAGTGGAGTTTTCTTTAAAACATAGTTATGACTTGTATAATAACTGCATGCAAAATTAATCAGAGCACACAAGGCCAAATTGACTCCTAACATACCACATTGCTAAAGCTATTTTTAAACGGAGTCCGACGCAGTCAGTCCACATAACAACACACCCGTGCTACATTCACTTCCAGCTAACTTCATGGGGAACAATGATGGTAGAACAGCATCACAGATTCATTTTCCCCTGAAAATACTGGATCTGCAGCACTCTACCGTGTCATTCACTAATGAGCTGTTTGTCATCTTCACCTGTTCAACTCACTTAGATAGTATGCGACTGTCCTGCAGTTATTACAAACATGTGACCTCACCACAGGCAGTTGCCTCGTTCGGAATACAATGATGCACATCTCAATTTAAGACTTAGTTTGTTCTTTCCATTCTTTAAAAAAAATTAAAATCAGTGTATTTATATAAACAATGGATGAAATGACTAGACTACTACTGTTGTATAGTTAGTGTGAAAGGTGTCCATTGTAGGGATGAACCCAACTCTGCAGCTCCTTTGACCTCTTCAGAGCATTTTAGCATTCATTGTTTTGGATTCATGGCGTGCAACTTCAATGTTTTGATTCAGTCTCATGGCAGCTGTTTCCAGCTAAAAATCTAAAAAACAAAAATGGACGCTATCTACACAGCACTAAACAACAGACAGACAAAGTTAGCGGCTAGCTGGTGAAGATAGAGCATTTTGCAGCTACGTATTTTTTCTCTTGAGTTGGTGGAGTGAATATTAGACTTACATTTGTCATGTGGCCATGAATCCTAATGTTACTCAGTGTCAGCTGGATGTGTAAATAAGCCACTGTTTATTAGCCATATCCACTTTATAAAATAATAATATGTCAGTGTTGTGTTTACAGCTTGTTGTGCTGCCCCCAAATGGCCAAAAAGCTTTGGCTTTACAAAGATTAATGTGTGGAAAAAGTGAGCAAAGGTTTAGGTTTGGTTACAGGGCTGGACCAATAATGATCTTACCTTATTAGATAATCACATGTATCATATTTGTAACCATTTTCTAACATGACTGTACACTTTAAGACACATTCTTGTGTAATAATATAATGATA
Source organism: Percina caprodes (assembly GCA_013375575.1). Lineage (NCBI taxonomy): Eukaryota > Metazoa > Chordata > Actinopteri > Perciformes > Percidae > Percina > Percina caprodes. The sequence goes on from JABXJD010000031.1 coordinate 1,880,030, forward strand.
GTGAGTGAGATCAATAAAACAGAGTGGTAATGTATCTCTTTCTTGCTCTCTCTCAGGTCCTGGTGGTGCAGTAGTCGCTACCTCTGAACTGGATCCACTTCCCGTCTCTGATTTATCAGCCGCCTTTGCCTTGCTCGCCCCTCTCTCCATCCGTCCATCATCCTCCCATCCCTGTCTCTGTAAGTCTGTCAGCCCGTCCGTTCGTCTGTCCATGGACTGGCCGTGACCCTGGAGGGAGGGGGACAGAAAAGAGGAAAGAGCGGAGTTGCAGAGGAGACGAAGGAAAAGAAAGCTGGATTCATTCAGACATCAAGCTTCTGAAGTGCCCCGGCTTGCTGTCCTTGATCCCCCTCACCCTCCTCCTCCTCCTGTTATGGAGAATTAAAGGAGCAGTGGGAGGCCAGGCCAAGATAGTGAGGAGGAAAAAATAAATAATCAACCAATGCCCTTTCATTGTCCTTGAAATGAAATAATAAATAAGTGTTTAGGTGCATCATTATAATTACAGATTATTTAAGAAAGAAATCCAGACCAAACCAAAGTATTGGCTGCTGAGCACATGAACAACCCTCCACCAACCAAACGAAAGGGGAACTGAGTTGAAGACAGACTATAGAGAGAAAGGAGGACCAAAAAACAGAAAAGAAACCCTTACTGACATGTCAACAACAGCCACTATGGGTGAAATGGCAAACAGCGCGGTGGAGTTTTATCCCAAAGGGACAAGAGGCGTGGGCGGAGGAGGAAGGGCAGATGGCAGCCATGCAGGGGGAGACTTTGGGGTCACGGTGGCGGAGCTAACGGAGCTGATGGAGCTCCGAGGGGCTGATGCCATTCAGAAGATCCAGGAGAGCTACGGAGACGCAGATGGGCTCTGCCAGAGACTACAGACCAGCAAGACTGATGGTGAGCAGGCATGGGTGAACGAATGGTTGAACTGTTGAAAAAGTAGATTGGTGGATATATGAATAATGGAGAAGTAGATGGATGAATGGGTGATAGCACATGTATGAAAAGACTGATGAAAGGAAATGGTTGGGTGGTTGAGTAGATACAGTACAAGTAGGACTGAGCAGTAATTCAATATGGTAATTTATTGTCTTTCAATGGAATCATATATTGAGATATTGTGAAATACAATTGCACTGTCTAAATTGATAATAACAAGCACATACAAACTCAAATTTCTCCGAAAAGTTTGAGGCAATATCATTTGAAGAATTGCAGATTCGTTTTAACATCACACTTTTTTTGTGCATGCATGTAATAGGCATGGGCCAGTTACTGGTAAAAAAAAAAAAAAAAAATACATTGTGTTAAATGGAGAAAACATGTTTTTACCTGGACATTAAAAAAAATGCATTCAGCGTTTTTCCCAGTTGACTTTATCACACCGAAAAAAAAAGTTGGGGACTGCAGGATGCCTCACGTCCTCGGGCTGTAGGCTTCTCTCGTGCTATTTCCAAAGCACGCAGCTCCTTTTCTGGTTCGTAGAGGAATGCTTCTGGATCTTGACTGTCTGAGAAGTCATCCTCTTTGTCTCTCACAAAATCCGCTAGGGCTGCACGATTATGGCCAAAATGATAATCACGATTATTTTGATCAATATTGTCCTAGAGGAAAGAATATTACTCGCGCCCTAGAGCCCTGTGAGCTAACAGACACAAACTAGCACTGGTCACTGCTGTTGTCTGTAAAACAACACAGACGGGACAAAATGTTGTGTTTACTGGTAAACTGGTAAACCTTGTGACTTATGACCGACTGCTATCTGTTGTAGAATTTTCCTCACGTTACTCTGTCCTCTGTGACTGTCTACATGTAGAAACCAAGCTGAGCGGTGCAGGGAACAACTCTGACTGGCTCAGTACCTGCCTATCGTCTAGTCTTAATCTGCATTGCTATTTGTACTCATTGTGAATATGCAGGCCATCAAAAGTATGAATTTAATAGTTGACAACTAATTGGTTAATCTTTGTAGCTCTAGTGAATAGATTGCTGGCTTGCTGGATGGATGAATTTGCAGAGCGGATGAAATAGAGATGGGTAAACAGTGAGATGAATTTGGTACACTGAGATGAATTAAGAGAAGAAGTGGAAGGATAGATGATATTGAGTCTTGGGTGGGGTAACTCATGAACACAACCGCATGAGTGGTGGTGCTGCAAACTCTCCTAATCATCTGTTTGATTTCTACGTCATCATCATTTGGCTCAACGGGTTAATGTCATCAATCATTCTTGAACAAGACAACACTAATATGCTGACGACATGTTTTGATGACAGAATTTGACTGAGACAATGTTCATTTTGTTTTCCTCATGCATTATCACTACGCACGTGGACTGAACTGTAAGATTTTATTCATGGAGTGTAATCCTGGCTGGGATGGATTCCTGGATGAATTGATTGGTGAATGGATGATGGGACTCTAATGGATGAACGATGATAAATACATTTTAAATCCATCGATGGATGACAAGGATAACTATACATTGATGGATTGACGAGGATCTCAAATATTGCAGACACAGTGTCTGTAATTATGGGTCCATGTACTGTATAGCTCTTTTCATTATTCTTTCAATTAACTAATTAATTGTGTTAGGACTGCAATTTATGATTATTGTCATAGTTGATTTAGCTGCCAAATGTATAAAGCTGTAAATCCTCGCATTTGACAACCAGGAACCAGCAAATTTCTGCTTGAAAAATGACCCAATTTAGTCTATTTTAAAGGACAAATAAGGAATTATAACTAGAGCTGAAATGATTGATCAATTAATCGATCGACTGAAAAATGGCAAACATTCTGACCAAGAAAAATCAATAGTGATTTTTAATAATGAATCTACAGTATAATGGAAATAATTGTTAGTTGGTGCCCCCATTGGGTCTCTTTAAATTGCTTACTAAATGGTATATTTACTTAATAAATGAGTTGACTGTAAACTATTTACGCATGCATGCATGCATGCACGCACGCACGCACGCACGCACTCACGCACGCAGACACCCACACAAGCACACAAAAAGAACAAGTTGATATAATTATGCCAATCAAAGATTTGTAATGACTACAGAGGGTATAATTTGTGTTTCTGTGTTTTAGTGTGTGTAGGCCTACATGCATGCGCCCACTTGTATGTTCTAGCAGGGGTGTGGTACCACACTACACCCACTCCTTCAACTAGTTTGTAACCTAGCAACACAACAGCAGAGAGAAGTTGGCTGCGAAAGTCAGCAAGAGAGAGAAAGATGATGGAGAATTGTGAGATGGTGAGACGCTGAATTTGAGGAAGGAGAGTGTGTGTGTGTGTGTGTGTGTGTGTGTGTGAGAGAGAGAGATATGGAGATGGATAAAAAGTGAGAGAGTTGGTGGGTGTTAAGTTACAGTAAGTCTGTGTTGAGTGTAGCTAATTTGATACTGTGAGCTGGTCAGGATTCAGTGCAGCAGGTCCCAACAAACCCAGCATACACATAACACACAGAGTTGTGTATCTGCAGTTGTTCCTACAAAGCACAGTTGGCAAACAACGGACACAAACACACTAACGCTGCTCTCCATACACTTGGACAGACTTCTTTTGCACTGTGCTCACAAATTACATATGGTGTCATCTGGCGTGACAAACCAGCCAGTACAAAACACTGATGAAGAACGATGTATCCCAACTTGAAGAAATCTAATGTCATTACTCGAAACTGATCCAGATGTTTTATGCTCCAGAGCGGTTTAACATGAAGTAAGATGAGCGGGGTATGGGTTAGCGGGGTATGTTGAGCCTAAAGTCAGAGTTTTTTCTCTTTTAACCTGGCTAGATCACCATGCTGCACACAATACTGGCTCCGGGGGAGGTTATGTTCAGAGTTTCTGATTGAAATCGTCTATAAAAAGGAGCATCCTGTTCACTAATCAGCTCTATTGGAAATGGCCCCACCTTTCTTGCAAAATACTAGGGCTGCAGCTAACGATTGTTTTTATCGATTCACCTGTAGATATTTTCTTGACTAATCGATTTGCAGAGATGGGGACTCGAGTTTGAGACTCGGACTCGAGTTGCACTTAAGTCACACACACAGTAGCTAAGTTTCCATCCATTTGTCAATTGAATTATCTGAAGTTCGGTAAAAAAACTCATATGATAAAGCTGGTGACAGTGTGTTTCCATCCAACGGCTTTAAAGCGAATAAAAACCTGTACATAATGACGTCACATGCTGTTTTGCGATCAAATTGGTTTATCAAATTGATTTGAGACATTTGAAGGTGTTTCCATTCATTTTTGCACTGAATCGCACAACATTCAAGCAAACATTTGCAAACAAAGTTTTTCTAGACAAAATGGATCACGCCATCTACCAACACATGATCAATATTAAAGTTGTAGTGGTGTATGTGCCAGCTGATAGCGACATATCGACCTATAATAAGAAAACATAGACGCTATCAACACATCGCTATGATGATGCAGATGCAACTTGCCTTTTATTGTCCCTCCGGCACCGCTGCGAGACAACTCTTTTTTGAGACATGTCTCTCTGTTTGAGCGCCTTCCATTTGCTCCGGAGGACGTCCCGCGGCTTGTCCTAACCTTTGTTGGCCATTTCCTTTGCGAGTTCCTGATAAATTAAATTCAAAAAGTCTCTCATCTCCTGGTTTGTCCACTTCCATCTGTCTTTGTTGACGCCCGCTACGTGTGCAACAGAGCAGAAATACTGGGATAAAAACGTGTGGATGGAAACATAGTTAATGACTTCAGACTTGACTTGAGAATCGTTCTCAAAAGACTGTTGGATGCGGGTGTCATGAAAAATCTTTATTTTTAGGAAGTGTATGATGAGCTGAATATTATTCCCCTCCGTGGGTAACCTATAACCTATGTAACATGTAATACGTAACATATTTGCTGCTGCACGTGAAATAGGACAGCAAACATGTCGACCGCATCAGCAGCTGCTGCGCTATTAATCAGAAGCTTTAGCTTTAAAGGAACATGCCAACATTTATTGACGGTCACAGTCTCCCCTAGCTGTAGATACGTGGGCCAACGCATTTTTTGTCTCAGTACATGCATTGTGCAACACCTGCAGCGGCAGTGCTAGTTAGCTTAGCGTAGTGAGTGGAATCCTATGTTGCCGGTTAGCATGTTGTGAGTAAAAGTGAGCCGACAATAAAACAACAACAACCTAATTACTTCTTGTGGCCTGCATATTCACAACGAGTACAAATAGCAATGCAGATTAAGACTAGACGATTTCCTAGGCAGATATTGATTTGGGACTATATTGGGGGGAAGCAAGGATGAAAGTTGTGCAATAAGAGTAGCACAAACTGTATACGTTTTTAGTCACGGGAACTTACATTCAGGTGGTGATTCAGAAAATCTGAGCCAGGATAGTGTACATAAATGCTACAAGTGCTTCCTGTTTGCATCAGGTAATACAGTAAAAATTGTTGCACACGGCATGTCATCCATACACAAAAAGAGTGACGATGATACCACTTTGGATAATGTTTTTATGCTTGGTCCTGATTTGCTGAAGTACGTAAATCTATTAGGCTATTGGTGTTCATCACAGATAATAAATTAATTTCACTTGGGCCGAGTCATTTCCACGTATCCCTTATTATGAGACAGTGTCAAGTGTGCGATAGGTCCATTTTGTGAAGTGGAAGCGTCAAATGATGCCAAATGCCCCCTTTTATAAGGAATGGTTGGTTGATAACAACCGTCGTGACACCCATTATCTCTGATTAGGGTTTTAGTTTTTTTGGAGACTGCTAATGCAAAGAAAGCCCGGCTCTGTCAAACTTGCTCCTCTGTGATCTGAGGCGTTTGACAGTACAACAAAAGCTGCTGCCTCTTCTTAGTATGAATACAATACTGATTACAGAGGAGGAATTGGCAGATCAGACAGAAAGATGGGAAAATATGGGTATATATATACAGTAGAGAGATTCTACAGAAATGCATATTTTGCAACAGTTCTACACAAATTGATAGTGTATGACACACACACACACACACACACACACACACACACACATCGGGGGAAACGGACCACATGCGTAAACATTATGATCACTGCAGTATGAGACCATTATATCCACACTGAAGAGACAGAAAAGAGTATGCGGAGAAACGCTGAGAAGGAAGCTCGTTTCACACAGAGATTCCGCAAAGCGCCGTATTAAAGGACTGCCGTTACACCTGCTCTGTTTATTTACACAGAACCAAGCAAAGGCGGTGTATTGTTGCCCCAGTGTGTGATTTCGGGAGCAAAAGAGGTGTGACGTTTAACACAATAGAGTCAGCGTCTAGTGTGTGTGAGACGATCCGCACCGTTAATCAACCACCAGAACCCGACCGAGAGAAGGACAAGACGTGCGTGCGTGTGTGTGTGTGTGTGTGTGTGTGTGTTTGTGTGTGTTTGAGAGAGTGGAAGAGAAGGTGGACTATTGACAATTACAATGTTTCTGTCAGTTATTATTAACTTACAGCTACTCTGAACGCTGCTTTGTCACCTTTTGACCCTCCTGTGGGACGACTCGCACATTGTACTGCGTGTAGTCCCGCCATGCCGGCGGCCCCTTTCACACAACTCAAAGACGCCACAACTCTGTCCCCCCTAATTCCATTTTTGTAACTTTTACACAGACAGCGAGGCGGCTTAAAGGCGCAACAGTCCCGCCTTCAACAAGCAGTGTGAAAGGTGCTGGAGAAAGAGGGAATGAGAGAAAGAGTGTGTGTGTGTAAGGGGGGGGGATTGGTGAGGAGGAAAAGCTAGAACAGCTTGCCGCATTGTCAAGGACACATCAAGGAGAGATTGAGAGAGGGAAAAAAGAGTGGAGGAGAGCCAACGAGGGAGGCTGTACATGGGAGAGGATGCAGAGGAAGGGAAGAACAAGGGGATGGATGAGAAATGGAGGGAGGATGCAGCTCACTACGATTACTCAGCATAAGGTCACCTGTTTTTTTTTCTCTCCGGTCTCTGTGTGCCTCGCCTTGGCCTGAACCCTGTTGAGCGTCATATTGCTACACAACACTTTAGCAGGCTGGGAGCTACATATGGCTCCCTGCAGCAAGCATTGGACCAGGATGTCTCCAAACACACAGACAGGCAAACGGACGAAAAGATAGTCGACGATCTTGGCCAACCACAGTGCAGTCCCTCCCCAGCCAATCAAAAAAGAAATGAATAGAAAGAAAGCTCTGCTCCAAACCTAGCACACTGGAGTAATGACATCACCTGTTGCTAGGCAAAAACCTGTTAGAGAGAGAGAGAGAGGAAGCCCTGGACCTGATATCATGGTCACCATGGAAACTCAATTACTTAAGGTTGAGGTTGAAGGGGAGAGGATGGAGATGAGAGAGGCAAAGTTTGGTGGGAGGAAAGTAAAGTTGGAGTTAGTAGCTATGAGTCATAGATTTTACTATGTTTTATGTGTTTCTACTATTTTCAACTATTTTAAACTCAAAATGCTTTACAGAGGCATAGAAACACATTGGAAACATAAACATAACATTCAAGAGACAATGACAGAATAGTGGTTTATAGACCAGCAGAAACATTTTAATCTATCCAAAAGTACAATCTTGAGTCTTTTATTTTCATGCCACTTTCTACTTCTACTCCACTACATTTCAGAGGTATGTATTGGGCCTGTATCTGTAAACTTTACCAGTTACTTTACAAACTAAAATTGTTGCATACAAAACTTATGAAGTGTTTATACCCAACAATATATAGGCCTACAAGTACAGCTGACATGAGAACTATTTTCATTTATTTAGTCATTTTTCATTAAAAGAAAATTTATGTTTCCAGCTTTTTCAAATGTGTAGATTTTTCTGCATCGAGGACTTTTACTTTTAATACATTTTCCTGATTTTACTTACATACTTTTACTTAAGTGATGTTTTTAAATGCAGAACTTTTTCATGTTGTCGAGTATTTTTTACAGTGTGGTATTAGTATTTTTACTTAAAGGATCTGAATAACTTCTTCTACTACAGTTCTTTGTGTTAATTGTGCCCGACGCAAGTCTCTTTGCTATTTTAAGACCGACGCAGTTGTTAATTTCCCGTCCCGCGCTCACGTTGTTTAAATAGCAAATACACCTGCGACCATCTGTGTGCCCATGGGCGTGCTGGTCTTACAGGGAGGTGTGTTCAGGTGAATTCGGGGCGTATTGCTATCTTGCAACAGAAGAAAGTGATCGCGCCATTGACCAACAAAAACCTGGTCTAAAGTCAATAATGCAGCATTTCATTGTTAATTGTCATTAGTAAAATGTGCCTAGGCTCGTGCACAGCGCCCACACACTATGCTTGTTGCACACACAGGGACGCGCAGCAGCACACAAACATGCAAAAGATTACAAATAAAAATATAGCCGCAAGCGGCGATTTGCGGGTTCAAACCTTTTTTCTCAATAGCGACTTTAAAGTAATTTCACACGTGGTCCAACGTCATTATAAAACATATCCTGCAAGCTTTGTAACGATTGGACAAACAGTGCACTTTGTTTAAAATGTCTACAACTGATTTGTCAAAAACATTTATTTTCAATTCAGTGTGATATGTAGCTCAGTCCAGCTCACGGCAATTTGAGAAAAGAAGATGACCAACACAAGAACATTTGTTAAAAAAGCCGCAAGCTGTGATTCAAAGCTCAAACCTTGATTTGCGCCATTCCACGTCCAGTTATTGTGCAATTTGAATGAGACTTGCAGTGTATGTGTGAGGTCATTATGTAGACATTTCCTGGAAGTTTTCTGTTGACTGGACAAACATTTAGTCATTTCAATTTAAATGAAAGTTTCAGGGCGTGGTGCAGGTACTTATGAGGACATATCTTGAGAGATTTGTGTTGATTGGACAATGAATATGGTATCAATAATTGTATCAATCCTGGCATGTGAATTTTGCTTTTCTTTTCCACAAAAATAAATTTGCTAACATCTCAGCCTTTCTTTCCCTCCCTCTTTTTCTCCCGATGTCTTTCTCTCTGTCCCATCCTCTGTCTCCATCTCTCAGGTCTCAGTGGGGACCCAGCAGACCTGGAGCGCCGGGGCCAAATTTTCGGCCAAAACTTCATTCCCCCGAAGAAGGCCAAGACTTTCCTGGAGCTCGTGTGGGAGGCCTTACAGGACGTCACACTTATCATCTTGGAGGCGGCCGCCATCATCTCCCTCGGCCTCTCTTTCTACCAGCCTCCCGGGGGGGATACCGAAGGTGAGGCTGGGGCCAGAGGGGGCTGGGGAGGATGGTTTGGGAGGGTGTGAGAGTAAGTCAGGCAGTAAGGGCAATAGAAGAGGAGAGACATAAGCGGTCCCTCATCATGTAAACGAACCAAAACAAAATTACTTCCAATACTGAAACAAAGCGAGCACTCAGGAGGTTGTATATATGTTGCATGTTTCATTTCCACTGTTTAGAAACAAAAGCATTTTTCCTTTTCAGTTGTTGCTGGTGCTTCTGCTTGACAATGATGTACAGTACACTCAAATTAGCAGTACTTTGTGGGTATTTTATAGTGCACTATATAATGAATGAAATTAACCGCGGAGAGTTTGAAAGCCACTACAAAATGGCGAACACACTATATAGTGCACTATTTTTGTGATAGGGAACGGTTTTGAACACAGCTATAGAGAGGTGAGAAAGAAGATGATTCATCATCAGCAGACAGTATCGCCCTATCACGAGTACCCTGGTTAAAGACATGGAGGAATACATTTAGGATGTTAAAGAAGAGTTTTGGCCCTTCATAATTAAGGATTAAAGAGATGAAAGAGATAAAGAGTATTAAAACAAGCTTATGTAGTGTATTGGTAACCCTAACCCTAACTCTAACCTTGGAACAAGTTACAGAAATCCATAAAACTTAATGAGCTGTTCTCATTGGTCGCTTTTAAGAGGATGTTGATTGACTTGGTGGCGTACACATCTGGCTGTAGAGGTTTTGCCTGATGTGTTTAGGATTGCGGTTGACTCTGAGGGTTTTGCTGTTTCACTTCTTTTATGTTTTTAGTGTTTTTGTGTATTTTGTGTTTGTATGTATGTGGGTCTTGGCCAGGACACTCTTAATAAGAGATTTTTGATCTCAGTGAGTCTCTTCCTGGTTAAATAAAAAAATGAAAAAAATAACCTTTCCTCCGTTTCTCGTGTCTCCAGCATGTGGGGTTGTGTCGGGGGCGTCGGAGGATGAAGGCGAGGGCGACACCGGCTGGATCGAGGGTGCGGCCATCCTCCTGTCTGTTGTGTGTGTCGTCCTGGTGACGGCGTTTAATGACTGGTCCAAAGAGAAGCAGTTCCGCGGTCTACAGAGTCGGATCGAACAAGAACAGAGGGTCACAGTTGTGCGTAAAGGAAATGTCATCCAGATCCCAGTGGCTGACATGGTGGTGGGGGACGTGGCGCAGGTCAAATACGGTAAGAAGCTATCACAAACACTTATTGTATAAAGGGAAGCAACTTACAAATATTTTCACCATTGACTAATCAATTTATATATTTTTTAATTGAATGATTAATTGTCCACAATATATAATAATTTAAGAAATCACAAGCTACAAAATGCAAAACTGATGTATTACATTTTTTTTTAAGACCAGCTGGGAAACAGTCAAAAGAATGCACATTTTTCCCATTTGAAACAACTTCTACAGTTATACTCATAATCATGATTTCAACAAATGTCTCCGACAGAAATTCTATTTACTTCCAATAAATTAACTGTATTAAAGTGAAATTAGTATATATTTTTTTTAAGGATTATTTTTTGGGGCTTTTACCTTTATTAGATAGTGATAGTGAACAGACAGGAAAGGGGAGTGATGGGGGATGACACGCAGCAAAGGGCTCCAGGTCAGAGTCGAACCTGGGCCGCTGTAAGACTCAGCCAACACGGGGCGAACGCTCTTACAAGGTGAGCTGGAGGCCACCCCAAAATTAGTATTTTTGAAACGCTTCCTCATTTGAGCACTCTTTTTATCATTGACTTAAAATAGTAAAACTGGGTAAAGCCTGCATGTGTAGGACAAAAACGACAAATCAGCTCTTTTTCAAACAGGAACCTTACAAAGTAAAAGTACAAACATTTTCACTGCCAATTAATCCATTCATGTAAAGTTTCTGTCTTTTTTTGGCTTTTGTGCTTCAAAAAAGTGTAATACAGTAATGTCCCCAAGGAATAGTTTGACATTTTGGGAAGTAGGCTTATTCATTTTCTTGTATACAAGAAATCATTTCATCATCCCTTCATATTTAGTGCAAAGACACAATAGTGGTATCAACCTTCTCATCTAACCCTCAGCAAAAAAAGGTGTTCCTACAATGTTGGTTATGCCTGCTATAACTGTACTATATATCTCTGTAACGTGTAGTATGTATTACCTAGTATGTCCACTAGAGATACTGATACATAAATGTCCCTGTTGACATGTCCCTAACCAAAAAAGGCCTTAAGCTACAAGGTGAGTCAAACACTGATCTGTGCCTGTCTGTGTTCAGGGGACCTGCTGCCTGCTGATGGTGTCTTGGTCCAAGGCAACGATCTGAAGATAGACGAGAGCTCTCTTACAGGAGAGTCTGACCACGTACGCAAGTCTGTGGAGAAGGACCCCATGCTGCTATCAGGTTTGTTTTCACACTTTGTCTTGAGCATTATTGAATAGTAACAAAATAATGTTTTATTTTTTTGATAGATAGATAGATAGATAGATAGATAGATAGATAGATAGATAGATAGATAGATAGATAGATAGATAGATAGATAGATTGATAGATTGATATTTATTGTCCCATGGGGAGTCTGTTTAATGCACATGACAATATACATGGACAAATACATCAACAGATAACATAAAGACAGGTATATATAGAAACTCACATTTGCAACAATGACACCTGATCTATACAAAGTCAGAAAGACAGTTTGTTCAGCAGTGCCGTGGAAGAAGCAAGAAAACTGCCAAAGCGTCATTGACAATGATGAGGGCAAGGTGTGTGTTGGCTCCATCGTTCAGGTCTTCATATGTTGGGTGTAGGGGAGCTGATTATTTTGTTTAGTTCTATCTCTGTAAAGTGATAAATTGCTCAGATATTTCTGTGCTGTGCAGTAGAAGACGCCCATAGAGTATTGGTAGAGAAGCCAAGTATTATGTTATAATTCCGTGCAATTTTTGCGTTCTTGATTGCTATAAATTTGCATGTACTTTCAATGGAAAAAAAACAACCTAAATTGGTGCAGGCAACACGGAGTAGCTGCAGCTAGGTGTACGAGCTTCCACTGAGCTAAAACGGCAGTTGTCGGGGCAAGTTTTAGAGTGCCTTTGTGCCTTTTTAACAGACACAAAATGCAACACGAACAGGGCCCTTACGTGACAACAATACGGTCTCCTACCCTATCTCTATCCTGCCGGCAGCTAGCCAGCAGTTAGCTGCTAGCTGTTGTCTGTGATGTCCAGCCAGGCTTCTCTGATAATCATCACGCTGCAGTTTATGTATAATTTTAGTTCATCCATTTTGTGTGTGATCGATCTGGTGTTGGTGAATAGGAGGCTTGGCAGTGTTGACTTGTGGTAGTTCCCTTATCCGCGCTAGCAGCATCTTTGCTTCTTGGAGCCTTTTCCTGCTACATCACAGTTAGCCTTCTCTAACGCTTTCACTGTGCAAGCCACAGACATCATTTTGCCCATTTCCATGTAGTTACAGTCACTTATGTGGTCATAAACACTACAGTGCTCAATTACCTATTTTTGAGGGGCATAAGCGGAGTTTGACATTCAAGCCGGGGGCAAAAAAATAAAAATAAAACTTGTAGCAGCTAACTATCCTACTACTTGGGGAACATAGCACAACACATATGGACAAAACAAACATGTTAAATAAACATACATGTTTTTTAAAAGGTAAACAGTGTTCCAAGAAGCAAGGATGCTTCTAGAGCGGATAAGGGAATTACCACTCAAATCGACACTGCCAAGCCTCTATTCACCAACACCAGATCGATCACACATAAAATGGATGACCTACAAATATACACAGAACTGCTGTGTGATGACTATCACAGAGCCTGGTTGGACATCACGGACGGCAGGATAGAGACAGTGTAGGTGAATTTAAAAATGTCTGAGTTGAAAACGCATCTTGTTGTCACGTAAGGGCCCTGTTCATGTTGCACAGACATTTTAATTGCATTTGTGTCTGTTAAGAGGCACAAAGGCTCACTAAAACTTGCCCCGACAACTGCCATTTTAGCTCAGTGGAAGCTTGTACACGTGGCTACAGCTACTCAGTGTTGCCTGGACCAATTTGGGTCGGGTCAAAAATACACGCATATTTAGATAGATATTTACCGATCAAGATTAACGTAAAAATTGGCCGTAATTGTCCTTTAAAAGTCTTCTTAATTCAGTAAATCTAGTTTTGCAAAAAACAATAAGGTTGTCCCTTCAGTCAAACTGATTGTTGTAAAACAGTTACATAATGTTGATTTAATTAAGGTAACGTTATTAGTGTCATATTTTTCTTTATCAAATTATTTTTTTCCTCTGCTTGAATGACGATGTATCGTGTTTAGCTTAGCTTTCGGCACTTCTTCCCTGCCAAGTAGAGAGAGCAGCTCAGACCATTTTTCATAATGTATGTTGTGCATTAACTAAACGTTGAGAAAGATCCTTACAAAAATGTGCAAGATCAAACGTTGTTGTTTCATATCTGTGACCACTTGGGGATGACACTTTGCAAGCACCACTGGTCTCTTAATTGAATCTAATCCAGTAATCTATTCGGACGTTAAGGTACCCATGTGATGGAGGGCTCGGGCAAGATGCTGGTGACAGCTGTTGGTGTCAACTCGCAGACGGGCATCATCTTCACCCTGCTGGGTGCTGGAGAGCTGGAGGAAGAAGGGAAGGACAAGAAAGGTAAGTGAAGGAGACAAGCTCGTAAAGAGACACAACATTTGCTGGAATGTTTTCGGACTGTAATGACAGAAAGGTAGCATTATGTTGTTGAACACGCACTGCACTTTTTCAGTAGTTTTATCTACTCATATCACAAGATGAACAGACTTAATATTTAGTGAAATCACAGAAGCCAAAATGGTTTTCTTCATGGAATATATGCTAACCAGTAAAGAAGTAAACAGATGCTAACAAAACCTAGGAAAGAAGAAAGTCTCTCTCATACATCTCCACCATAACCATATACCAATACATCGCAGTGTGTGTGTGTGTGTGTGTGTGTGTGTGTGTGTGTGTATATGTGTAGAGTTAGTTGGGTGCCTAACTGATTTCAGATAAGAGCTTTAACAGGAAACACACCAGTTTAACCCCATCCATAATTTAGCCCACATCCTCTCCATCCCTCTCGTTCTCCTGCTCCCTCTCTCTCTCTCTGCCTTTCCATTTTTATTCTATTTTTTTTCCTCACTTGGTCTCTTGTTTACCCCACCACTGTGCCCTCATTCACTTTCCTATCTTTCCATTTTGCTCTCCCCTGTTTTTCCCTCCCTCCTTTAATCTGAGAGAGAGAGAGAGAGAGAGAGAGAGGCTTCAGATTGAATCAATTATTGAAAGAGCAGGGGAGAGCGAGTGAGCCAGTGAGATTCAGGGAAGAGTGTTGGTTGGGCAATGCATGAAGCATTAGTCTATGCTCAAATTTGTTTTGGAAGGGCCCGGCAGTCAGAGCAGAGCTGCAGACAACAGAGGGTACCCATACTTTCAGAAGCACTTAAGGTTAATATCATTACCAGTGGACTCATCCATGCCTCTACCACTGCAGTTCCCATTTATGCACGGGTATGTGTGTAGAACTGTTGGCATCCCGGAATGCAGAAATGGACAGCGGCATATTAGCTGATGATGCTTATTCTCTTTTAAAAAATCGTATTGCGTGTTTATTTGCATATGAGTGCAGCAGCCTCTGTGGGCTGGATAATTCAGACAAACATTTACTGGAGCTAATAAATTATTCATAAGACTTCTACAAATGCCATAACTTGTTAACTAGTTTTTCCTCATGCAATGTGGGTTTTCTATGGGGCTGTATGCTGTTCTCTTTGAATCGTCTCTCATTTGACATTGGGGTTTTATTCAATAGATTTTTGTCTATTTAGCCATCTACAAACTACTGGTAGAGTTGTGCGTGCAAACACGTTTGCTACTTGAGTTTTTTATTCTTCCCTCTTTGCTCTCTTTTGTTTTCCCTTTTTGCCAAATCTTCTCACATGCCCCGAAACCTTTCTTTCCTTACACATTCCCCCAAACAGAAGACAGTACTCAGTTGCTCATCTCTACAGATGCCAATTTCAGCACAGTCACCAATGGTATGTGAGCATAACGTTGTCTGCCTACCCCGTTCCTTTCCTCAGCCAATGAATGGACCCCAGCACACAGTGCAGTGAAAGTGACAGTGACCTATGATGGACTTATACATATGAAAATGTCTCTCAGTCTCTTGACCCAGTGTATGAAGATGTGTGTACCTTTATTATTCTTCCCTTTAGTATTGTTTCTTTGTGTTTTTCTGTTTCTGGAAGTGTGTCTTTGACTGTCCTAAGATCAGAATTCTGATCCGAACTTTGGTGACTCTGATTATGCACACATGTGAACACTTCTCTTTCATATGTTTGTCTTTCTATTCCCGTATCTTTATATGGACCTTTGTATAAATCACCCTCCCTTTCTCTCAGGAAAACAACCTGATGGAACTGTGGAGAACAATCAGAACAAAGGTAAAAGCTCATAACGTGTGTGTGTGTGTGTGTGTGTGTGTGTGTGTGTGTGTGTGTGTGTGTGTGTGTGTGTGTGTGTGTGATGTTGGATGAGCTTACTTCATCTTCTTATTTCTAACTTACTCTTGATTCTGCTTCATCTGCGGGTACAGCGCTGAAGAGAGTGTATATGATGATATGATTTTTGTGTGTGTCTGTGTTTCAGCCAAGAAGCAGGACGGGGGTGTTGCCATGGAGATGCAACCCTTGAAAAGTGCAGAGGGAGGAGAGGTCGAGGACAGAGAGAAGAAGAAGACCAGCGTTCCGAAAAAAGAGAAGAGTGTGTTGCAGGGCAAGCTCACCAAACTCGCTGTTCAAATTGGCAAAGCAGGTAAATAACTGTCAATCTAATCTTGGCATTCTTTGGACTCTACTAGCAGTTGTAACGTAACTTTTTACACAAACAATTAACACACAGAGTCAATTCTGTAGCCGTCAGTCCCACAGAGCTTCTGGGGCAATGACGTGGAGAAAATATCTTTCTGAATATGAGACATAAATTGTGGGAGTTGTGTGAAACTTTGCACTTAAGGTGTGAAGTTTTAGACTCAGAAAAGGATTTATTGCCAAGTAACACTTGGCAATAAATACGGTGAATAATTTACCTAGGTGGTTGGTGCAGACATAAACATATTAAATATTATAATGAAATAAACAATAAATACAGAAGCAAATATATACAAAAAGTCAAGTCAAGTTTATAGCATGTTTAAAACAACCAGAGTTGACCAAAGTGCTGTAAAATTGAAGTGGACGGCACAACAAGTAAAATTAAAGCAAAAGGAGTCATAAAGTAACTCAAATAAAAATAAAATAGCAGGAAGAGAGAGAAGAGAAACGAGGCTACTTAGAATATTTTTAATTACTGCATAATAACACAAGAAAGGGCTATAAACTGTGATGAAATGCGATCCCACAGGTAGCAGAGTAAAGTAAATAAGGAAGCACGGTGTGTTCTTTATTCAACAGGCACGCATTACTTCAGAGCCACGGAAAAAAAAAACATAGATAGTGAATAAAGTCTGACTGAGACACTGATTCCTTTCTTTGATTCTCCCCGCAGGTTTGGTGATGTCAGCCATCACCGTCATCATTCTGGTGTTGTACTTTGTCATCAACACGTTTGTCGTTGAAGGTCCGTGTGTATAAAACTTCCCATAAAAACACACATACTATCTCAGGATGCACCTCTTTCACTCCCTGGCACATTTTACTCTTTTTGCCCGTTATGTTCAATATTTTCCCCTCTGCTGAGGATGACTCACTCTTTAAAGTAGTATGTTTGTTTGCCAGTAATGCATGGTTTGTGTTGCAGGTCACACGTGGTTGACAGAGTGTACTCCGGTCTACATCCAGTACTTTGTCAAGTTCTTCATCATTGGAGTCACTGTGCTGGTAGTGGCTGTCCCAGAAGGTTTACCTCTCGCTGTCACCATCTCTCTGGCTTACTCTGTCAAGGTACAACTACCCATCACTTTGCTGCGTGCTTAGCAAATGGAAATGTTGGAGCTGTTAAGGGCTCTCCCAGTAGTATTGTATTGTACAATACAATACAATATACTTTATTGTTCCCCTAGAGACATTTGTTTTGTCAACTGCCTCAAAGGCAGCACTTAGATCTGACAATACTAAAACAGAAATATTGCATGAATCTGTTTTTAAACAATTATTGTTCAGATGTTTAATCATAGTGTGCAGATAATTTCAGCAAACTGCGGTATAAGGTACTAAATCCACTTTCCAAATTCACACAATTCTTCACACACACCAGGTCAATATCAGTCTTTGCATAAGTCATTCATAAAAAAATATCTTGAATGAATAATTTTTTTTTTCTGCCCCTCAATTTTCACACTTAATGTTTTTACCTGCCTCCCTGTCTCCTTTCTTCCATCAATCCAATTCTCTCTGCCTCTGTCCTTCTGCCCTCTCTCATTCACTCCCTTCTCACCCTTCCATCACACCCATCACACATCCCTCTGTTCTCCATCACTATCTCGTTTGTAGAAAATGATGAAGGACAACAACCTTGTACGCCACCTGGATGCTTGCGAGACCATGGGCAACGCCACGGCCATCTGCTCCGACAAGACCGGCACCCTCACCACCAACCGCATGACTGTGGTCCAGTCTCACATAGGTGAGTAAAAAGCAAAAATTCATAAATAATATTAAATAAAGACAATTTACCAAGCATGGCATTATTTATTATCTGTGCTGCCTGTGATTACCTTAAAAAACACAATGTAATGCTAAAGGTCCCATTTTTCACTTTATGAGGTCTTTTAACATTAATATGAGTTCCCCCAGCCTGCCTATGGTCCCCCAGTGGCTAGAAATGGCGATAGGTGTAAACCGAGCCCTGGGTATCCTGTTCTGCCTTGAGAAAATGAAAGCTCAGACAGGACGATCTGGAATCTTGCCCCTTATGAGGTCATAAGGAGCAAGGTTACCTCCCCTTTCTCTCTTTTGCACGGAACTACAGACTCAGAAATGGCACATACTAAGGGAAGGTCATAGTGGGACTGGCTCTAGAGGCTGTAATTCTGCAACAAGGCCGAATTTTGGGAAAGAGACAGAGATATGGTATTAGGGGACCACTAAGGTCTATATAAAAGCATTGAAAGAGCACCATGTCATGTAATGGGACTAGATCAGTGGCAGCCTAGTTTTTTTTTAAAACAGTTGTATGAGGTACTTTTATTAGTTTTTTAACCTGGAAATATAGTTTCAGTTTTTATTGAAGGTTTTAGTTTTACTAAAACTATTTTTCACTGCTTATTTTCAATTTTGTTTATTATAATAACTCTGATTCCCAGTACCTTTTCCTTTTCCAATAGCCCATTATATCACTTAAAACATCCAACGGAAACCAATCAAACTACACACAGACAAGCTGTTTATTTGTTACTATCTATTTCCATTTTCAGGTCACAGATGGGAAAATAAATATGCAGAAATGTGTCCACATATACTGATCATGGTCTATACATATGTATTATTTATGACAGAGGAACAGAGAGCAGATGGAGATGTAGGCTGAATGTACAGACATTCTAATTGATTTGTATTAAAGTTAGATTGTTGTTCCGCAGGTGACGTGCATCACCGTGCGGTCCCAGACCCTGGACAGATCAACCCCCGGACACTGGATCTATTAGTCAATGCTATCGCTATTAACAGCGCATACACCTCCAAGATCCTAGTGAGTCATGCACACACAGAGATACCGCTGTTCTGGCTTTGTTCTTTTTTTGTGCAGAACCTTTAGTAGTCCTTAGTTAAGGTTAGTCAATTTCCGTGCCTCTGTTTTAATGCCATCCTCTTTTGTTTCCTCATGCCTCTTCAATCCCTTGACTCCTTATCTGTCTGTCGTAATCTACCACCCCAACTTGCTTCAATCTTACTCTGCATCAGCCGCCTGATGTGGAGGGGGGTCTGGCTAAGCAGGTGGGCAACAAGACGGAGTGTGGCCTTCTGGGATTTGTATTAGACCTACAGCAGGACTATGCCCCTGTCAGAGAGCAGATCCCAGAGGAGAGACTGTACAAGGTAGGGAACCATGCACCACATCCACCTTTTCTAGTTGTTTAATGTGACAAATGAAGAGGTATTTGATATTAGGGCTGCATGATATGAGGAAAATATGTGATAACATTGTTGAATATCACAATAGCGAAATTGCTTGTGATAAATGAACAGATATTAAAGTGTTCTCAGTTCTGCATTTCTGCGGCTTTCAGTATTCTGCTAAAATACAACAAATAGCTTGTTGAATTTATAACAAATGAAAGGAGAACATTTCCAACATTTTTTATTAAACAAACCACTAAAAATAGCATTAAAACAGCCCTATTTGATATTCACCCTGACTACATATTTCCTTAAATCGATGAATAAATAAACAAAAGGCAATAGAAATACATAGTTTGGCAATGTGCTTTACAGGCACATTTTTAGTCCCAAGGTGTCAAACAAAGCGTCACAAAAATAACTTTGTTCCTGCTGCTATCACTGAGCTGAACAAGCTGCAGCGATATTTGCACACACATGGCAGGAGCATTATTCAGTTCCTTTTTAAACCTGCTTTTATCCTAATTTTATTTGAATTAATTTTATTTCACTTATTTATATTTTGCTCTCTTTTATGTCCTGATTGGTGAAACCTTGAGTACTTGTATCGTTTTTTTTATAGTTTCATGTGTATAGTTTCATCCAGTTTTCAATGGGTGTCATATTCTTGCTGCAAAAAAACAAAATTGACCCACGGGTACAAATAAAGTAACACAAACCTGATTTGATATCACAGATTGAAGCTCAAATGGTTTCTTGGCACACTTGCAGACCCAGTGGGTCAAAATACATAATCGAGTCTGTTGCACTTGTGATGATGTAGTGTGTCTAACTCTGCGCTGTGTTGTATTGTGCACAAGGACCACACATGCACAGATATAGAGTCACTACATGTTCCACACTAACCAATATGAGGAAATATGAGTGTTAATTGTACCAAACAAGTATCTATTAAACCCACATAGGTTCTTACAGGTTTTATAATACAACTACAATGACATTAGATAAACAAGCGTGTACTGCCTGGTGCTTACAGATAGTGAAACACTCAGAGCTGGGACCTTCTAGTCAGGGAAACGTCTGTCTACCTTAAGTCTCGCATTGCCAGACCTATCGCCACAGCGCTGCAGAGTAAGGTCTGGCTCCTCTACACAAATATTCCAGGATGCGAGAAAAGAAACTGCTAGTGATGATATAGTTCCCAGTTAGTATTCGGTTAGAATATGGCTGTGACCTTGTTATTTGTACACCCTGTGACTATACAAATCATAACATGTAAATATGAACATGTTGCGGTTATTTTGTCACTTATTGGGAGCAGTAGCTAGTTGGAACCAGTTACCTGCAGGATCTTTGCTAGGCTAAGCTAATGCTGGGGGCGTCAGATAGAGTTACAGCACGCATGAAGATGAGAAGGGTCTGTATCGACTCGTCTAACTCTGGGGGATACGGTAAATAAGCTAAAGTCCCAATAAGTCAGTGGGTTCCTTTAAACCTTATTTGCTCGTAGTGCACAGTGTCTGTGCACCCTGTGCACTACATCCATAGCAAATCCACGCCAATCGCCCAACATCCCAGTTAGATAATAAATGCTATAAACATACAGTATTCTTTGTCAATTTTTACAATCATTCACTGAAAGAACCAAGCAGGCCTGCCGTGTTGCACAATTTTCAGCATTTTCAGCATGTAGCTTGCTAGTTCGAAGTTTGTTGTTGTTTCCAGAAGCAAACAGAGTTTGAGAACGGCAACACACAGGGAGCGGTGGAAGGTGAGGGATGTCAGGCAATTATTAGTTTATATCCTTGACGTTCCACTTCCGAGATTGCTCCAATGCCGCCAGAAAATCCGCCGTCTTTCACATCCATTGCCTTGGGCTTCCTTTGTGCTGGCATTTCAACTCCGGTAGATTTCTGAGGACTATGGTTAACTGCTCCTCACATCTCTGCAGGGTAAATCCAGACGTCTAGCTAGACTATCTGTTCTGTTGCACGACTAAAACAACTTTCAAAAGTACACATGTTCCACCAAAACAAGTTCCTTCTGAGCCCTTTTGCAGCAGCACAGCGGCTTTTCTTCGGTGCTTAGCACCTCCCAGAGTCATAGAGAAAGACACTGCCCAAGACGATTGTGATTGGTTTAAAGAAATGTCAATAAACCAGAGCACGTTATCTTCCCATCCTCAAATGCAATTTGGAGTAGCCAGACTGTCCTCCAGCGTGCTTTGGAGGAGGGTCTGGCAAAGCGAGACTAGGCAATTATGTACTCAAGAAATGTACTTCTGTTGTCCAGACTTGTTTAACTCAAAATTTGACTATTTTAAATCAGACATCTCTCTCTCCCTCTCCCCCCCTTCCCTCTCTCTCAGGTGTATACGTTCAACTCAGTGCGTAAATCCATGTGTACGGTGATCAAGCTGCCTGACGGATCCTTCCGCCTCTACAGCAAAGGAGCCTCTGAGATCATGCTAAAGAAGTGAGTTTTGGAGGAGGATGGTGGAGGTGCAGGCAGAAGTTGTCTGGGTTAAAAGGTTTGAACGTAAGAGAGAAAGTATGTTCTACTCACAAGTCTTTTTTCTCTCTCTCACTATCGTCTATCCATCTCTCTCCAGGTGTTCCTTCATCCTAGATGCCAATGGAGAAGCGCGCACTTTCCGCCCACGTGACAGAGATGAGATGGTCAAACAGGTGAGACTTGATTACTTAAAACTCTGATGTGCAGAATAGTGTCTTCAATATGCCATTCTAATTTTATTTCATTTTGTGATTTAAGATGTTGACCGTGTCATTGCAACATCCCCTGAGCCAGGGACCTTTGTTACATGTCTTCTCCTATCTCTCTCTCCCATTACATGTGTTTCCTATCAGATTTCTGTCCCATAAAGGCAAAGATGCCCCAAAAAATACTTAAATGAATAGTCTAACATTTCAGGAAATACACATATGCTTTCTTGCTTCTAATCTAACTCTCAGCAAGAAAACTCAAGCATAAAACCGCTTTGTTAGATCAATCTACTTATACATAAAATATTTAGCAGCAAAACACTTGTATTGTTCCACATACAGTAGATTAGCCTGTGCACGCTGCGCAAACATTGTTTCATTGACTGACACGCTGACTGACCTAAATTTGGCTCCAGAGAACACAGCTTGTGCCATGAAAAAAATAACCCTCCTCCATACATAACTTTATTCCAGTTCATTTGTTCAGGTTACATTATAGCAGCTTTGTGTCACCTCTTTGCATCATATTGTCTTCCCTCTGCTGTCTGTGGTAGGCTCAGCTGTGTGACAGAGTGTTCACACAAAGGTACTCCAAAAGTCATCTGATATAAACAAACAACAAACCTAATGCAAGCAGTTAAGCAGTCTGTAGTTTGATGGATGGTGAGATTCTGCTGACCTCTTCCTGACCATAGTTTCAATAATTTCTGATTAAAAGGTGATTGAACCAATGGCGTGTGAGGGGTTGAGGACCATCTGCATTGCTTACCGTGACCTTCCGGGTAATCCAGAGCCAGATTGGGACAACGAAGCAGACATAATGACAGAGTTGACCTGCATCACCGTGGTTGGGATAGAGGACCCTGTGCGGCCCGAGGTAGGGTACTGTGGAGTATGTGCGTGTGTTTAGTTTTAGTTTAAGCTGGTAGTCTTGGATATATTTATATATTCACATTTATATCTTGTAGTCGACAATCCAATCTAAGGAGCCTGATTCAATTGACAATCTCACAGTTGAGACGTCGCAGTCACAGTCTTTCCTTTATCTCCTTAACAGTCAAAGCATGCAACCGAAGTTCCCAGCGTGGAATAAAATAATGTGCTGTGACCCCGAGGTAACTGTGATTAGTTTCCGGTCAGTGCAGTGCTGCATCGATTCCTAATTACCTGATCCAAACTACGGAGCGGCCAGAGGCCCAAATCACAGAATGTGCGTGCGTTTATTGTGCATCAAAAAAATTTGTGTCATTAAAGGAATTTGCATTAACTTGTTATTATCGCATTCATTTTGACAGGCCTAATTCATACGCATTTCTTGTAGGGGTGAATCAGGCTCCTTAGATCGACGCAGTGTCGGAAAAAGTGTTAATGAAACAAAGGATCATTCCATTCGGGCTATAGGGGGGTCCTGAATGTCCAATTTTATATTGAATTGCTTTTTCCCAATTAATCGTGATATTTAGCCTATTTTGGTATAAATATCAGCCTATTAATAATACTGTTAATAACTATCAGAAGTGCCGGTACTCAGATTCTAACCTGTATTTTAAGTAATTGGCTTTGTGTTACGCCTGGTTCTCTAAGGTGCCTGATGCCATCCTTAAGTGTCAGCGTGCAGGCATTACAGTGCGGATGGTGACTGGTGATAACATTAACACAGCGAGGGCCATTGCCGCTAAATGTGGCATCATTCACCCTGGGGATGACTTCATTTGTCTAGAGGGCAAAGACTTCAACCGACGAATCAGGAACGAGAAAGGAGAGGTGAGTTGGGGGGTCTTAGAAGAGGGTTACAGTGAAGGCAGAGTAAACTTATAAGTATTTTAAAAAATAGTTCCAGATGTTTTTGATTGCTGTATTAAATAAAAATGAACTAAAAATGGATGCAAACAAATGATCTGCGGTGGGAGGAGCCTGTTTGATAACACCACTAACATAACTGCTTTATATGCTATACCATTTCTCTTAGGAAAAACACCAAACCCTCAAGCCTGTCTTGTTTTCCTACCACTACAAGCTTTGATCGTTTGAACTTCTGCTTCACATTAGGCTCTACGCTGATGTTGTCATGACTTTGCAACTAACGATTGGTTTCATCATCAATTAATCTGCTGTTGTTTTAATTTATTAATAATTTAGTCTGATGATAAAATGATGAAAAAGCTGCAAATCCTCTCGTTATATCGCAGCGGGAACCAGGCAATATTTGGCACCCTTGCTTGTATAACAATTAATCAGTTATCAAAAAGTTGTTATTTTGTTGCTCAACTAATTACATAAATGAATAATAATTTCAGCTCTATTCCTAATTCAGGTTTCCACCTAACATTTACTTATAGTCTCTCTTTTTTATTATGTTTTTTCGGGTTGTCAGTGGGTCCGTCCCATTTTTGTGAACGCAATATCTCAGGAATGCCTTGAGGGAATTTCTTTTAATTTGGAAAAGATGTCCACTTGGACTCAATGATGAACTGATTTGATTGGAGGTCATAGATCAAAGATCAAGGTTACTATGATCCCAATAACTCAAGAATTCTGACGCTAATTATGACAACATTTCACACAAAATGTTTAATAGGATATAATGATGAAGTGATGCCATTTTATATTCTGATTCTATGTAAGATCCAATTTCACAGTGCATCTTTGATACTTTATGCTTGATCCAAGGCTCTGGATCAATAGTGACATCTAGTGAAAGAAGATGATGGCTAATAGGTTCTCTATGGTGTTTTTCATCTTCACACACTATTTTTCCCCTATTTTCTCCCCATCTGGCTCACAGATTGAACAGGAACGTATTGACAAAATCTGGCCCAAACTTCGGGTGTTGGCTCGATCCTCGCCAACCGACAAACACACACTGGTAAAAGGTGAGTCTCAAGTTTATTAACCCACACACATGCACACACACACATTCATCAACACAGATTCAGAGCCTATTTTTCCTTGCTGTTTGTGTCCAGGCATCATCGACAGCACCGTCCTAGAACAGAGGCAGGTTGTCGCAGTAACAGGAGATGGAACCAATGACGGACCGGCTTTGAAGAAGGCTGATGTTGGCTTTGCCATGGTGACGGGATATATTATTCACCACTAATGTTTATTCAGTGTTAAAACCTTTCTACAGCAACAATATGTAATAATATAATCACATCAAAGTATATGTTCATGAAGGATTTTAAAATGTTCTTCTCATCATCTCTTCCTATGAGTAATGAATGCATTACCAATATATTTAAAAAAAACTATGAATCTATTGTATTTTATTTAGAATAATTCTTTTTTGAACAGCGTACTTTTGATTTTGGCCACAGCTTTTAGCACAATATTAAGACAGCAGCACTCCAAAATAATTTTGGTTGCTTGAATGGTTGCATTTTCATGCCATGAGTCTCTGCCTCGTCCTCACTCTGTCTCAATCTGTGTCAGGGTATTGCGGGAACAGACGTGGCTAAAGAAGCATCTGACATCATCCTGACTGATGACAACTTCAGCAGCATTGTCAAGGCGGTGATGTGGGGACGAAACGTCTACGATAGCATCTCCAAGTTTCTGCAGTTCCAGCTCACGGTCAACGTAGTGGCTGTCATAGTGGCCTTCACCGGGGCCTGCATCACTCAGGTTGACAGATTTATTATTACACTTACTGTACATGCTGACACACATGCATTTTCTACACACACACACACACACACACACACACACACACACACACACACACACACACACACACAATATAACAGACGCAAAGACGTCACTGCTGTAAACATCACTCACCCATTATCTTTTATGACAAAGCAAATGCTAAAATGCTTTTTATGCATTTTTAACACCAAGCTTATATAAGCAGAGCCGTCCTAACACACATGGAAACATTGACATATCTTTGAGATGTTAATGTTAATGTTGAAATATATTTGTATTGAAAGTTTAATTAAAAAAAAAAAAACTTTTCTCAGTAATTTTTTCACCCTCTAAAGTAATCCCCTCCCCACCCAGAATGAAGAATCAGATGAAACATAAAAATGGGGCTCCAGCCACCTCCTGTATAACCATGGAATGAGGCTCAAACATAGACCATGGCTTAATCCTAGCACTGTTCTAGTGATCTCGATGCACACTTTTCTTTCGCCGGTCAACCAGATGCTAGGCATGAGCAGCGATGGGGGGCGGGGCCAGGCTAGCTTCATAATTTCTCAATGAGGGCGAAAGAGTAGATTACAGTGGGGCTCAAAAGTTTGGGCACCAAAAAAGGTAAAAATTTGTAATAATATGCATAAAGAAACCAAGAAAAGATGGAAATATCTTCAAAGGGCATCAAATGACAGATTAGACATTTGTATAATATGTCACAAAAAGTTAGATTTTATTTCCATCATTTACGCTTTCAAAATAACAGAAAACAAAAAAATGCCGCTTGCAAAAGTTTGGGCACCCTGCAGAGTTAATACCTCGTACTGCTCCCTTTGGCTAGTATCACAGCTTGGAAACGCTTCTTGTATCCAGCCAAGAGTCTTTAAATTCTTGTTTGAGGTATCTTCGCCCATTCTTCCTTCCAAAAGTCTTCCAGTTCTTTGAGATTTCTGGGCTGTCTGTCGCGCACTGCTCTTTTAAGGTCTATCCATAGATTTTCAATTATGAAAAGGTCAGGAGATTGTGAAGGCCATGGCAAAACCTTCAGTTTACGCCCCTTGATGTAATCCACTGTGGATTTTGAGGTGTGTTTAGGATCATTATCCATTTGTAGAAGCCATCCTCTCTTTAACTTCAGCTTTTTCCACAGATGGCATCAAGTTAGCGTCCAACATTTGCTGAAATTTTATTGAATCCATTTTTCCTTCCACTCGTTAAATGTTCCATGTGCCACTGGCTGCAATACAACCCCAAAGCATGATTGATCCCCACCCCCATTGCTTAACAGTTGGACAGAGGTTCTTTTCATTAAATTCTGTGCCCTTTCTTCTCCAAAAACGTACTTTTGCTAATTCCAGCCAAAAAGTTCTACTTTCACCTCATCCGTCCACAGAACTTGTTCCCACAATGCATCAGGCTTGTCTATATGTTCATTTGCAAACTTCAAACGCTGATCTTTGTGTTGAGGACGTAGAAGATGTTTTCTTCTGACGACTCTTCCATGGCAAACCATATTGGACCATATTTTGTCCAAGTATCTCTTTATAGTGGACTGGTGTACCACAACTCCAGTGTCTGCCAGATCTTTCTGGATGGATCGTGCAGTCAAACGTGGGTTTTGACTTGCTTTTCTCACACTCCTGCAAGCTGTACTGTCTGATATTTTTCTTGGTCTTCCAGATCTTACTTTAACTTCCACTGTTCCTGATGACGGCCATTTTTTTAATTACATTCCGAACAGAGGATATTGGCATCTGAAAACGCTTTGCTATCTTCTTATAGCCTACAGTTTCAGTTTTCTAGACAACTGCTTAGAAGAAGCCATGGTGCTGATTGTTGGGGCGAGGTCAGATGAGTCTGGGCATTTAAAACCTTAAGATTGACATCATCTGGTCTTTCAAGACGATGATTGAGAACAATCCATGACGCTGTCAGGTCTCAGCTTTCCAAAGGGGGCGCTGCATACTATAAGCTCTGCAGGGTGCCCAAACTTTTGCAGACGCCATTTTTTTGTTTTCTGTTATTTTGAAAGTGTAAATGATGAACTTTTTGTGACATATTATACGAATGTCTAATCTGTCATTTGATGCCTTTTTGAGATTTTTCCATCTTTTCTTGGCTTCTTTATGTACATTAATACAAATTTTTACCTGGGATGGCCAAACATTCGAGCCCTACTGTAAATGTAAATATTTTCTAGTTTCTTCACTCCTCTGTGACAGTTTACTGAATATCTTTGAGTTGTGGACAAACAAGACATTTGAGGACGTCATCTCGGACTTTGGAAAACACTGATCCACTATTTTCACCATTTTCTGACATTTTAAAGACCAAACAACTAATGGATTGATTAAGAAAATAATTGACAGATTATTCATCGATGAAAATAATGAATGCAAATCTCTCTGCAGGACTCTCCTCTGAAGGCGGTGCAGATGCTGTGGGTGAACCTCATCATGGACACGTTCGCTTCTCTCGCCCTGGCCACCGAGCCCCCCACTGAGGACCTGTTGCTACGGAAACCCTATGGTCGTAACAACCCGCTCATCTCACTGACCATGATGAAGAACATCCTGGGCCATGGAGTCTATCAGTTGATCATCATCTTCACCCTACTGTTCATAGGTACACACACACACACACACACACGCACAACCTCACTCACTCACACACACACACACACACACACACACAACCTCACACACACACACAATAGGTTTCTTGTCAAATTAGGATGATCAAGTTTTATTTCAGGGTGCTTTTAATCAAAAATCCAAGACAAAGAAAAAAAATGTCACTTTGCAGTGGTGGAATGTAACTGCGTACATTTACTCAAGTACTGTATTTAAGTACAAATTTGAGGTACTTGTACTTTACTTGAGTCTTTTCATTTCATGCCACTTTCTACTTCTACTTCGCTGCAGTTCAGAGAGAAATATTGTACTTTTTACTCCTCTACATGAGTCTGACCGCTTTAGTTATTTTACAAACTAAGATTTTTGCGCACAAAACACATTTAGTTTATGAAATATGATATTTCATTATAAATTAATCTACCCAACAATATAACTTCCTACAAGTCCACCTGAAATGATTAGCCTTTTAAACACTGAGTTGATTGATCAAATTGAGGATTTATCTGCATTGAGTACTTTACCACTTGAAGTACATTTTCCTATAATACTATTTTCAGTTGAAGGACTTTTACTTGTAACAGAGTATTTTTCAGTTTGGTATTAGTACTTTTACTTAAGTAAAGGATCTGAATACTTCTTCCACTGCTGGCACTTTGGTGGATACACATAAAAATACACAGCCACCTTAGCAGCTACAGTGTTAACTGTTAATTGTTTATTTGTCTTGCAGCCTTACCAAACACACCTCCTAATGAACAACAGAGCTGATCATTTTTCCTTTTTTCGCATCTCTCATCTCCTCTTCATCCTTTCTTTACCCCCCAGGCGAGCACATTTTTAACATCGACAGCGGCCGCAATGCTCCGCTCCACTCCCCTCCTTCTGAGCACTACACCATCATCTTCAACACCTTCGTCCTAATGCAACTTTTCAACGAGATCAACGCTCGCAAGATCCACGGAGAGAGAAATGTCTTCGACGGCATATTTGCCAACCCCATCTTCTGCGCCATTGTTCTGGGGACCTTCGCCGTGCAGGTGAGGTTAACCCTTAACAGATTTTGGCGTGTGATATGTTTATGGGGTTTGTATGTAGTTATTAGACAGTGTAATGTCTAATTAGTGGGAATGCTGTTTGGAATAGCATTCCAACTATTGTTTTCCTGTTATTTATTATTATTCCGTACGTTATTTGGTCGTCCGTAACTTCTGCATACATGGAGCTATTAAAACCATTCAACTTTTAAAATGTTCAGCTCTTTCAACAGATGATGGGATTTCCTCAACTTTTGTTCTACTGTTAATACTTTTTTAAATATTAAGCTTTTAAACATGTTATTTTAACATTAAACTCAATAAGAGCCCCCTTCAAAACCATAAAATCTTCTTCCACTCCCAAAATGCTCAGCTCTTTCATACTTTCATCTACAGACGCTAAACAAACTTTAAAAATGTTCACGACATATTCAGCTATCAGGTTATATCTCTTCAGTTTGATATCTTTTACAGGATATTTCTGCGTTTATAATGGGTGTGTATTGCGGGAGCTAGAGGCTGTGATGATGTCACTAGAGTAAGGAGGTTAGAAAAAATCATCTTAGTTCTTTCTCTGTAACTTGCTCCCACACCAACAATTTTTACTTGTCATGCAAAATTTATACATCGAAATATTCTTGTCTTGTTTCAGCCAATGTGCTCAGTTAGGCAATATGATTTATACATTTGGCTCCGTGAGCTTCCAAATGACAACACTTCCAAATCTTCCTCCATTCACTGCCCAAGTTAAACAGCCTTCACATTTCCCAACAAAATGCAGAGCAAACTCTCAGCTTATTAAGGTAATGCAGTTCAGCTTCCAACTGACAATTTTACATTTAGGGTAAGTTACAGGGTAAGTTGTTCAGCAGTGCAATGCATTTGAGATTTGTCAAACAATTTGTTTCAAAGTTCTGCATTTTCATCAATGTTTGTCACAGAATTTGTAAGTCTTCCATACTTATTCATAATTTCAGTTAGAAAATATATTCAGACCTCACAACGTTCTACATCGTTGAACTTTTAAAGCCAACAATTCAGTTTAGCGTCAGCTTTTCAAAAAGAACTTTGAATAGTCATAACATGTCATTTAGCTGACACTTTTATCAAAAGCGTCACACAATTTGCTATATGTCAGAATTGAGGGACACATTGGTTGATGTACCACTGTGTGAAATGTGAAAAAAACCTAGATCTCCCACACCAAAGGAAGGTGTCATAGCCACTGCACCATCACCTCACCTATTCCACATATTGTATACATTTGTGGTGTTATTCAACTTTTTAATGAAATTCATGTTAATTAAAACCATTCATACTTTTCCAACTATTCTCACTACTTCAACTTCTTCTTACGGATTTAAGCTATTCATGCAGTTTAGCTTTAGCAATTTCAAATTCAGCATTCCCACGCATTTTCTGCAGGAAATGCATTTTCTAGTTCACTGTTTGATAAGTATATTTGGTAAATACATGTTTCAGTCTTTTTGATTCTTTCATGATCTGCTCCCATTTGCCATGTTGCATTTTTGTTATGGGTTATGTATGCTGTTGCAGTAATACAAACGTAGTACTTCTGTGTCCGTTCCAAAGGTGATTGTGGTTGTTGGGTGACTGTACAATATTTCTAAAGCAATACAAACTTGAATGTCTTCAACAGATGGGTGCTGCGTTTCAGTGAAAATCCCGTGCTGTCTTGGTCAACTTCTTAGTCTCTAAAAGTAAAGCAGATTAATTTGATTTTAAGGCCTTGACAGCATGTCAGTTGTCACATTTTCTTTTACTTTGTAACCCGTCTAACAAACCAACAAAAGGAGGATTGTTGTTAAATTGACTCACTTTGAATACAAAACAAATGCACTGAGCAGACACTAAGACGCAGACAAGCAAGCAAAACCAGAGTGAGGGACAGAGAGAGAGAGAGAGAGAGAAAAAGAAGTCTATTTTCCAAAGCTCTTCAGTGCTGGGTGTTACTCTGGGGAGAAGAGAACCAAGAGAAGAGAGAGAGCTGGAGGGGGTGACAGAGATTTGGAGTGTGAGAGCGATGAAGAGACAGTTCAGAAGGATTTGGAAAATTAGAGATAAGAGAAAGTTAAAGACTGGAGCCATCTTGAGAGACGTGAAAGAGAGAGATACGGTAAGAAAGATGTTTCCTCCCTCCCTGCAGAAAGATATTACTGTATGTGATCCCAGTGAGATGTATTACTTTTAGTTTGGTGTCATGATGATAGGGTCACTCTGATAAACCTCGCTCTTGTTGTAAATGATCATGTTGCAATTTGAAATACTGTTGCTACATCCACTGAGGCAACTAGACCTGTAGGAGCATGGTGTGATCCACCTATGAAAACACAGACAGGAAACCAGCCACCTTTAATGTGGATGCCCAATCAATACTGATGGTACATGAAGTCCATTAAAGAAATACATTCAACAGTGTGTGCTATATTGACTGAAAAAGTGAGTTCTTCTGCTCGCAGGGGCCGTGTCAGCTGTGCCTACATGTACCAGGATGCATTGCGCACAAGTGGTGACTTCGTTAAGCTCTCCTAGATTTTTTTAGATAACAAAATAAACTTACAAAATGTCAACAAAGGAAATATTCTTACACCTCTATTTGGAAAATGCAACCGTACACCTTGTGAGTTGAGACGAGTCGTGATTAATTACCGTTACTCGTTGTACAACACACTTATTCAAACGGAAATTGAATAAACCTCACAGAATCTAGTCTTCCCACTGTTCCAACAATCAGCAACTGTTTAT
Organism: Percina caprodes; assembly: GCA_013375575.1. Classification (NCBI taxonomy): domain Eukaryota; kingdom Metazoa; phylum Chordata; class Actinopteri; order Perciformes; family Percidae; genus Percina; species Percina caprodes. The sequence continues at coordinate 1,912,187 of JABXJD010000031.1, forward strand.
GTAGGAATAAATCTTTAATTCACAGAGTAAGATGTGAAACGGTGACTCGTTGGCGGATCCCACTCCTTCTTTGGAGACACCAGTGACGTCACTGGCGTACGGAAGTAGAGCAGATTTTGCAGCTGTCTGTGGACGGCTGAGCCCCAGAGAACATTGGAAAGAACTGCAGGTCTTTCTTCACACCATATCCCTCATTCAGATAGATATAGATAAGGTTGAAATACACATACTTTCCATGACCTATGTTGGCTAGGTCAGATTGTGAAAGGACGGTTCATGATCTTCATAGCCATTCAGGGTAAGCTATACCTCATGTATAATTAAATACAATACTCAAACACTAAATGTCTGCATGTGTTATTAACATCTTGGTTTGATGTTTATTAGATGCAACAGGGATTACAGTGAAAATGCCACCTTGTACTTTCCTACTTGAAATCGTGACAGCCTAGAAAATAGAGGTGTTGAATGTTGACACATACTGGCATTATTTTAATTACTGTGCAGTACCGGTTTCTCCTTCAACACTGTTTGTATGTGTGACAATAATGATGTACTTCTCTGTGTTTCTGCTGCAGATCGTGATTGTGCAGTGGGGAGGGACGCCCTTCAGCTGTGCCCCTCTCAACGTGGAGCAGTGGCTCTGGTGTCTGTTCGTGGGAGTTGGAGAGCTCCTCTGGGGGCAGGTAAGCAGCTCTTCAGCCTGCTGAGCCAAACCTTACTGAGCTGAAATGTAGACTATCAGGCCTGGTTTACCTAGAGATTTCTGTGAGGGGAGGCGAATGCTAGCACCAAACTTGAGGATAAATGGGCAGATTTTGGGTCTGATTTGCTATTTCTAACAATCGGATGGGTGTTCCTGATTTGAGGCTGGTCTGAACAGATAATGTGCCCAAATCATATGATAGACATTTTATCACTTTTTTCAACATGCTATACTATGACTTTTTTTCTTCACTTTTTTACCTACCATACTATGACTTTTTTATCACTTTTTTCTACATACTATACTGTGACTGATTTATCACTTTTTCTACAGACTATACTATGACTTTTTTGACATAGTATATGCTATGACTTTTTCATCACTTTTCGACATACTACTTTTTTATCACTTTTTTTGACATACTTTGTTATGACCTTACTATGACTATACTATAAGTTGTTGAATCTTGTACAAGTTTTGATGTCCAGTATACTATGTGAAAAAGACAAAAATGCTTTCAAGATTGCTGTTAGAGATAAGAAAATGATTGGAAGACAGAAGGTTGCGTGTGTGAATTTTATACGTTTCATTAAGTTTTAAAGTCCAACTTACTAAGTAAAAGAGACAAATATGCCAGGTTTTATAGTTAAGGGTACCAAGAGAATGATTGGAAGACAGAAGGTTGAGTGTTCAAATCTTATATTCATTATGTTCTGAAGGCTAATATACTAAGTGGAAGATACAAATATGCCAAAAACAGTATTTTGTGAGATCAGATAGCCTAGGGGGATGAGAGATTGCTTAGAAGACACAAGGCTTAGTGGTCAAATCTTATAGGCTGCAATTATTTTCAAGACCTACTTTACAGGAATGAAGACTTTCTGTCTTATTGAAAGACAGAAGGTTGAGTGGTTGAATACATTTTGAGGTCCAATTTACTAATTGAAAGAGACAAATATGCCAATCACAGAAACGTGTTTTTTTGTCAGGTCATATAATTAAGAGTAACGAGAGAATATTTGGAAGACAGAAGGTTGAGTGTTCAAATCTAATATTTTTTACATTACGTTCTGAGGTCCAGTATACTAAGTGGAAGAGACAAATATGCCAAAAACGTAACCTTTCAGGTCAGAGAGCCTAGGGGGATGAGAGCTTGCTTAGAAGACCGACAGTTCAGTGTCCAAACAATATAGGCTGTAATTATTTTCAAGACCTACTTAACAGGAATGAGGAATTCAAATAGATGAAGAGAAAAGTAATGTGCTGTAGTATGACTTCATTGTTACTTTTTTCGACATACCATACCATGACTCTTTTAATCACTTTTTTCAAGATGCTATACTATAACATTTTTCCGACATACTATACTGTGACTTATTATCACTTTTCCCCACATACTATACCATGCCTTTTTTATCACTTTTTTTGACTTACTATACTAGGACATTTTTCCCTTTTTTCAAAATAATGTACTGTGACTTTTATCACTTTTTTCAACATACTGTGACTTTTGAATCATATTTTTCAACATGCTATACTATGATTCTTTTTATCACTTTTTTGACATACGACTATAACTTTTTTGACTTACTAAACTATGCCTTTTTATCACTTTTTTCAACATACTATGACTTTTTATTAATTTTTTGCGACTTACTGTACTATGACTTTTTTGACATACTATACTGTGATCTTTTTATCATTTTTTCCGACAGACTATACCATGACTTATTATCACTTTTTTTACATACTATATTTTTCACCTTTTTCAACATACTGTGACTTTTTATCATATTTTTTGACATACCATACTATGACTTTTTTTGACATACAATATTCTAACTTTTTTATCACTTTGTTTTGAGGTCCAATATACTAAGTGGAAAAGTAAATGCACTTTTCTGTCAGGTCAGATAGCCTAGGGTGATGTTCAAATCTTACAGGGTGCAATTTTTTTTCAAGACCTACTTTACAGGAATGAGGAATTTAATTAGATGAAGAGAAAAGTAAAGTACTATAGTATGACATCATTGTTACATTTTTAGAGAAACCATACACTTTTTTTGACATACTATATTATGACTTTATTTATCACTTTTTTCGAGATGCTATACTATGGCTTTTTATTCACTTTTTTGACATATTATACTATGATTTTTTCAACACTTTGACATGCTATATATGACTTTTTTCGAAATACTATACTTTGACTTTCCTATCACTTTTTTCAACATACTATACCTTCCCTTTTCCCATTTGCTATATTATGACTTTTTGAAATGCTATACCTTGACTTTTCTTTTTCATTGCTTCAATTATTCTCAATTAACAATAAATTATGCCAGCAATCCAGTTTAGTTTTAGTAATGCAAGCTTTTTTTATTCACAAGCATTTGTATGCAGGAAATGCATTTTCTAGATTGTTTTTTGGAGCAAAAAAGGTCACATACAAGTGCTACCATCTGACTGCGACAGTTTGATCATGCAGGTTTCTGTGAGATCCCAACTCCCTGGAATCGCTACGATTTAATTTGTTCAGGAGAATGCCAAGGGTTTGGTCCTGCATCTTAACTGAATTCATCATCATTTAATCAATCAGTTTGTGTTCACAATCAATTTTTGGCCCACCTAGTTGTGCAGCAAACAAAAACACAGGAAAGTGTTTTTTAAACTGCAATTATCAGACATTCAAAGCAAAATATGGCAGATTTGTAGACTCTGAGACTCAGAAATCTCACCAGAAGCCAAGAGTTTTCATATTCAGGCTGTGAAACGTGTTGTTAAAACATTTGTCATTGTTTTGCTTGATTTGCTAAATTCTATGATGGCTAAGGAACTTTTTGGATGATTTCTGTAGGGCTTTATGTCAACACAAATGTGACAAAAAGCATAGAAAAATGTCAGGAAAAGCAACAAAAATGAGGAAAAAGCTACCAAAATGTTAAAAAAAAAAAGTGACACATGCAGTAACAAAAGCACGTCTAAAAACTCAAAATGTCTGGCATTTGGTGTCATTCTCCTCTTCCAGTGTGGCCCAACATTTTTACACTGACTTAGATAACACCTCTGATCTATTCTATCCTCTACTTAATTCTATTGGAATAATCTGGTATTATCCGACCCATCATCTGTGTAAAATGGTTGGTAAATCTCACAGCTGCTCAGTTTAACGCCATACTAGCGTCTTCTGGTAAATAACAATTCAACAAACGTGGCTTCCAGGTGATTGCTACGGTGCCAACAGCGCGGCTGCCATGCCTGAAGGAGGCGGGGATGGGCCACGAGCCTGGGGAAGAGGAAGGTGAGGAGATGGCGGAGGATGAGGAGGAGATTGACTGTGCTGAGAGAGAGCTGCGCCGTGGACAGATCCTCTGGTTCAGAGGCCTCAACCGCATCCAGACCCAGGTATTGTTTGACCAGACCACCAAAATAAACCTCAACCAACTTCTTTCACAGAAATAGACACACAACACCTCAAAAATAAGTTTTGCTTGGTCATGTCACACAAGCAGTTTGTTTAAGGTGAATTAGACAAAAATGGGGAATCAACCAAAAGTATGATGAAAACCAAAAGACAAAATTATGTATCACAAAGAAAGTAGGAATCTGAATTTGAATGCCTAATGTTTGCACTTTTTTAACCAAGTGCTTTATAAGTAAATGCAAATTAGTTTGGGGTTATGTTTTTCTTAAATTGTTTAGTATCACTGCCTAAATAAACTGCTAGTATCATGGCCGTTACATACTAACATAAGAGACTTTTGGAAAGAAAGTCCTTTAAGAGATCTACTGCAATATTGATTCTTCTATGACAAATATACAATTTAAATTAAGTTTAAACATTGTATGTGTTTTGTTCTTACTCATCAATAGTCAGTCTTTATCTCATCCTGTCTGTGATTTTCTTCTGACTTGTGCCAAACATAATAATTCCAGTTTTTTCTTTCCTACACAGCTAACTTCTCTGTTCTGCTCAAACCTTGTGAAATGGCTTTATCTAACTTGGAAGTGGTATCTTAGAGGCTCATAGACATCACGATAGAGAATAAATGCTGTGATTGTGTGTGTAAATCATTGCAGCGGCACTTGTTATGGATGTGTGTGTGTGTGTGTGTGTGTGTGTGTGTGTGTGTGTGTGTGTGTGTGTACACATTGTGTAGAGGCTAATGCTACATATACAGGCTTTTGACCAAGTGCCTTGGCATAAAGTGGTCAGTATTCCATTAAGAGGGTTTGGTCTGAGTGTGCAGACAACAAATACCCATGCAAACACACACACACACACACACACACACACACACACACACATACATGTACAGTCATCATTACAATTATTGTTGGTCAGTAGAGCTGCAAAGGTTAATCAAATAATTGATTGTCAACTACTAAATGATCTACAACTATTTTGATAATCAATTTGAAAAAAAAGTCTCTAACTTCAACTTCAGCTTCTAAAATGTGAATATTTTGTAGTTTATTCACTCTCCTTAGGCAGTAAACTGAATATATATATACTGTACTACTACTATGTTGTATATATGTACTGTGTGTACGTTGTGGACCAAACAAGACATTTGAGGATGCCGTCTTGAGCTTTGAAAAACACTAATCAACATTTTCCACTATATCTGACGTTTTATAGACCAAACAACTAATCAATTAATCGACAGATGAATCTACAGATGAATCGACAATGAATCTTATCAGTAGTTGCAGCCCTATGGGTCAGGATCATTGAGAAAGCAGTTTGAAATTTGAATACTGTTCTATCATTTCTGCTGTGAGGAAATGATGAAACACACAAACATGACACAAAAACACACACACTCAGACCGGCCTCCTGCCCTCACTGAGTGCTGCTGTTTTGTCTCTGTCCTGCAGATGGAGGTAGTGAGCACGTTCAAGCGAAGCGGTTCGTTTCAGGGAGCGGTGAGACGGCGTTCCTCCGTGCTCAGTCAGCTCCATGACGTAAACACTATCTCTACCCCCTCTCACGTAGCTCTCTCCACCGCAACAGCCAATACCAGCCCAGCCCCCGGGAGTGAGTCCGCCGAACGCATGTACACACATACACACAAAACACACACACACGTATAGCAAACATACTTGCAGTCACCTTCTCTCCCTCTCACACTCATTCGTAGACACAAACACACACAAAGCTGCACGGCACGTGGACTGCAGTATTTTTACTCTCTATGGTTGTGTCCCCTCCGGCTCGCTCGCTCGCTGCTCGTGTGTGCAATGTCTCCTCTATTCTTTTCTCTTATTCCCCCTTTCAAACAGCACCCAGTCCTGACCGGCTGTGTAGTTCTGGTCTGATCTGGTCTGGTCCAAATCCAGTCCCGGCCCCAGTCCAGAGTCTGTTTTGTTGTTGAGTGTTGGTCGGTGCAGGAGGCGGCTTGCTGTTCTCTCTCTGTCTGAGGTGTCCAGACAGAAATGGAGCAGCATTCTTCATAAAGAAAGAAAGTGTTTTTTTTTAAAGAATCAACAATCTTGAAGCAGCGTACACAGTTTGAATTACTCCGTGAAGGCACGGACGCATCCTTAAGTTCAGAGAGCAAATGGCTGCTCCTCCTGCACCATGTGTTATTTCCTGTCTGTGAATGAGGTCAAGCGTGGTTACTGTGGTAGCCCAAGAGAATATATAGTGTTGCTGTAACAATTCTGTGACTCCTATTATTCATAGAAAATGCTACGATTAGAATTCACTGCCATATAATTCATACTCATTACCAAATGGCTTTCATATGGCTTCTTCAAGTCTCTAAACTGTAAACCTTCGAGTATAAAAGCCCCATAACACTCTGCTGTTTCCAAGAAGACAGTAAAGAAAAATAAGTTCCCTCTTCCTCTGTCACTATTGCTTTCTTTCTCCTTCTTTTGTTCCTCTCACTTATGTCCAGTGCTGCAATTGTTGTCAACTGGTTGTCTCTGTAACAGTATTTGCAGCTCCAACGCCACATCTTTGGCCCCCCGATGTCTCCAAAAAGTCCTGATTTTTCTCTCTGTGCAGTATGTTTTTTTTCCTCTCTCTCTCTTGCTCTTTCTACTCTCTCTCTCTCTACATCAAAGTTCTTTTCCTTTTTCTTATGAGATATTACAGGTTCCCTGTTTGCAGAAATATTCTGTGAAATGTATTCTAATTGTTCTTCATAAGTAGAGTTGTTCTTTTGTCGAGGTATTTAGATTTTTAACAGATCTAAATACGGGCTCTTGTAAGGCATACTGATAAGATTTCTTTAGTAGGTTTTCTCCCCATTTAAAAAAATCTTATTTTGTCCTTTACCTCATCCCTTTTTGTCATCCTCCCATCTCCTTACTAGAGTAGCATCCACTCTTCATGTTTTCCCTTTTTTCTGTGTATGTCAGTTCCGCACGTGTCTGTTTGCAAGTGTGTTTATGTGTGTGCATTTGCTGACATATCCGAAAGCCGTAGTTTGACTTGTGTGTATTTCTTTGTCAGTGTGCGAGTGTGTGCTTTTGTATGAGTGTGTGTGTGTGTGTGTGTGTGTGCGTGCATGTATGTGGTTGTGCGGTCTCTTCATTTGATTGTCTTCATCCGTCTTCTCAGTTGCTTCTCCTTACCTTCCTTGCTCCCTTTGGTCAATCCTTCCTTCCTTCCATTCCATGCTGCCTTCCTCCCCACGCTGCTCCATCACCTGTAGGTATAGATACAAAGAGGCGCTGCTGACACCACATTGTAATCATATCCTGAACAGACACTAGAACTTTATCTGGGCTTTGTTTAAGTACTTTGGAAACACATATTTCTCACCATCCCTTTGCAACATCATCATTATAATAAGGAATACAATGTATTATATCAATATTCAGAGCTGGACATTGCTGCAACATTTGCTACCTGATTCAAAAAACAACTAAATTACAAAATACTAAAAGTAAAATACAAAATACAGTCAGGTTTCAGGTCCCACCACTGCTAGCTCATTGCTTGCTTTTTCCAATTCGTTTTCCTTCATTTGAAGAGCTTGTTGTGTCCAAATTTCTTACTTAACAGTAGTATGACACATACTCACATTTTGAAGTCATCCCCTGGTGGTTTAGTTCCTGAAGGGAAGGAATATGAGGGAATGTTAAGAAGCAAGCATGAACTTAAAAATGCAAAGCCTTATAAGCCTTATAAAACTGACTTTCTGTCATATTTGCTGAAATTGACCATATGTTCCAGTCGAACTACATGAAGCAGGTAATTTAAAAAATAATCTGGCACCACCTTTCAGCCTGTAGTGCAATTTGCAAAAATCCACAGCTCCCTGATCAGATGCACCAATCAGGGCTAGGGGTGGGGTGTTACTGTGTGTCAATCACTGTTCATGCACACGCATTAATTCTCCCTTGTGGGGGAAGGGGCTTAGGAGACCATTTTGGGCTTTAGTGGAAAGGGGGAAGGGACTGAGAAGTTGTCGATGTTCAAATATTTTGGCTAAATCTTGGATTAAAAAAAGTTTAATGTGATTTAGGTTTGCTTCTCTCAATCACTTCACGTTGTATGTAGGCAGCCCGTGTCAAATTAAAAGCAGAAATTGTTCCCTTTTGCTTGCGCTTTTAGTATGAAGTTTATTCAAAAAGCCAAATTCAGATCATGTCAAATACACTTCCAGCCACAGAAAAGTATGAATTAATCCTCCTAACAAGTATCGTGTTGTTCTTATTCCTCTGTGTCACAGATCGCCATCTTAGTTTAGTGCATTAGCATGCAAATTTGCTAATAAACATTCAATTCAAAGTACAATTGAGGCTGTTGGGAATGTCATTGTGTAGGTATTAATTTATAAAATTGCATCGCCAAAACGATATAAAAAAATCTACCGTATATATTTTTCTATATCCTTTCTATCGCGAAAACCAGTGGCTTAATTGCGTTACAGCAATATTAACATAATTTTGATGACGCTTTGCGTTGTGATGTTATGTTAATTTTGCACAATAATAACAAATACAAGTACCTTGCCTAAAGCCTGATGAAATGTTCTGATGTGGGAATCCCAGAGCAACAAACACACTACAAATGATTGCCTATGTGTTCTCAAGACAGAATGACCTGTCCCTCCGGCTTCATGGTCATTACTTACACTACTTACACACTACTACCCTGGTCTTTGCAAAGCAGACCCAGCCCTCAGACTTGGCACTGTGCCTTGTTGCAGTATGATGTGCGTAAGTTCTGACGTCAACACCATCACCTCCCTGACTTTTACAGCCAAAGCTATCATCACTGGGTAAGAAAAGAGCCTAGCAATATCTGAGAGAAACATCTCAAATATTCATGTTTTCATCCACCTGAGCTGTGCTGGACCTTTAGTGATCGATCTGGATCTTCAGAACCCATCTATGGATCCAGTTTGTTTTCATTTCAGACTGGCAATTACACTTAGGTTAAGAAAACAGAATATGAAGGTTTGCGTTGGTCAGGAAATCTTAAGGGGAATGATGGGATGTTTAGGCTATATCTCAAATCCATCCTCAGCTCCTCAATTCTTTGCAAAAGATCTTTCATATTAAAAAAAGAAGCCTCCCATCTCAGTTTTTGCTCCTTAAATAGGACACACGTAGGAGACATGAAGAGAAGATGCATTGAATTGAGGAAGGTGTTGCTGAGGCTATGGTTTAGAGCTCAATCATCACATATCAAAGGGTGGGTGCTACTCAGAGTCAGGCCACACTATGGGAAACGGGAGCCATTAACAAGTCATCTACCTCACAGCTTTTCCCTGTATTTATGTTGCAGTTTCTTTCTCATGAGCAATTGTTTTGCACTCAGCAGCCTCTCTACCTTCCAGCGCCTATTTCCTTCTCGTACTTTAACCATCCTTGTTTTTCCATTAAGCACTGCTGAAAGAGCCGACAGTGAGAGAGAGAGAGAAAGAAAGAAAGAAAGAAAGAAAGAAAGAAAGAAAGAAAGAAAGAAAGAAAGAAAGAAAGAAAGAAATAACACAGAAGTGCCCTGACCTCCAGGCCGCTCTGGTCACACTGGGGACATAATATACTCGAAAGTTTACGCTTTCCATGGAGACAAAATGAAAACAAACTAAGCGCTGACAAAGTGAGAAAGTAACATTCTGACACCTTCTCAGTCTGCATGAGGTGTTTTTCTACTGTCTGACAGGCTCTTTGGAAAAACACACAAAGCACTGAACCTACTGCTTGACCGTCTGTCTGTATGTCTGTCTGTCTGTCTGTCAGTCAGTCAGTCTATCATACATGGCAGAGTCGTATATAGAGACTCCTCTTAGTTTGGCCGACTGCAGCACCGATCTCCATTCAGCTGCCTGACCATCCACCTCTCATAATCACAGTTTGGACTCCAGTTGGTGTTGCAGCTTCTTCTCTGTCGATCTCATTCGGCCCAAACTGTCTCTATGTAGGGCTCTGCCTGTGCCTGTCAGTGTATTTGCATTGAACTGTATCTGTTTCTTTTGAGCTCATGCTGCTTCTTTTCCTCTGTTTGGGCTTGGGAGGAGGGTGCATGGACCAACTGCCATGGCAAAGGAATGTGTTTATGCACGCATACACTGCATAATTGCATAATGCACCTTCAAGTACACTCACAGACCTCACTTTTGTGTGTGTGTGCGTGCGTGCATGTGTGTGTGTGTGTGTGTGTGTGTGAGAGAGAGAGAGAGAGAGAGAGAGAGAGAGAGAGAGAGAGACGAAGAAAGGGAGCTTAAGTGACAAAGATGTGATTCAGCATGACCTGGCTGCCTCTCTATTTGCGACAGGGCTGACGCCCAAGCTTCTCTCTTTGAACCAATCATCTTCTGTTTCCAGTACTATAACCAATCACATACTGTTTTAACCTGCTGATTTTCTGTGATGTCATCTTTCTGTTTTGCAAGACTTGTTTGTTTTTATCCTGCAGCAACTTCACAATCAGCATCAACATTTCAATCACTCTGCTCTTCTCTGTCCCTCACTGCTGCATGGCTGCAGTACATTTTGCACATGTCCATGTGTGTGTTTGTGGGTCTGGCTGTCAATGTGTTTGCGTGTATGAACCAGCACCCATGATTGACAACTGTCCGATGCATGCCAAGTCAACCTTCAAGCCGCACGATGTGAAAACAACTGAACTGTTGGTTCGCTCAGTTACCCTGCTGCTGCATGGATGTCTGTGCGTGTGTGTGTTTCTGTGTGTGTGTGTCTCTGTGTGTGTGTCTCTGTGTGGTCACTGCTATAGGTTCTTATTTTATGTTGTACAACAAACTCACCATTCCTGCTTTTTTTCTCTGTCTGTGCCCAATAACCTCCCTTATTTGTGTGTGTGTGAATGCATGTGATGCAGTGTGCTGAGGTGTGACTGTTTTCACCACACGTATCACCTCCTGCGAAACACATGCACACACACATATATGCCATGTGTGTATTATGTGAAGCGTCTGCAGTGTTTCTGGCGTTTGTGACGGTGGCTACTGAATGCTCTTGTCTTGTGAGGTTTGGTTGGTGTGTGAGAACTGACAAAAGTATCATTAGCCAACTCATTTTGAATTTATTTATTTTTTGTCTGGTGGAGACGGACAGGATCAGGTGGACTCTCTGTTGATAATGAATTAGTCGAGATATTTGTGTTCCTAAGGTTAAAGTAATATCATTTCAAAGTTGTATAAATTACTTTGATATTTTTTCTAATGAAATCATGCACTCTGCACAAAATAAGTGAGGACTGATGAAATGTCCTTCCTAAAAGGACACGGAGGAGACATGACTAAAAAATAGACAGCATCTTGATGTTGAAAATAGTCCAGAGGCAAAGTGAGACTGCGAATACACTTGCCTTTAAATTTGGTGCCAGTTTCAAAATCATGCCAAAACGTTTTGTTTATCCATTACCAGATACATTAGATACATGTCCAAAGCTGTCTTGCACACTTGTCTAACACATAATCCTCTCTTTATGTAGTTGGAACTCTCAGTCTTTGGCATTTAGATTTGCCAGATGTTAGCTTAGCTATAGCATAAAGACTGGAAGCAGGGAAAACAGCAAGCCTGGCTCAGTCCAAAGGCAACCAAATCCACATACCAGCACCTCTAATACCTGTTTTCTACCAAAATTAGCTTGTATATGCAGGTTTTTTAAACCTTAAACCTAAACTTGGCGATAGACTCCTTTCCCACTGCCGGTGGATGAGTGCGTCTTTCTGTTTTTCATGCCTATGGCAACAGCCGGAGACATAATGTTTTTAGGGTGTCCTTCAATCTCATTATTGTGGATGTGCTATTTCGGGACCCCATGGAGGGAATTTCTTCATATTTGGAACAACAATCCACTTCAAGGATGAACTGATTCAGGGGTGATTCTAGGGTCAGACCTTTACCCCCTAATGAGAATGTGACACGGATACAGTGCCTTTCAAAAGTGTTAACCCCCCCTCTGCTAAATCAGTAATTTCATTAGCCGATAATCTCTAAACTAATGTCAGTTAACGTTATTTAACACTATAATGGAACTAAACCTGACACTTTATAAGTCTCAGTAATAACGACCAATTTGCATATGTTTCAATTTGGGTTCTAATCTGCACCATGAAATTACCAACATCTTCTCTGGGGACTACCAACGTTAACCTTCACAACCGTCTCCTGCTCTCCCTCTGACAGATTAGAGACTCAGCCAAAGGCGGGAGTCTGGCACAACCTCCTCTGATTGGCCAAAACTACATTTCTGTTGACCCTTTCTTTGACTGGGTTACAGGTGCATAGCATTGGGGACAACGACACACAGGATATTAAACCTGTTTCAACCCCTTTGAACCTGTAATTGTTGGTCCTGTCACTAACAGACAAGTTCACAAACTCTAACTTGAAGCACTAATATTGATTTCTAATTTTGAGGGGGTCTAAAAGGGTCTAAAATGATTAGATGTAAGTCAGTGTCACTGTGACCTCACAAAATGCCTATGCTAATTATGACACACAAATGTCTAACAGGATAAAATGATAAAGTGAGGATGATATTTTATATCCCAAAGGTCATCTTCACTTCAACACGATAATATTCTGCAAAACCCCTTTTCTGGTTGTTATTCAACGCCATAATTTAGGAAACTGGTTCTCACATGAAAAGTAACAAAATAAACATTTAAAAAAAAAAAAAAACATGAAAAAACGAGAGCTTGAGAGAAAAGTTCAAACCCTGCTTACTTTCACACCCGCTGGCCAATCACAGCATGGCGTGGGTGTGAATGTTGGATTGACGGTTCAGAAATTGTCGGACGCAGGCAACACTAATCAGATGTTGTAAAGGGGGAGTGGGTTTCCAAAGCTATTCAACCATCCGACAAGCAGTTGAGATGCAGTAAATGCACCTTAAAGCATTGATAATATAGACGTTAAAATTCTAGATTAAATTTGTAATCTAGTCTAGACGTAGTCTGTAAAACCTCAATTTGTTTTACACATTAAACCAAGACGTTTTGTTACTTTCGGACCGAGCCCCGTTATCAGTCTTAACCCTCAGCTAAGAAAACTGGTTAGTGGCTATAGTTTCATATTTAGCACACAGACTTGAGAGTGGTATCAATCTTCTAATCTAACTCTTGACAAAAAAAGAAGTAATTACATGTTTTTTCCCAAATGTTTTTGAATTTAACCCGCCCATTTTGGTTTAATCTAGCCAATGAGATTATTTTTCAGTACTTTCAGCTCAGTCAAAATGTTTATAGAAAATAAACTGAAACACTAATGTGACCAAACATTATCTAGCTATCTTGTATGAACTTTGACTGTAGCCACCTGGCCCTGAGTCCGTCCGTCCATCCGTCTGTCTGTCACTCTGTCTGCTGGAGGACACAAGTCTGTCTGTCTGTCTGGGTTTCCCTTGTCTCTATTTTTCCTTTTGTCATGTCTAACTTTCACCTCTGTCTTTCTTGTGGTCTCTCCCTCGTCTTCCTTTCTTTCGGCAGATGCGAGTGGTGAAAGCATTCCGTAGTAACCTGTACGAGGGCCGGGAGAAACCGGAATCCCGCAACTCCATCCACAACTTCATGGCCCACCCGGAGTTCCTCATCAATGACCTCATCCACAACATCCCGCTGATCGACGACACTGACGTGGACGACGAATCAGAGCTCAGCAGATACCAGCACCTGCACCCGGCCCTCCGCAAGCCGCCACCCCCTCCCGCTCAGCCCCCGCCCCCCGTCCGCACCCACCCCACCCGCCCCTACCGCCAGTACAGCCTCCCGGTGACCCCGTGCAACCGAAACAACAACAACAGCAGCAGCAGCAGCAGCAGCAGCTCAACAGACACCCACAGCAACAGAAACAAAAGCAATGCAGTTACCCCCAGCAACCGGAGCCCCCATCACCACCACCAACACCACCACATCCATCATGGCAGGGACAGGCCGGGGAAACCCTCCGCCCCTCACCTGGCCCATCTCTACTGCGTGGAGACCTCCGTATAACTGAGCTGAACGTGGGTTGGGGGGAGAGGAGAAGGGGGATGGGGGAGTCTTTCGGAGGAAAAGGGGAGCGGAAGAGAGGGCTGAGGACTCACACATGACATTTTCATCCAATCTCCAAGCTAACAGGAGGGAGCGAAGGACGGGGGCAGGTACCAGAGGGAGTGGACAATGGCTGGAGACTAATGTTCGCAACTCCCTGAGAACATTTGCAACTTTCCCTCCTTTTGCCCATGCTCCAGCCCTCTCAATCTGACCCGCTGAAAACACCACCCCCCAACCCCCCTCCACCCTCAAACCCACCGGCACGTCCCATCGCCCTACCTGAAGATCCTGCCCACCCCACCCTGCCTGACTGCACACGTGTCACACACAAGCACAGGTCTGCTCTCGCTGCGTTGTCCTGAGTGACGGTGGGTTGGGGAGGGAAGGGGACGGACATCCAAAAAACAAAAAACTACACATCCTTCAACGCTTCAGCAGAACAGGGCCATGTCAGGGCTCTGTTTCTATTGGTGTTCATCATTAGTGTTGTTGTCATTCCCCACCTACCGACCGACCTCCCTACCTGCCATAGCACCGTAGTCACCGCCACTATCATCCATCTGGCTGGAATCTACAGCCGTTCCAAACATTTTCTTTTCTTTCATTCCTCTCTCTCTTTCAAAGTGTGTATGTGTATTGTCTTGTCTCTTCTGAAAAAAACGACAAAAACATAACAAAAATAGAAATTGCAAACAAAGATACTGTTCATTTAAACCTAATAGTAAATAGTATGGCTGCAAAAAAACAACTAAAGGTGGGGGAGGAATACATATATATATTATATGTATATGTGTATATAATTTGAATGTTTGGGAAGCGACAGCACAGAACTCGTCATGTTAATCACTGTTCTTTCTCCAGCCCAACCTGCCCAGTCCCTGAATGCCACCCCATAAAATCCAAATGATCTGTAATATTGTTCACCCAGCAATGAGAGGATACAGTGTATAGGATCTCACATTAAATGTGATGAATACATGCATACATACATTAGCCCCATACAGGACTAACAGCCTCCTGCCATGTTGGTGAACTGATGAGTATATATTAGTCATATTTATGAACCGAGAGCGGGACGAGCCCATTGGTGAAGTCCTTCCCACTTAATTTCTGTTATGTGTTGCATCATCTTCTCTCGTGCTGTTCCTCAAACCATTTTTGTTTTTTCCTTTGCTCACTTTGTCTTGTCTTGACCCTTCTGGTCTTTCGTTGGTGTGTGTGTGTGTGTGTAAAGAGCGTGTGCCAGCTTTTTTTTTTTTGGAAGCATTAACCCTTTAAATGCCATCAAACACACAATGCACAGGCGATGGCCCTTTAAGACTAACATGCACTCACTTCAAACCCACTCCTGCTCATGTGCCATTGGGTCGTCTCCATCATGTACCAGTGCCCTCTCCATGAGTTTTGTGGACAAAGAGATTGTTTCATTTGATCTGTTGGACGTTCGATCCAGTAATTTTTACAGAAAGGAGAAAAAAAATCACTGTTTGATGTTAAAAAAAAAAAACTAACCATTCCAGTTATGAGGCCCATGTCTTATGTCAGTGTTCAGTTTTAGCTTTAGGCCCAAAGCCCACTCAATCAGGTTCGACCAATGAGAGCTTACTGTATGTGCCATGTCCATGTGTCAAAATACAGTGCATTGGAGCGCCCAGATAGCTCAGTTGGTAGAGCGAGCACCCATATATGGAGGATTACTCCTCGAAGCAGCCCGGGTTCAACTCTGACCTGCGGTCCTTTGCTGCATGTCATTTCAGGTCTTCATCTGTCCTGTCAAATAAATGCTCAAAAAATAATCTTTAAAAAAATACAGTGCATTCTCCGTCATGATGATATTCAATTGGTTGATTGGGGTACGTTAAAGGAACCCAAAAAAACCTGCGGAACAGCGCCTCTAAAGCTTACTAATTACAATATTCAATTTTATTAGTTTAATCGGTACAAAGACATGGTATCTGCAGGTCTTGAAAAGTTTTCCCTCCTCAACAAATGCCCTCAGGAGATAATAAAACAATCAAAATAATTATTTACAGTATAAAAAATAAGTCCTCTTGGAGGTCAGGAGACCAGGGTGTCACGATTCTCGAAATCCATGATTCAATTTGACTTTAAATTTTAAAGGTATAATATGAAGGATTTGACTAAATTAGTATTTTTATAGACTAATACAAAAGCAATCCCTCTCAATCATCACTTATGACCCACTAGAAGTGTGGGGTGGTGTCTGTATCTGCAGAGACCCTGCCCTCTGCCTGGCTTCTCTCTTTTATCTTATTTATAGTGAGTACGGGACGTTTATGGGCGTGGGTGGGTAACCCCCCCCCAGCCAATGACAGTGTTCTCATTACAAAACGCCGCTTTGCCCCTCGGCGTCTCATATTGATGTCAGTTTAACTGACACAGAAAAAGAAGCTCTGTATTCAATCATAATCCAACAATGCTGCACTCTCCGGCAGAACATAGCTGCTGTGAAACAATCATAACCTCTGTGAAATAGCTTTCCCTCTCTTCATTCATTCTCTAGCTCACTTGACCACTTCTGCACGCTTTTTCTCTCTGGCTGTTGAGGGAGGAGGGGCCACATTTGAACGCTGTGTGTTTTTAAACAGTTAGTGATACTCACTTCATATTATGCCTTTAAGGTAAAAAAAAATGTTAGCACTGACGCTTATGCCAATGTCATACTATAAAGTCTTTATTAGTCATTTACACTTTCAAATTCAAATTCTTATTTTAAAAGAATACTAGGACAATCGCTAATCCTGCTTTTAATTTCGATGATCGAAATTGGAAGCTCATTTTGATTGATTTACGATTTGGAATCGTAATCGTGACACCCCTGCTGCACACATAATATTACAGGTGTAATTATATTTGAGGGCTGGTAGAAGGATTTTGTTACTTTTGGACCGAGCCAGGATTGCAGTTTTCCCTCTATTTCCAGTATTTATGCTAAGCTAAGCTAACTACTGGCTTTAGCTTTGCAGTGAATGGACATCTGTGAGTGGTATCAATGTTCTCAAGAAAACAAGCAAAGTATTGTTTAAGACCAGGGATAAATGCATAAACTGTATAAGTGAAGCCAAAACATCTGGATCTCCACCCTGGTGGCTGGCTGCAGTATAGGTCCTAAACCCCGCCCCCTCCATGTTAGCGGATGGGACAGGGGCCAAACTAAAGAAATCAGGTCATTTTAGATAATTCTTATCACGCTGATGGTTGTTTGAGTGTTCATTTTTAATGCTATAAAAACATGATTGACAGCTGTGATTGACTAGGGATTGGTTGGGCATTTGTATGGGCGGGACTTTGATACCGCGGCCCTACCGTTCAATTTCTACTGCGCAGACTCTGGCTCCAGAATTACAAGGCGGCGGTGCCCGTATCTGGGATGTTTTGGCTTCACTTCTGTACAGTGGGAGGAGGTGGAGCCGCGTTGTCCATCTTTATTTACAGTCTATGTTTAAGAGTATTATGTTGAAGCTTTCCAATGTAAAATGGCATAACATGCTGCATGAGCACATCCCAACAACAACAACAACAACAAAAGAAGAGAAGTAAATCACAAAACATTTGGAAAGCCACCTGTCACGACGAGTGCAGCGCTCGTGACATCACATTCCGCCGCCACCTCGCCGAATTCCACCTCAACATTCCATGGAACATACATTCCAAAACAGCTGCATCACATTCCAAACTGGGTGTGAGAGTGAACCCTGTATCCCATGTTGCACTAGGTGTGGGTGAACCGCTGACTCGTGTTGCCTCGGAGCGTGACTGAAATGCAATCGAATCTGGATTTCCCCCACCCCCTCCCCCTTTCTCTCTCTCCCTTCCCCTCAGTTGTCCCCTGTTGCCCTCCCTGAGAAAGACAGTGGCAGACATTATGCAACAGACTGCCATGTCAACACCTGTACCCAGACGTAGGGTTATAAATAGTCTTACAAAGATGAGAACACATGCAAACACGGTAAGAGAACATGTCTGTCCTTCTAGTTCTGTTTGGGGATGCGCACAGGACTCTCTGGGAACACCCTTACCTGTACAGAACCCTGTCTTCTTGAATGCTCATCATTATCATCATCATCATCATCATGATCATCGCCGCCACCATGACCTGACCAGTCTGAGTGGGTGGGGGTGACATTGTATTGGTCTGTCTGTTTTGAAGCATGCATTTGGTATCATTAATGTCACTCTTTATGTGTTGGTAAATCATTTAGGCTACTGTCACTACTGTGTGCTATAATCTCTTCACATCTGCTCTCTTCCTCTCTCTCTCTCTCACACACACACACACATCCTGTCCAACCTATTCTATTTCAGCACCTCTTAGCACAGCTCTATCAATGCTTTCTGCGGTGTACACACACACACACACACACACACACACACAAACCAAACAGGCGGATAATCTACAGTGGTGTAAATTGAACTGTCCAGTTAGAGCCATCTCTGTCCATCAGTCCAGCCATGTTACATCATGATGTTGTGAGACAGTTTCACAGAAGGCAAAATACAATGTGAAAAAGAATATATATTTATCAAAATTATAAATTGTACAACTGCACCACTACTGTACAGATCGCCCAAATGTGCACATGTGCATCTTTGATTTACAGGTACTATGTTCCTGCTACACTTTTTTTTATGTTTCTTTTAATCCTATTGCTTTCTGTAAAGAGAGGAACAACAAAATGGAAGCGCTTGTATATTATTATTATTATTATTATGATTATTTTAGATTTTCTCCATTGGTGCTCTCACTGATGGAAAAAGACAGTTGCACATTCTCCTGAGCATATTTTGAGGGCTGTGTTTTCTGTCCATTGAACAGCCTCTGAAGTGTGCAGAGGTGTGGAGATGCTTATAGTCTCTTAAGACCAGAGACACCACTCTGTAAATAGAGAACAGGAGATACTAATGTACCTCATTATGATCTAAAGGACTGGACAAAATGGAGACCCAGGGAGGATGGAGAACTGGAACGTGATGCAGAGCTAGAGACTGCAGAAGTGCAATGCATCCATGCATTGTTTAGGCTGCTCTTTTAGATCTGCTACAACTATTTACTGCCATGTTACGATGGGAAGAAATTAACGTTTTACATTATTCATTATACATACTGTTGTAAATATTGTGTGTGGAATGGTCCCCCTTCTTGCACAATGCAGTGCTGTTCTGCAGACAGAAAATGCAGCCTTAACTGTGCTGAAATGAAAAAAGACCAAAAAAAAAGAAGAAAAAACATAAAGACTATTGAATATATTAAAGAGTTACCTGCCTGTTATTTAAGCGAATAAATATCTATATATGAGAAAGAACACACCTGTATACTGTAGACTAAATCTGTATGGAAATCTAAGAGAATTTAATGGGAATTAAGTCCAACACCTTTTGTCTGTATGAAAGAAAAAAATACATCAAAGTATTCTACAATAATAACTTTGACAAAGTCTGTGTGGTCCTGTGTTGTTTGTTCACAAGGATGCAAGTCTGTACTTACATTTTAAACCTCTGGGAAAAAAAGCAGAGACGTGGACTTGAGGCTATGACACCGTTTCCATGACAAAAAATAAATGACTTGAGACTTGACTGGAGGCATTAAGACTCAGATGACTTGCGTGTATTCATACATTTGAATTTTAGCTGTTAAATATGAAATAATTTAATGTCACTTTTCTAATAGTCTTGCGTTGCCAGACCTTCATTCACAGCGCTGTGGAGGAGGGTCTGACTTGTCCATCCAGGATTCCAGGATGGAAGAAAAACGTGCTCTGGTTTATTGGCATTTCTTTAAACCAGTCCCATCATATTGGGCGGCACTAAGCACCAGACAGAGCCACGGTGCCGCTGCAAAATGACCTCACTAAGGGTCCTGTTTTGGTGGAACATGTGTACGTTCAAAAGTTGTTTTAGTAGAAGATAGTCTAGCTAGCTGTCTGGATTCACCCTGCAGAGATCTGAGGACCAGGTAACCACAGTCCTCAGAAATCCATCAGAGGTTAGAACACCAACACAAAGATTTCTCATGATCAAGTATGCAGCAGCGCAAACTGTGAATCATGATTGGATGACTGAAAAAGCTCCCCGATGTAGGATTGTCATGACTGGCTGTCAGTTAAACTCCTTGCTATGGCAACACGTAACATCAGTCATCAATAAGTAAATGACCTAAAGCGACACACACACACACAGAATGTCAAAGGTATCTATACGTAGTACAGGAACCTTTCACCATTCCCACACTGGCCGAGGCTGCCGTACAAGGTGCCAATTGCTCATCAGAAACACATTCACACACCGATGGTGCAGCATCGGGAGCAGTTCGGGGTCAGCCTCTTGCCCAAGGACACTTCGACATGGGACCGCAGGGCCAGGGATCGGACCCGCAACCTTCCAATTGGCAAGCAACTGCTCTATCACCGTCGAGATATAAAGCATTTATTCTTACCAGAGTCCCTCACAGGAAATTTTTAAAAATGTATTAAACCCTATATGAACTCCACTTGAAATTGTAATCTCAAACAGAGCCTGAGGAATGTACGATATTGCAAATGAAAGATGATTATTAATTTTTTTTAAAGACATTTCTTAGAGTGAATTACTCTCACAGGGCCGAGCGTCTTTCTCCATTTTACCGACTTCACAGCAGACATTGTTGTCAAACACAGGTGTGATTAACATATTAAGGCTGCATGCCATTTAGTTGTGTAGCTGGCTTGAAAAGATGAGACATGATGCTCACCCACTTGTTACTTTGCTGCCCAGCAACACCGGAAGAGATTTTTAAGGTAACTTTGTGCTAATTTTTCCTGGTTGGTCTTTAAAAGGAGATCTTCCGTGTAGTGTCATTATTGTTGTCAATGTTGACGTAAAAAAAATATTAAAAGCACAAATACTATGATTTCTGTTTAAAAAAGCAGATTATAATCATAAAAAACTGCACACTCGCACACAAAACGTGTGTAATCTTGTCATCAGAAGGTAGAAATGGTGATCAAACATCTATTACTATATTATATTATCTATTATTAAAATCTTACTTAAAAACTCTGTTAGCTTTTAGATACATCAAAGCTGCATGGGGGTTACTTAGGCCAGAAAAACACACTACTCCAGTCAGGCATGCTACGCTGAACTAGCTCGTTGCAACATGGTTGACAAGGATCCTATTTAAAGTATGTCTGAATTTATTAACCTGATGGAGAGATGAACAGAACTTCTAGTATTTATATATCTATGTATGTCTGCTCTTGTATAGCCTAGTCTACATTTAGGCACCATCTACATACTTGTTTAATTTATTACAGTAAATGAATGCAGAATGTTAAGTTGGTCAGAATATAGAATATATAATAAATATCATGAAATAATTTAGTTACCTAGATCTGCCAACAAATGCATGTTATGTATTACATAATCCGCATGACACCCTGTAAATTCTGATCTCGACACAACATACACTTAGGAAGGTACAGTAGTATGTTGTAAACAAATATCCCAATGACCCATATTCATATATATATAGAGTATAGACTAGGTGTGCAGCATCATGTTTGAATTGGACACTTTAGTTAGTAGAGCAGTGTTTTTGGATGGAATTTGAAAAATAGATTTTCAGTCTACCTGAATCTTTGGTGAAATGACCTGTGTCACTTTCAGTCTCAGAGATCTTCCAGTGGGGGGGGGGCGCCTCTGTCCGGAGCACACTTCTGCAAGGGACTGTAATGTTTTCTGAACCCTATTTTTAACCACATAACCGTCGCTATGGTTAATGGCGACTAGAATTGCGAGTCCATGATGCGTAAAGCTCTACGCAGATTCACGCACAAAACAGAACTATTGCACATACTTTTTTTTGTCAGGATTATAAAGCCGTAGGCAACGTACGTCTGGTCCGGTTTTAAAAGTCTCAGTCATTGGAGCAGGGCGCACGTGCCTTATTCCCCCTCCCACAGGTAGCCATAATTAGCCGTAGGAACGCGCCCACCTCACCACTCATAAGGCCCATACGCACAGCTGCGGGTGTTTCTATATATCCCATATAGGATATAAAACCCATCATAAACAGGCAGATGATGCTCAAATGTAAATCTTTTGTTTTTTATCACTCAAGTAATTCAAAATTAAGTTTATAAATGCCTCATTGACGTTTTACAGAACGCTGTACACAAAAACCATACAATCAGTGAAATTGTTAACCTAACCACTGTTTCACTTTAAGGATAAATCTCTCACCTTACGGTTCATGTTCGCCGTGTCTCACCCGCAGCCATCTCTGGAAAACAGAGTCCGAAGTCTGCCTGAGAAGAGCACAACCTTTCTAAAAATGTGTAACTTTGTGTTTATGGTATATGCCGATGCACGTTTTTGTGCACGTAGAAAACGTTTGTTTCCAGGTACGAAAGGTTTATCACTAGACATTTTGATTTATAGCCGGGGAGGACGGGGGGGCATGGGCTCCGTATTGAAATGTCCCACTGAGGAAATAACTATAAATCCCATGAAACTTCTAGGCAAGTCCTGCCCTATGAGGCCGCCCATGACCCTGAGACAGCTAAATGGAACTCAGCCATCATTGTACTGCTTAATTAAACCTGCTGTAACATGTAACCGTGTTGTAGTTGCACTCCTGTAACATGTAACCGTGTTGTAGTTGCACTCCTGTAATATGTAACCGTGTTGTAGTTGCACTCCTTTAACATGTAACCGTGTTGTAGTTGCACTCCTGTAACATGTAACCGTGTTGTAGTTGCACTCCTGTAACATGTAACCGTGTTGTAGTTGCACTCCTGTAACATGTGTCATGTTATCATGTAGCATGTGCTCCAGAGAGCTCTGCATAAACAATGGTTGTCACTCCCAAGGCTACTTTAACTTTTATAGTAGTGAAATTCCAAGCCTTTGTTACTTTTACTTGAGTAAAGAAGTTAAATCTGTACTTCTACTTTTACCAGAGTACATTTAACACAAGTATCTGTACTTCTACTTGAGTACGGGAAGTGAGTACTTTTGTCATCTCTGGTTATTCGCCAAATAGACCGACATGACCGTGGCCGAGGTTTTGGCGTCAAAGTGAAAAGAAAAGTGCAGATTCCCATTTATATTTGTAAAAACAGCTTAATTGGTAAAAGTGCTCATATTCTGCTCATTTCCCGGTTCATCATTGTATTTAGAGGTTGTACCAGAATAGATTTACATGGTTTGATTAAAAAAAAAAAAAACACTGCACATTGCTGCAGCTCCTCTTTTCACCCTATGTGTTGAGCCAGACTTATCTCATAAACTGGCGCGCGCGCGCATGCACGCACACACACACCTATTCATATGCCATTATTGGCGTGTTATAAAGACGCATACTCGTTAAGCGTGTTATCAACACCGTTTGGGCTGCATTGACTAAAATTACCTCGCAATTTGCACCTTTAACCCCAGAAGCTGAGGATCACAGTCTGTGCGTGATGTCCCGTGTGACTTTTCCTCAACTGTTGCATTCTTCTTTTACTAAAGCCAACCCCGTTATTCTTTTTCTAAACTCAACTGTCGCATTCTTCTTTTAATAATGCCAATCCTGTTCCTTTTTTCCTAAACTCAACCATAGCTTTCTTGTCACAATAACTCGGCCTCTGTGTGCTTGCTGTATACAGCGTAGATACACACATGGAAAGCTTAAAAAGCATACAGATAACACGCCACTTGGCTTAACAAAGTTCATTTATGCCATGTTGGTTGAGCTCTCCGTTTAGCTACTGAGTGAGGCATCTCACTTCTGTTCCATATTTGCTGGGAGTCGCATGTGCGCAGAAACTAGGTCTGGACTACCAGCCAGGTAGAAGAGTATGAAGGCGTGCCACGCTAGCAGCAAGGCGAGCATTTTTTCAGGGAATGGACATTTGCTGTGAAAACTGTCTGAAGAGCTGGTCTGTGTGGTTAGCCTTCAACCCAGCACTGACACACAGCCGCCGACGTCTCCTCGTTCAGATGGCAACAACTTGCTACAAGGACCCGCAGCAGCCATCTGAAACAAGGACACAACGGACGCTGTGGGAGAACATTATCCACCGATTTACCTTGCGGTTGGACAGCAATTTCCTAAAATCATGTCTACTCTTTGATATCCTCTCCTCTAAAATTACTGTTTCGTCAAAGGTGTGTGGTGGCATTGACAAGAGCGAAGTTGGGAATAACGGCTTCAGTTCCTTATCCAAAAAGTCGGTGAAAGTAATCTAAATTTAGTGCACCAATGCTAATAATGATTTAAGGTGTGCCTTTTTTGGTGTCAAAAATGTTTAGCTGCCGTCTCTGTCCACAGCAGTACGTTGCTTAGCTTCCGTGTTGGTACTCGTGTGTGCTTCTCTAAGCTTGGCGTGGCAGTCGCCATCTACTGTAGCTAACACACTGACTGCGGACAAGTACCTCATACAACCCCACTTCAAAACATCCAAACTATCCCTTTAAGCAGACTGACCCAGGCCCATGAAAATAACCCACCCAATATTAATAGTACACCTTTTCCACAGCAGACATTTTGTGTCATAGTAGTAAAAGCACAGGCGTTATTCAATAAAACTGATGGCTGCATTCCTCCACGGGAGGTCCTGGAACTGTTCATGTCGGCTTCCTGGAATAGCGTACTGGGACACTTAATGGAACTGAGCCATTGTTACTGTTAAATTTTACCTTTGCATTTCCTACTATGACATGTCAAAATGCCTGCTGTGAAAAAGGTCCATTATAAAATTGAAAAGGCAATGATATGGTTTAGTTAAAAGGAAAATTTTGGACAATTCCAACATGTAGCTGTTTGTAAATGTGTAGTAATGTCAGTAGAAAAATCTAAACAATTGGGGCTGCCTACACTGTGCTATCCTGCTTGCATCAGCACCCAACAGGCTTAAACAGGGCAAGTTATAAATGTGTTTTTAGCCTCTTCACATGTTCAAAAGGCCATTGAAAGTGCCTACCCACGTGAAGTGATTCCTTCCGAATGAACAGTGAATCTGACTGCTGTAGATGTTAAAGAAATGCATGAAAGTTGTACTAATTCAGCTTTGTTTAGTTCCTGTGTTGAGACGGCTGTTAGAGAGCTTAGGGACCGTCTACAAACTACAACACAGAAAGAAAACAAAAATATGTAGGCTATCAATTTAATGATTATATAAAAAGGTAGCGTCTCCAAATGTAGCTCAATTATAACTTGTCTCATGTTAGTTGTATTACAACACTTAAAAAACAAACCTGCTTATTTTTGAAATTGTTGCATCTCTTTTCTGTGCTGTAGTTCGTAGACGGTCCCTAAGCTAACTGCTGTCTTAACACAGGAACTAAACACAACTGAATTAGCACAACTTTCATGCATTTTTCATACCTACAGCAGTCAGATTCCCTGTGCTCACTCGGAAGTAATAAATGCACATGGGTAGGCACTTTTAATAACATTTCGAGCATGTTTAGAGAATAAAAACCCGTTCATAACTTGCCCTGTTTAAGCCTGTTGGGTGCCAACTCTAGCAGGAGGATAACACGGTGTCGGCAGCACCAATTGTTTTCATTTGTCTCTCCGACAGCACTCAAACTTTACAAACAGAGCTATGTGTTGAAATTAACCGGAATTCTCCTTTAATGGGCTAAAACATGGGCAGGATGATTAATCCCTGTGGGCAGGCTGCATGCCTTGTACTTCCATCAAATGAGGTCTCTGTCATTTTGTTTAGACAACCTTTACCAGACTTGACCCAACTGTTCAGGAAAAGTAAGACCATTATCGGCAGAGCTTGCTGTTCAGAAAGAGAAAGAGAGATGCATTAATATCAACAGTACAGAACAAGACACAGTAAATATTTGTAACTCAAACATAATGAAAATATGATTTATTTGTCCAACATCAAGGCCATTTGCCTCAAACAAAACGTATTCAAAGTTATATACACATTTACATTTAATTACACAACTGGCAATTTCACCACTTATTCAGATAATTTTGGATGCATTTAATTAATACATTCCAATATATCAAGACATGAAGAGACTATTAAGCCTCTGATAGCATCACTAGTAATGGAGCAACAGCAGTTAAGCACAACAATGCATGAGTTACGCTGACAAGAGCTACAGATGTTGTGGAGTATTGGTAAAATAATTACGTATACCATTTGTTACCGATACTACCTTTAAAAAAATACCAGGCCACGTTGGCAGCAGCTTGTCCAGCCTCTTCCCCTTCCACCAGCAGAATCCACTTTAGCATAAAGAAAAATAGGTGGCGCTAAATGAAAGCATTCTTTTGTACAATGGTGCTGGTTCACAAAGAGATCAATTCTAACCCAGTCTCAGCTTTATTTTCTTGCATTTCCAATTTGACTGCTGAGTCAAGATCAATCTTTGTGGAGCTTCACCTTTATCTTAACATTGTAGAATTTAGGATTCTTTGATTTAACTCTTTGTAAAATGTTAACTAAAATCATTTCCTGTAACAAACTATTAACAGAAAAATGTATTAAGTTCTCAAAATCCACTAACTGGGATTTTTTTTTTCCAAATAAAAATAGAAGTACTAAGGTTGCTGCTGAATGCCTCAAGCCTGTAAAAAAAAAATCTTTTCTTGTCTGATCCTTACCATGGAGTCAAGCAGGTAAAGATGTTCAGAAAGCCACTCATCCCGCATGGTGGATCAACCATTACCTAGAAGAAACTGTCAACAAGGTTTAGCAGTAACGTGTATTCAATGGATCATTTCACAAAATACACATGCACATTGAGCAGTTCTTAGGTAATCTTAACTAATTCAACAGTGTTCATCCACCCTCAAGAGGTTCAGTACAGAGTCATAGCAAGTTCAGTCTCAAAATCTGAAAACAGAGATAAGTACTTGACCCTACATTTTGAGTGATGTGCTTGCACTCTCTGCACACTTGGTGCAGAACTCCACTGAGACGTGGTTCTTGTCCACATGCAGACACACGCCACCAGCTGTCTCTTTCTCCTCCACTTTCACACGCTTCCTGGGTAAGGCATAGTCATGGTCGTTCGAGTTGGGCCCCTGGAAAAGCGAAGAAGATAATTTCATCCCATTCACACCGCTCAGCCTGGACAAGAGCTGGGCTAACATGCTCTCATTGGCCAGCACAGCTCTCAGGTACCTGGTCTCATCTTCCAACTCTTCCACTCTCTTAGTCAGCTGAGAATTTTCCTGTTTGAGCATGTTGTTTTCTGACGACAGAATGCCAACTTTCTTCTCCAAGCTGTCTACATATTCTTTCTTCCTGAGACGATTCAATCTGGCAGCGATGGCATTTTTGTTGATCATGTGACTTGACTGGTTTTTCCTGTTAATCTTCGATTCGGCTGACATTCTCTCTGGAGAGGAGGCTGTTGAAACATCGATCTCAGAATCTTGGTCTTTGGCATTGCACATGCCAAGATTTGCCAACTCAATATCAAAGAGCGAGGAGGTAGTATCTCTCCCAAGTGTCCATTTTAAGTCTTCAATTCCAAACAGGTCATCTAGCTCAATCCCAGCAGTGTTAATGTCGTCAGCTGGGAATCCCTCATATGGACATGGGAGATCTTCAACCGTTTCCACAACATCTACCACTTTAACCTCCTGAGGATGCACCTCTGTCTTGTTCACAACGTGCCCTCTTCTTCTGGTAATCATCTTGATTTGACAGTGGGGCCGGAAGCAAGCTGTCCAGAAGATTACTTTTGATTTCTTACCTGCTAAGACAACAAGAGTGTTGTTAGTTTGTAATCCTGTAGCAATTATCTACATTTTTCAAGGGATAGTTATCATTTGTAGAGCAGTAAAGTTTTTTAACTAAACGTGAGTGCTTGTCACCATTTCATAACTGACTAAGCAAGAAGCTAAACATTTTCACTGTGGACTATAGACAAATCAATAACTCAGTGTGGACTAAGTGGTATTAAGTATGTGCCATACTTGACACTTCATGATTGTTATGTTATCAACATTTTCGCAATAAAGCTGGCTCTTTTGAATTTTCTTAGTTCAACTTCGTAACTCGTTAGCTAGGCACAGTTAATGTAGAGTTTTCAGTGCAGTGAAACGTAAAATTGTGCAAAACGCCACCGAGTTACTGACGGGGGGCTTTACACCGTGCAAACTCTGTAGTTTGCTCCTGACATGCTCCATTTTCCTATGGCGCAGAAGATGTGTGTTGGCTAAACGCATTACCAACGTAACTGACTTCTTGTTGAAGCCAGGTCCAGCGTTAGCTTACAGTTGCCTAGCAGGGTTAGCACTAGCTAGCTATACGATGCTTTGCAATAAATGCTCTAGTATGCGCAATCACACATGCACATAACGAAACATAATTCCCCCACTGTTGCAATAATTAGCTGATTCCAATCGAGAAAGGAAGACATCCGATATTCAGCACATTAGCTAGATTTAATCACTAGGCCTCGATTGCATTGATTGCAGCACATCTGCTTTAGCATCCAGCTAACGTTAGTTTAGCTATGTGTCGTAACATTAATTTCAGTCTCTCTGCTGGGTTTTCTGGTGCATTCAAATAAAAACTCAACATCTAGCTAGCTAGCCCACGGCGGCATTGTTCATCTCATTCAGCTGGGTAACGTTAGCCTATTTAGCTAACTAGCTAGCGAGTGCACTCTGCGTTAACGCTAACCCAGCTAACGTTGACTAAAGCCATGAGGCGCACAACCGAGACATGACGCAGCATCTTTTAACAACACTTCTCCAATCAACAACTTACCGTCGTGTTTGAAAAATAAATGCAATACAAAAAAAAAAATTCCAGCAACAGCGTCATTCGACGAAACTGTGCTGGTTATTGAATCCTCGTTCAACCGCGCAAAGCTAGAAAACTAAAAGACAATGGCGCAGTCTACTGAAGGCGAGGCGGACGAGGACGAGGACGAGGACGAGGACGACCTGCGCACACACTTCCGCACACAGTATTCAAAATAAAAGTCCTCCTGAACTTTGCTCAGTGGACAACTACGTTTCAATATGGCGCACTTATATATATATATATATATATATATATATATATATATATATATATATATATATATATATATATATATATATATATATATATATATATATATATATATATATATATATATATATATATATATATATATATATATATATATATATATATATATAGACTATATATATATAGACTATATAGACTATATATGAATTATATATATATATATATATATATATATATATATATATATATATATATATATATATATATATCACTTGATAATGTATCCCTCTATTTTTCAATTCACATGGATTTTCATTACCTCATTTACAGTGATTTTGTTTTCAGTAATGATAATCTAATAATAATAATAATAATCTTTATTTGTAGAGCACTTTTCAAAACAAGTTACAAAGTGACTATATATATATGAATTAATGAATTAATATATGAATTATATATATATATATATATATATATATATAATTCAAAACTACGCCTAACATATACTTTATGAAGCTTACAATTCGTAAGTTATTTTGAGACTATATATATATATATATATATATATATATATATATATATATATATATATATATATATATATATATATATATATATATATAGCGCAGCTGCGCATTCATAGAGGACCAGACAAATCAATACCACTCTGACAGTCTCAAAATAAATAAATTGTAAGCTTCATAAAGTATAATGTTAGGCGTAGTATTTGAATTCTTACAAGACGTGTTACATTTTATACAGGTGTTTCTATTTGTAGGTCTTTAGGCTATTATGGAAAACATAATAATCACGACTATTTTTGGTCAATATTGAAATTACGATTATTTAACACGATTAATCATTAACCTTTTGATATAATGGACAGTGTCCAGGGTATAATCTTTTAGTGTGCTTTATCTCACAGAAAGAGTCTGGATCAGAATAAAATTTGCTTTACTACCGTGAGTCGGTTCAGCTTTTACAGATATCACACATAACTTTACAGCTAATAAACATAACACAATACTGCATCACACGTCACATTTTCACTCACTATGACCACTACGAGCCTACTGTCATTACTAAACATTGTGCTAAAATATGAAGAATAAAGTCGCCCTCAGTAGCTACCGAAGGAAAAATCCAGCACATAGACGGTACCTTAGAATAACGTTACGTGACTCATGTTGACTCATTTTGCATTCAGTTTAACAACAAAACTAAATGCTGAGGGAACATTACTCTGTTCTTTTATGTTGATTTTGACCGGTAGGCTGGGAAAACAGGAAGTGAATACACAAGACCAAATAAGTGTTTTTGCAAAACAAAACATGGCAAAATTATCATTTTTTACTCAATTATACTATTTTGGTGATCGTTGGGAGACAAAATCAAAATCCAATTAATTGTACTGCCCTATAGTTCTGTATGATTATTTTTCATTTGTACTCGGTCTTAATCCTACTAAGTTGGCTAAAGTTATATAAGTAGAAAGGTATTTTGTATGTTAAGTTCTCTTTTACCCTTCAATGTGAAGTCTTTAAATGTGGACCCATTAGCAGGCAGTAATAGAACATACACTTTGTGTCCCTTGTGAACAGTGTCTGCTCAATATGCTAAAATTAGCCATTCTCCACATTAGATATCAATTCCAAACAAATATGCTGCCATTTGGCTCCATAAAGCTTAAACTAAAAAAAACACACAATCACATTCCTTCAGCAGAAAACTGTTTTATTGAACATAAGTGCGCAAAAGAAAATGTATAACAAAAAACTACCTTGTGTTTTCAACTGAAAGGCATCTACTCCAAAACACTTTGTAGGGGCCGACGACGGTATGAACAGTTCACTTGCATGACAGGTGAAAGCAATTTAAACTGTACACCATCATAATGAATCAACCATATCCAAATTCCATCCCACATTCTTCCCTTGTCATGAGCAGTATATGTTTCATAAGATGTGTTAAATCTCGGCACATGTTCCAACCAATTGGAAATATTGTAGACCGCATATAACAAAGGGGTGTGCAAAAAAACAAAAAACAATCGATTCACATCCATGAATTGATTCAAGCTCTACCGTTTAAAAATTGATTCACATATACATACACATATATGTGTGTGTGTGAGAGTGTGTGTGAGAGTGTGTGTGTATGTATATATATACATACATATACACATACACACACATATACATATATATATATACACACACACACATATATATACATATATATATATACACACACACACACACATATACATACATACACACACACACACACACATACATACACACACACACATATATACATACATACACACACACACACACACACACACATATATTTTTAAATTTAGTTTTGTAATGGCGTGTATACTATCACATGGGAAAAGTAACGAGTACATACTGTGAATCTTTTTTTTTGGAGAATCGTTTTTGAATCAAAAATTGATTTTGAATCCAATCGTGACATTTTCTGAATCGTGCACCCCTAACACAACATGAGGGGTTTTACAAATGCGTTAAATTAGGGCTGCAAATAACTGATTATTTTAAATTAACTTATGAACTGTGTGGTCTGCAACAGAAACGTGATTTTTTAAAGTTTTTTAAATGTCACCTTGGGCTTTGGGATATTATAATGGCCATTTTTCAGTAGTTTGACATTTTATTAAATCGAGAAAAGAATTTGTAATCAAAAATAATTATTAGTTGCTATCCTAAATGATAGTAAACAGAAAAGCAGCAAAATCCTCACATTAAAAGATGCTGGAACCAGTTATGTTTGATAAATGACAGATGACCCGAACGCTGGTTGACATTTGTTATCCTGCAACAAACTGTTAAGTATTGAAGCGCACATATTGTTTCCATTTTTCCATAAGTTCAACAATGTGTCAGAGGCTAAAGGATTATATTTCACAAGTCAAAAAAGTTGCAGTCCAGATTTAAGCTTATTAACATCACTGTGGTTCCAAAGAAGACCATCAGCTGTTCTCACTGGGGCTCCTGTGACATTGTGTGTTGTGTTGCTCTCCAACTCCACCGGCTGGTCAAAGACAGTCATTGTTGAGTAGTTCTCCACCATGAGGCATGAAGGGTCATCTGACTGTCCAGGGACTTTACCAAGTGGATAGTTCTTCCACAAAACCTTTTCACTGCACAGCTGCCATGGAGAACCTCTGAGCAATCTGGCTTTTTCAGCGTGAGCATCTGCCCAACTGTACTCCTGGGAGGACTCGTTCCTCTCCGCTACAGCCGCGGAACGGTGACGTGAACGCTGCAGCTTCTCATGCAAACTCTCCAGTGTGTATATGGGCTGCTGTTTCGGTACCGGAGAAGTATCACAATCTGAATGGGAAGACTGTGTGTAGATAGAGCAGAGCTGGAACAGCCTCTGCCGGGTTTCCAGAGGGAGAGGATGCTCCATGTCATCCAGGATTAACTGGAGCAAATGAGGCGTGCTGATACAGGGAGCATCCAGGCATGCTGAGAGCAGCTGCTGCCACCTCAGGTGGATGCGGTTTACAAAGACCCTGTCCTTCATTCTGGCTTTCTTCTGTCCCTTTGTTTCAAAATGGTATTCAAATTTGTTGCCGTTACAGAGGATGATTTCTGCAATCCAACCAGAAAGATAGAAAGCCCTGTGATTATTCTGCTCTTTGGCGAGCACTTTCAATTCACCAAACAGCTTCTCCAGAAGGAGGTGAATAAAGGCAGGTGAGTTGAGCATCTTCAGCAGGGGCAGCCAAAAACGCAGGAAGGTTTGAGCAAGCCTGGGTTCAGTGGGACTGGCGTTGTCAGAAGGATCGCAGCCTAATGTCTCCAGTTGTTCAACGGTAGGAACTAGAAACCCATCCTCCAGCAACACATCAACCAGCAGATTACTTGACTGCAAAGCGAACTGCTTGATCTCACCCAGTAGCCAGCTCATGTCTGCAAAGGGGGCTGGCCACAAGTTCTTCTCTTTGTCTTCAGGAAGCCCGTTAAAAGCCTGGTACTGCTCCTTTTCAAAAGATATCAGAAGTTCACGGGCATTCTTGTAGGCCTCCATTTCTTTCTGCCTGGCAAGGAACTCGTCCTCTTGTCGTTTTAGGTAACTCTCTTCCTCCTCTCCATCAGACTCCGATTCCCAGTTCTCATTGGGCCCACCGCCCAACTGCCTGGACCAGTACTCCTGCTGGAGCCACTCTAGAACCACCTTGGATCCCTTTCGACACCATTTCAAAGTAGGAAGCTTCCTGTGTGTGAAATCGTGCCTCAGGTCTACGACCCACTCTGGGATGTTTAAGTTCCCAGCCAGCCGCTTCAGTGGGCGGGCAGTTCTGCCCTGCTGTCGCTCCGTGATCAGATTGACGAACCTCACCAGCCCTGCTCCATAAAGCAAGACCAGATCATCTCCGTCCAGCTGTCCGGACCGGTCCAGTACCTGGCACCTCACCAGGTCCGCTGTGCAGTCCACTGCCACAGGGGTGCTGTTGGCATACCTGGCTTTCCAAGCCGATATCCTCTGCAGTGCATACCTCTGCAAGGCGGAGTCCTTCGAGTAAAGATACTCCAGAACCTGGTCCCACTCAGCTTTGTTGGCCCATGCCACCACATGGCGTTTTTCTCGGAGCTCTTTTTCTTCATTTCAACGGCGTACGGTGGACTCTACGTTAACACCGTGTCCACATAACGCGCTTACACAAACGCCTATAAATTGCTCTCTTCTGACAAGCAGTCAATTAAAACTGGAACAAAACTAGCTTTGTGTCGCAGCGTTTACAGCTACCAGAAGCCCTCCACCGATTGTATCGCATCCCGGAAATGACGCTGACGTCCTTCTTCTTCTCTTAAAGTTGCACCTGGCAGCCTTAGCGTTACACTACTGCCCTCTTCCGGAGGTAGTTACCTCCTCCAGGGTCTGCAGAGTTTCCTCATCAGTCCTGTGAAACTGACCATGTCAGGGCTTTCCCAACTTTCACGTAAAGGGCCCCTTAATTTACACAAATGAGGCCAAGGACCGTTTGATAAGATGTCATCCCAGCCCCAGAAAATGTTTTGAAACTTCACAATCATTAAATCAGTACATTTGGAAGGCAAGGCAGCTTTATTTGTAACAGAGTAATTCAAAGTGCTTTACATAAAAAGATGAAAATAGTCAAAGTTACAGTGCAGTACAATAAATGAAACATTAAAGAACAGTTAAAACAGCAGATTTTAGGTTGCTAGCAGAGATGGCAAAAGTACTCACTTTCCATACTTAAGTAGAAGTACAAATACTTGAGTTAAAAAATACTCTGGTAAAAGTGGAAGTACTGATTAAACTTCTTTACTCAAGTAAAAGTAACAAAGTACAGGCTTGGAAATTTACTTAAAGTATAAAAGTAAAAGTAGCTTTGCGAATGACAACCATTTTCTATGCAAAGCTACCCGGAGCACACAAATGTTACTAGAGAGATGCTGAGGAACTTCAGTGGACATGGAAAACACATATATGTCTTTATATGGCAATGGCTACATTTTAAATGGATGTCTGCCAATAGGCCTGAAACATCACATATATGATTATTATGACAGAAACTGGGACTCCAGGTTAATAAGATTCTGACTCATTAGCAAGATATGAATTCAGTTGTGATTCTGTGAGAATTCACAGATCCAGTTTATATTTTTAATCTTTCCCTTAACATTTAAATGAATCTACATGTATGTGTGTGTGCTCAAATATGGCTTCTGGAAATAAAATAAAGGATTAAAATATGAATGACTAAACAGACATTAATGAAGAAGTTCCCCAGCACATTGGCCAGGAGTCCTTCTTGATGCCTACTGTCTCAAACATCTCTCTCTAAAAAGGCCGAGGATGATGCTTGTCTGCCGGATCTCCGTTTTCTTCATTTTCAATCATGTCTATGTGTAAGTAAGTAATGTTTATTTGTATAGCACCTTTCACAGATAAAAATCACAAAGTGCTTCACCGTAAAATGTAATACAATACCAACAATGCATATGACACTTAAAAACAAATGGAAAACATAAAAACAAAACCATAAAAACCACACGTCTAACTAAATGTGCTAACGTTAGCGCCATCAATGATTTGCTGTGAATTAATGCAGAATGCTGAATCTGTTGAGTTGCGTCAAATGCAACGTACAGTAGATATTCCCATCTATTTAGATTGAATATGGTATTGATGATGTAAACAATGATAACGATAACTCCCGTGAAATGATGTGAAAGTTGAGGACTAGATTAGGACTGGATTAAAAGCTGATTCTG
Organism: Percina caprodes; assembly: GCA_013375575.1. Lineage (NCBI taxonomy): Eukaryota > Metazoa > Chordata > Actinopteri > Perciformes > Percidae > Percina > Percina caprodes. The sequence continues at coordinate 1,947,627 of JABXJD010000031.1, forward strand.
GTTTCCAACGTCCCCCCAGACAACTTCTGTCTAGCTAAGTTTTCATCCACTTGTCAATTGAATTACAGTATCTGAAGTTGGTGAACAGGTGAAGACCAAAACCACTAGCTAACTTACTTTAAATGTGAAGAACTATACACTAATAACGGGCTTAAGTGAACTGACAACATGAGTTATACGACTTACAGTTCTCAAAGACGCACACACACGATCTCAGCTGATTATCCTCCGGACAGATATTCTCTTTTTCTCCGTGCGGCGCGCGCACCGCTCGCGGTGTGTGGCGCGTGTCCGCGCTATTTTCCGACATAACAACCTCTTGTACAAAACAAAAGTAACGAGCCAATTTAGTAAAATGTAAGGAGTAGAAAGTACCGATATTTGTGTTAAAATGTAAGGAGTAGAAGTAAAAAGTCGCCACAAAAATAAATAGTAAAGTAAAAATATCAGAAAAATCTACTTGAGTACAGTAACGGAGTATTTGTACTTCGTTACTTCCCATCTCTGGTTGCTAGTATGGGACGGAGTATAATAGTATAGTATTCTCCAAACATCCCAAAAGGCACCAAGTTACTCAGTTCACTTCAATATTTGTACTAATCAAGTCATTTAATTTTGAAAAAAATCAACTTCAGTATAAGAAATGAACATCATTTAAAGAAAGGCAACATCAAAAAGAAGGTCTTCAGCCTTGATATAAAAGAGCAGAGTTGCAGCGGACCTGTAGTTTTCTGTTAGCTTGTTCCAGATATGAGGAGCATAGAAACTGAACGCTGCTTTCTCGTTTAGTTCTGACTCTGGGGACAGAAAGCAGACCGGTCCCAGGTGCCCTGAGAAGTCATCTGGGACCGGTCTGCTGAGAGGTCTGGGGGGGTCGTAGTGTAGTAGCAGATCAGAAATGTATTGTGAAATAAATTCTTTGAGGCACTGGAAGCCAGTATTAAGTCTTCAGAACAAAAACATACAGAAAAATATTCACTGATTAATGAATATGAAATAAACAATACATATAGAAAAACTTTACCAAAAAACAATTCAAAGTGTTACAATTCAAATACATTAGACCTGTAAAAAACACTAAAACATTCATATGAGATTTTACAAGAGTTCTGTAGATTAGGCTGATGTTAGCACTTAGGTGCATGGGTAGTTGTAAACTTGTTAATACTAGTTTTTATTTGATTTAGTGTTAAAACATACAGAAAATTCTATTTATTATAATTAATTACACTGTAAGAAGAGTCAGACATTTCTAAGACCCCAACACTAAACAACATACACCAAAACAATCTATTCTCATCTATATAATCACTGATGTTTTGGATTTTGGTGTGTGAACTGTCGGATGGAAATGAAATTTCAGTTTCAAACACAAACCTAGGGACCTACCTCCATTACTGGAGTCTACGTAGTTGAAGAAAAAAGAAATTAAAATGACATTAATACATTTCTATGTAGAATGTCATGGGGTGCAAAATTTGAGAAACAGATATGGAGAACTTACTTTCATTTCTTTTTGTATCAATCTGCCTGAAATCCAAAAGCAAGAAACGTGTTAGTTAAAAACGATAAGCTGCCCTCCACTGGCAATGGAGAGGAAAAATGGGAGGAAAAGATGTTACTGGTATATTATATATTTGGCAGTTAGATTTAGGGATGCAAAACAAGCACTAACCTGGAATCACAAGCCCAGCAAGGGTTAATGCTAACAATATTAGAGGAATGTAAAAGTAATGCTGTCTTGAGGCAGTTCCACAGATAACATCGCTGCTCCTGCTTCCTTCTCTGACCTTTATTTGGGTATCCAAGCAACTGTTGGAAAAATACAGACAGACAGATTAAGTACTTTGCGTGTTTCATATGGCACATTGCAGCGTCATCACAATCATAAAAGAACAAAGTAGGTAATGTCAAACTGATTAAAAAACAAATCAATATTAAAAAGGAAAGAAGGATTTGTTCAATCACAGATGAAATTTGAAGCATAAAACTCAACTATTTATCAACAATCCAATTAGCAGACTGATCTCATGAAATAGCGCATGCATTTTTATTTTATTAACCTTTATTTTATTAACCTTTATTTTACCAGGAATGATCCCATTAAGATTCAGAATCTCTTTTTCAAGGGAGTCCTGGCAAAGACAGCAGTACTTAAAAGACTTTTGGGAATTTAACATTTTAACATCATCTCAACATAATCACCAGCAGCGCCCAATAACAGCACATGGGCATGTAGTACTCAAGTACTCCTTTATCCTAACTTTAAACTGTGTCATTGTTGGCAGGCACTCCAATCCAAAATGCTTCTGCAATTTATACCAGGATGAGGGTGCAAAAACGTTACAGCACTTTCCCCGAAGACAGTTCGCATTCGGGGAAGGTCATACATGATTTGCCCATTTGATCGAAGATTACATATCCTGGTAGTGACTTTAGGAGTCAGGAGAGAACATAAGTAAGAAGGCAGTTTCCACAGTATGACCTTAAAAAAGAAAAAGATACCAATGCTCCAACCTGCGATTGTGCAAAGAAGACCAACCAGCGCTCTCATATAAGTGTTACGGCTGCTGTTAGGAGATGCTGTACGTGGTTACTGTCTGTGTGTGTTTCAGTATGCTAAACAGTGTGATCACCATGCCAAGATCATCTGGTTTATGCTGCGTCCCTTACCCCTAGACATCGGGGACGTAACACAAGCTACAGCAATGAGAATGAAAACAAGAATTAGTTACAGTGTTAGTGCTGCATGATATACTGAGTCCAGCGTTTTCAGAGAAGATTGATTTGCACACATGTATAAAATATCACCGTAATCCAGTACTGACAGAAATGTTGCTTGTATGAGTGTTTTTCTCACACTAAAAGATAAACAGCTAAGTTTTTCTAGAAAAAACTAATGCTGCTTGAAGGACAAACTTCCTTTTAAGAAGAAACCAAGATATATGATGATGTATGACACACCAATTCGTATGCCATTATTGGCGTGTTATCAAGAAATATACCTACTTTTTAGCGTGTTTATCAATGCCATTTGGCATCAATTGAGCTACATTAACTTGCCATGGTGTGTGAATTTATGCCGTAGCGAGTAGTATGAAAGGGCGAAAATCCACGTAGGGAGGCTGGTTGGGTGGTGGATGGGTAAAACAGGACTATCACGTTTCCTAAACTCGCTTTCTTCTTTTACTGAAGCCAACCCCGTTCTTTTACTAAACTCAAGCATAGCTTTCCTCTTGCGATAACACGGCAAGTGGCGTATATGTGTACGCCAGCTGTATACAGCGTAGACATACAGGTGGATAGCTCAAAATGGGTACGGATAACACGCCACTTGGCTTAAGAAACTCGACGTGTATATTTATGTAAAGTCACGAAACAATTTCTTACATAGTCCAATTGGTGCAATTCACTCCATCCATTGAAAAGTAGCCTGGCTGACACTGTTCACACACTGTGTCAGTTGTCCTGGTTCCTAGGAGAAACAGACAACAGAGAGAGTCATTACACAGGAACCCAGCATCAGGTGAAGACCCATCATTAATCAGACTCAAATCAGTGCCTTCATTGAGTGTTGTTATATGAACAATAGTATCCCAGTTTTCATCAAGGTATGTGTTTATCAAGCCCGTCAGTGCAGGAAATCAGTCCTAACTGGCCCAAGCCAGATCTCAACTCCTTTTGAGATATAAGTAAATTTAGTCCTACTGTAGATGAACTTTCAGGGGGGTTAATGAGACGTCAATAAGTACGAGCCCAGGTCATCATATCCTGGTTTCAGAAACCTAAAGGTGCTAGCTGGAGTACTCCAACAGAAACTGGAAGAGGTTTCTGTTCATGTGAGCTTCTGCAACTCAAGTGATAAAGTCGTAAGAAGAATGATGATGATACTTGATGTGATAATGATCTGTGTGCTGTAAAAAAAAATAAAAAAGTCAAAATCTGACACCAGTCTGACACAGATAAACTAAATTGTTACTCGTCTTCCATTTCTGATGATCAGATGGAAAGACTAAAAGCAGCAGAGTCCAGGCCACCGGAAATCAAACTGGCACAGAAATTACCAATCTGCTGGATTTGGAGGAGTCAAAGACGTGCGTGAGCTGTCGCAGATGCCCAGAAACCAGGATCCTGTTGGCAACATGTATACACGAAGCTGAATAACCAGACTACAGTATGTGCCATGTAAATGCCGTACCCTGACTAATGAGACTCAAGACCAGGATAGTAGTGTGCATATAAACCTACTCACTAAAAGACCTGACATTTTTTCTTACCTGGTTCTTTTATATTCTCACCAGGTGCACAGCGTGTATGTTTTTGTGCCACACTACATCCTGTATCATCTATCAACTCTTTGCAGAAATGTCCACTTAAAACATCACAGACTGTGTCCGTTGTAGCTGTGCACTCCTGTTTGACAAAGAGACCTAAGAGCAAACAGAAAGAAAGTCATTATACTATTGTTATTCATACATTTAAACATGTTATGCAAGCTTAAATATTATTTGACATAATGTGATTATGTGCTTCTCAGCTGACTGCAATTAAGGGAAAAATTCCAGATACATAACACATTTTTATTTGGCCGTAGCTCAGTCCATACAGAGTTGGGTTGGGAATGAGAGGGTCGCAGGTTCCGTACGGACCAGACTGGTAGCTTGAGGGATGCCAGCTCACCCCCTGGGCACTGCCAAGGTGCTCTTGAACAAGGCACCAAAACCCCCCAACCGCTCAGGGCATCCAGCAGTTGCAGTCCACTCACTCTGACATCTGTCCACTAGTGCATGTAAAAGGACCTGAGCATGTGTGTGTAGTTTAGGCCTGTGTGTAGTGTGTAATAACAGAGTGTAAATTGTCCCCACTGGGGATTAATAAAAAGTATAAATTACAAAAAAAATGTAATTAACTGTACTCCGTCAATTCACATTTACCAAATATGAACAATAACGTTGCTGTCAGTGGGCTTCTTTGCTAGCGACCCACTGCTACGGAAAAATCCAGCACATTGACTGCACCTTAGAAACAAAACAAGATCGATCTTTATTGATCCCCAGAGGAGAAATGTGGGTGTTGCCGCAGCACAAGACGGATAGAGAAGAACATGACAAAAGAAAAGAAAAATAAGAATAAATAAAATGAAATAACGTAAGTGTCTTATGTCTGTTATCCTTGTATATTCTGGTGTTTTATCTTTTGTTTATTTAACTGTTAGACTGTATTTCTTTGACTGTGAAGCACTTTGTGACTGGTGTCTGTGAAAGGTGCTATGTAAATAAACGTTGCTTGTTTTAATCATAACCTAAGTACCAAAACAAGAACTAACCTTATAAGTAATCCAGGTAATTACTCCTTCAGAACAGGTTCCCGACATTAACTGGTATTGGATTTGGGAATCATCTCTATCTGTAACATTTGGTCGAATGTTGTCATATGTCCTAATTCCTTTAAACCATGTCCATGTTACTGCAACATACTTCTCAAAATTAAACTTGATTCGGAGGTCGTCAATAACAAAGAAAGAAAGAGATATGTCAATCAATTCATTATGGACATACCTTGGTCACAGACGATGCAGGGGATGCAGCTACGCAGGCCGTTGGGTTTGTTCATAAAAGTCCCTTTTACACATGGGCTGCATCGAGTGCCTGACTGCAATGTGCAGTCTGTTCGAACAACTGTACCTGATGGAAAACAGCAAACACAAAAAAGGGGTTAAGATACTGTATCTGACAGTAACAACATCTTTCAGATCTTTATTGTGCTAGTGTATAAAAATGTCCACATCACAGACCAGAGGACAGCTGAATATTCACTTTAGGATCAGTTTAACTAATTATTTAACATAGCTCTGTGACTTCAGCTGTTTAAATACATTCACATCCAGCCCAGTATCTAAAAACAGTAACTGCAACACTATCCAATATTGGGACTGCACTTGGTTCAATATAAAGATTTTTTTTTAATGCAAAAAGAAAGCATATCACATCAATGTACTGAGAAGGAATCAAAGGGATGATGATCAATTCTTTTATTTCAGTTAACATACATGAAGAATCCATTATTGCCACTGTAGCTAATCCAAATAAGAAATATGTTGCCTATTTTATAATCCACATAGAATCACCCTGAAATCCGACAAAACTAAATGAAAATACTTAAATTGCTTTTCAGGAGATCTTTGAGGAGGCGGTGAGGAGACACGGTTATTAAAATCCTCCAGGACCCAAATTGCATCTTGAATAGTGAGTATGAGCTGAAGCCATCAGGCAGAAGGTACAAGTTACCAAACTACAAGCTGAACAGGTATAAATTCTCATTTGTGCCTCTTTCAATCAGACTAATGAATAACAGATAAGGTCTGCATGTGCATTTCAGCTGCAGTAACGTATGTGTTTTATCTTATTACTAGGGTTGGGTGTGATGGTGCTGATGTTAAGCATGGGTAATATTTGTGGTACTTACCATCATGGTTGTAGGATGTGCAATATCTGATAGGGTACTGGTGCAATATTTTTTACATTTGATATGGTAGTGTTCAAGTATGCATTTGGGCATTGTACATTAAGTTATTGGCCACAGCATGAGTTAATGGCAATGTGCAATCTGGGCAGAATTAAGTGCAATATGAGAGGGGAGGATGTATTGTGGGTTCTCTTCTTTTCTCTGTGAATGTAAGGGAAGGTAGGTGGGGTCTGGTGGGAGGATTATCAGTTTATTTACGCATTGGATGAGGTATTTTATGATTATGTTTCTACGTATGTTTACTGTATTTTCATGTGCAATGACTCGCCATTTTCAGTTCTCTTGACTGCCCAAGATGAATTTCTCTGATAGGAGACAATAAATGCTTATCTTATTTAAAAACAACCAAAGTGTTGACTAAAGATACATAACACATATATAAGGACATACACACACATTTCTCACAGCTTATAGGCACAAATAAACCAAGATTAGCCACATCAGGAGGATTCAAATGTCAGTGGCCAGTAAGTGTGTTTTGGTGCTTTCACTAAACGGGAATAACATGCTAACTAGCTAGCTAGCGAGCTAACTGGACAGAGTAGTACCTTCGTGGCACATCGGACAACACTGCCCATCCCTTGTTAGGTATTCCTTTGGCAGACAGCCCAGCACTGGAGCCAGAAAGGCGGCAAGATGACCTATTACATAAAAAACGGTTTTAGTTTCACTTTTTTAGGTAGGTGCTATACAGTATCCTCTCTAGCCTGCACCATGCTAGGCTAATGGGAAAGCTAGTAACGTTACAAGGCACCGTGTACTGTAGATACTTACCCAAGACCACCAATGTCAAATGCATTATAACGCAGACTATCACATAGTTGTATTAAATGTAATACTTTTTTTTTTAAATATATTGTAAACAACTAAATTAATTAAACAGCAGTAGAAATCTCTTTAACTGTCTATGGTAGGAATTCCCCTCTCATTATTGGGCGTGTCCAATAGACAGTTATAGAAATAGTTTAACAGATCTATGAGTTAGTTTAGTTCAATAACAGGTTTTACTTCTTTTATTCAGGGGACTTTTATTTTAAAGGTCTAAATGTATTTATTTCAGGGGGCTTTCATTTCATAAATCCACATTTGTTTATTTCCCCTCTCTAGTTCCACTTCTTACAGTCAAATGCTTATCTCATAGACTTAAAAGCAACAAAAAAAAGCAATCACCAGTATAACTAGAGGAAATAAAAAGTCACGACATCACGCCAGTCGGACCAGACCACAACAGTTCTGCGATAATCAATATATTACTAGACAATCCTATAATTTCACATTATGATATCCGCCTGACTAAATATGCCCATGAAAAGATAAAGTGCAGGTTTTATCTTTTAATTCGCTGCAAGTCCAAACTGCAAAAAAAAAATTCTAAATTAAAATTATACTGGTTGGGACATCTGATGTTTTCCTCAAACTGCTGTTCGGTATCCCATCGAAAACCTCGTCCTCTTCGGCTCGTTAACTTATAAGAATAATCCAGTTTCACGCAGGTGAATCAAATCTCGTATCCCACAAAGGACAACAATATATTGTCATATGATATCGATATTTTGTCCCACTCCTAATAGACGTAGGCTAGATCTATTATGTATATAAATACAGCATTATATATATATATATATATATATATATATATATATATATATATATATATATCACTTGATAATGTATCCCTCTATTTTTCAATTCACATGGATTTTCATTACCTCATTTACAGTGATTTTGTTTTCAGTAATGATAATCTAATAATAACAATAATAATCTTTATTTGTAGAGCACTTTTCAAAAACAAGTTACAAAGTGCTTTAACAAGTGTAAAGAGACAATAATACAAAAAGATAAAAGCATGAAAAACATTTAAAGACTAAAATAGAGATAAATATAAAATTCCTAAAATGCAATAAAATAAAAGTGATAAAATAAAGTCAAATAAGATCGGGAAAGGCTCTCATATAAAAGTATGTTTTAAGAAGGGACTTAAAAGAGTTCATTGACTCAGCTGACCTGATTTCCTGGGCAGGCTGATCCAGAGCCTCGGGGCCCTGACAGCAACCTCTGTCCCCCTTTAGTTTTCAGTCTAGACTCTGGACCAGTTGATTACTCTTCCCATTCCCACACCGTTACTGCCGAAAAATGCAGCTTACGTGTTGGAAGGAGTAACTAGTAACTGTAACTAATTACTTTTTTAAAGTAACTTGCCCAACACTGCTCATTATTATTTTTTCATTTTTCCAGTCTCTTCCAGTTGGGGGCGATAATGCACCCGGAAGTGGTTTGCCAACCACCCTTAATATCAATTGAAGAAGAAAAAAAAACTCACATAAAAAAGAAGAAGAAGAAGAGCGACTTGTTTGGAAAATGGCGGGTTCTTTGAAAGAAACACAACTTGTGCGACATGTTTATGCTGCATTGCAGGTAAAATAAGTTACAATAACAAGCATAACATTTTAGTTTAATCATAGTGCGTGCTATATTGTGAAGTTTGTTTGATGTTGTTTATTATCACAAGTAACAATTCTGCTTCTTATTTTTGGGCTGCTAACGTTAGCCATAACGGTAGATGTTAGCACTGCGTACGTTCCTGCTGCGGGATATGTTCACTAAGCATCAATCACAACAGTAATTCAAACCCGTTACCCAGCAGCGGGTTATATATCCGAAGAAGACTCAATTACAACCAAGCGTTATTTTCATTTTGAGGACGTGATGGTGAACAGACCTGCATATGTTCTATGTTTTGGGGGTGGCACAAGCTGAATCAATAGGGTTGGGAACCGGAGGGTCGCGGGTTCAAGTCCCCATACGGACTAAAGTATGGTGATAGACTGGTAGCTGGAGAGGTGCCAGTTTACCTCCTGGGCACTGCCAAGGTGCTCTTGAGCATGGCACTGAAGCCCCAACTGCTCGGGGTGCCTTTCCACGGGCAGCCCCCCCTGACATGTCTACATTAGTGCATGCATATGTACTGAGCATGTGTGTTTAATTCAGGTCTGCGTGTAATGTAATAACAACACAGTGAAAACAATATAATTTCCCCTTGCAGTAAAGTATACATTATAATTATTATTTAGAGTAGAAGACTGTTGAGCATGGGTCCAAAACATTCACCTTCAACGCATACGGAAGTTAAGCAAGACCTCAGACATTATCTAACTTTACCCTTTAAGCAGGCCTACTTATTCCAGAAATGGGAACAGTTAACTTCATTTTAAATGTCTTTCTCCGACAATCACAAGCTCCTCTTATTGCTTCATATGCAGGTTACACATACACACATATAGAGCACAACAGTCCCGCCCTTCCTCCGAGAGACCTTTTGGAAGTAAATTTCCCATTCATTTCTCCCATTGACGTTTGGAAAAATCTGTATGTAGAGAGTTTTGGACCATGCCTTAGACTAACCAGCTACGACGTGACTCATAAGCATCCAACATATCATTTTGAATGAAAAAAACAAAGATAAGTTGAAGGTACAAGACTGCGCAGAGCGTGATGACATGACATCACATCTGAACGTGACATTAAGTCTAATACATTGGGTAAGGGCGCCATCAGATAACACTGAACAATACATAAAGAAAATACTAGAGAAACACTTTTAGGGTTTTATTATTTCTGCAATTCAAAACAAATATATGTTATAATTTTGGTAAATAATTAACTTTAAGAACAAATGTACAGGATGTCTACATTTGTCAAAAATGGAACAGTACATCCAAAACATTCAGCACTCTACCCGACCCAAATCCTTGACGACTCGTCATATATATATACGTGGCATAAGGAAAGGTTTTTTTCGCATGAACCCCTGTCATATTATTCCCACTGTCCCTTGCTATGTATTTCTGCAATAAGAGAGTAATGGACTACATCAAATTCTCTTAAAATTGAATATCCTCTCTGTGTTGTCTTTGTTGAGGCTGCGTCCTGTCCCTTGGTGGAAGGTCTGTACCTACAGGAAGCAGACAGCATGCTGCAGCTGCTGTGTTCTCCTTCTCAGCACCGCACTGACATACTGGCATGGATCTGCAGCAGGTAGAATAAGCAACATAGAACCCTGTTCTCATCCATCAAACATCATTTGTATATAAAGTGAATCCCTCTGCCCTATCTTGTCCCGTCACTTTACAGCATCAACCCAAACTTTGCCAATTCCAAGACGATAGCAGTGGGACTCAAAGGCCCAGATGTTTTAACCAAAGGTAACGTTGTCTGTCAAAGGCCAACTTTCCTACACAGAATCAGAATCAGCTTTATTGGCCAGGTATGAGGACACATACGAGGAATTTTGCTTTGGATCGTATTGCTCACAATGCGCCTTACTTATACAAAACAAACAATATATATACACACTACACAGGTTGAGACAATTGTGCAGCACACGCGTAACAGTCTTGCATGTCTTTTGATAGACAATGTAATAACCTCATTGTGTTTCCATGTACTTTTTTGTTCCCCTGTAGTCTAAAAAAAGCCCCTCATACAGCTTTGGTCTGTTTTTGTACAAACAGAAATGGCTGCCCTCGGGCAGGAGCTGATGCTGTGCAAAGCAGATGGTCTGGACCTGATCAGGGTGAGAGGTTGCATTAAATTAGTGTTGATGTAATCTATTTTATATATGAAGAAATGCATTGTCACAATAAACTGACAGAAAATGTCCTGTTTTGTCTGTCAAAACCATTTATCCAGGGTGATGCGAGTCCTTACTTACAGCTTCGGTTCCTCGAGCAGCTTTTAACTTTAATACCTGGCTGCAAGGAGACTGTTGTCCATAGGGCGGATCAAGAGATGCTGCTGAACGAGCTCTACGCCGCGGAGAATCTGCCTCACCTCACACATATGCTCAAACCCACACTCGACCCCTGGCCTGCACACATCAAGTATGTACGCTGCCCTTAGTTATCCTGTCGAACACATATTGTGGGCTCTATCTTGCACCTGGCGCAGTGCAAAGCTGGACGCAAGTGTCTTTGCTAGTTTAAGACCGACACAGTTGTTAATTTCCCATCCAGCGCCCACGTCGTTTCAATAGCAAATGCACCTGCGCCCATCTGTGGTCTTACATTGAGGTGTGTTCAGGTGAATTCTTGGCGTATTGTTATCTTGAGGCAGCAGAAAGTGATCGCGCCATTGACCAACAAAAACCTGGTCTAAAGTCAGTAACGCAACATCCTTTGTTATTTTAACAGCGCATTAGTGAAATGCACCTAGGCTCGTGCGAACACTATGCTTGTTACACACACATGCAAAAAAAATATATTACAATGTGAAATAGTATCATGGTATGATCTGCTTGCACGCTTTTACTTCACGCACAAGGAGATCAGTTTCTTCTCCTGAACATCTCTCCTTCCGGCTTTGCAAATCCTCCATCATAATAGCAATGCGTCAAGGTACAAACGCACCTGGCTGTTAAAGGGAATGGGAGATGACACTCTGACTGGTTTATTGAATGTTACGCCCAAAACACACACAATGATTAATTAAGACAATAAGTACAACCCTTTTGAACCATGTGCTCGGCACACAGACCCTTTTTTCTGCCATTAAACTAGTAAAAGTGGATTCGTACACACCCTTGCTAAAATAGGGCCCTACATCCCATCCTCTGTTTAATCTGCTGCATGTTGTCTCCCTCTTACTGCTTTTCCTTGCTTCACAGGGCCTTACACAAGGCTACCAAGTCGTCCTATAAGCCAAGTAGAGAGGGGGCTGCTGACGTTGCCGCCCTCCTACAGCTGACTCAGTCAACACTGGAGCAGCTACAGTCAGAGGTATGGTGTTCATATGGCCGTCGGTGTGGCCTACAGCATTAGAGAGCCTTTAATTGTAACAGGTTGTCCATGCTTAATTTCTACAAGGTGAATTAAAAATATTTGTCACACACTCAAAGGTATTTTTCTAACGTTCTTCGGATCAGTAATGATTATTTAAATAGTGGTATTATGATGCACAAGCACCAAGCCCATAGATTTGGCTGGATGTGGCTGAATGTCACCGTAGTAATGCTTGCTCTCAGTTTTCTGTGTTCTTCTCTTCCTACACTGTTCTCCTCAGTGTGAATTCCTGAGCAGTGAGGCTCAGAGTCCCGGCGTTCTCTCACCGAGCTCGTTGCGTGTGGCGGCGTGCGACCTCCAGGTGTTGATGGCTACTTTCAGCCATGTTTTTGAAACAGACTTGAGATCTTACTGCAGCAGAGATCCCCCCAGCTTCAGCACAGAGACCGATGCCTTCCAGAGAATACACCAACTACTGCTGGCCTTCATCATGGTACGCCCACGTTGTCGTAAATGGGTGCAAGAATTCAACACAAGCCCGACTTGTAGAAAAAAAAAAAGTCTCACCCTTTTTCTCTTGCATGTTTCTCAGGAGCTGGAAATGCTCAAGGAAGTATCAGAAGCTGCAGTATCCATGAATGAGGACGTTAACCAGCTACAAACGCAGCCTTGCTATTGGAGCCGAGGAGATAAGCGTAACTTACGTAAGTGAATATTCTCTTTCACATGCGCACTGGTTTCTTGCACAATGGTAAATCTTTGTTTCCTGCTTTTTTTCCCCCCAGCCGACCAATTGGAGGAACTTACGAGGCGAATTAGAGACTTTTCCTCCCTGCTTCATTCCTGATGGCATCCTTGACACCATGCAGTGCACACACACTGTCCAAAAACATCTAACCATCAGGGTGAATGTTGATTAACTGCTGGAGTGAGCAAAGGCCTTAACAGAATGTAGTAATAATGGGAGAGTCTGATCTATTGTTGTTAAAATGTTAACTGTCAAACAGGATTGTGACCAAAAATGAGTTTGTTTGATTTTTACAAAGGTTGAAGGCGCTCTAAGCCATGTCACGCGTTTATTAGGCTACATTATTTTGTCACATACAGCCCACATCTCCTCACTATCCTGTCCCCAGAACACACTATAAAAAACGCAGTCTCTGTAGACAGCCCAGGCTCCACAACCCGCAACAAAAACAAACTCGGCAAAACCTGCACCACAAACCGTAAGTGTTGCAGCCTATAACCAACAAGAACGAGTTGGTTGAGCCATCACTGCAGCAGCGTTTGCACGTAGGCTTCTTCCACAATGCGCGTTCATGACTCAACCAACTCCTTTTTTTCGGTTATAGGTTGTTATGGCTCATGGTGCAGGTTGGCGCAGTTTGTTTTTGTGGAGCCCGGGCTGTCTACAGAGGCCGTGTTTGTTTGTTTTTTTGTGTTCAATGGACAGGCAGCTAACAGTGAGATGTTTGCTGTATGTGACAAAAATGTAGCCTAAAAAACGCGCAACATTGCTTCGAGCACCCTTTACAACAGTAAACGGCATCAGTTGCTCTGAAACATTTTAGCAGAACTCACGCGTGTATCCATCTTAGAACCAAAACTATTACTCTTAACTTCAGTATGAGGTGTTGGGCAGGTTTTTTGTAATCATTCACATCATAACAACAGCAACACTTTATTCCATGTAGTTAACATGAATGTCTATGCAGTAATAGGCAGAAGGGTTTTTGTTGATTGTAAAATCAGAATTCAACGTCCCTCCTTTCCCCCCCACCCCGACTCGTATTGTCCTTTGCACTTTTTGAAATGTTCATATTGTATTGCTGAATAAATTTAAGTCTTAAACGTCAATGGTAACAGGTTAGATATTGTGATGTTTATTTATTATAAGGGTGCTCCGATTGATCGGTCACTGATCGTTATCGACCAATAAAGGCTTTAAATTGTTTGATCGGTGGTCTCCATAAAAGGCCGATCAGATGACACACTACTCGTGATAAATATTGTTACTACTACTAAAATGTCTGCAGTGATGGGACATTTTTTGAGCTAGGACAAAAAGCTAAACAATTACTGATATATTCTCTACACCGGTGTGACTGTTACGTCATGGCTTCTTTTTCAGCTCATTACAGCAGGAGGACAAGCCTGAAATACTTCACACCTCATGCCTTTTTATCTTGACATCCCAAAATATGGGATTTTGTTTTCTTTGCTCTGCACTTTGTTTAAGTACACTTTAAGTTTGTGTAAATTAAGTTTTTTTTTTTGTAATTTTGAAAAGGCTTATTTAAGCTTTATGCTGTTTAAAGTGTGTTTCTAACAGAGGAAGTAGAATTAAAATTTCCTGTCAAAAGTAAGCAGTTGACAATTTACAATACATTATCTTATGTTAATTTTAATACATATACATTGTTGTTAAGACTTAAAATTAATATGTTAAATATGACATAAATAGAAGGCGTAAAATCGACCCAGTGACCAGGGTCAACCAATATTGCTTCTAGCAATCGGATATTTGCTGATTTTAAGTATCTCCCCCCCTCTTTGTTTTGTTCTTTGTTGTTTCTTGTATTCAAGTAATTATTTCTTACATAGACAATATTTGTATAGTATATACGTATTGTATTCCCCAACGAGAGTATTGTATGTTGCCTTTGTAACTTAAAAAAAAAAAAATTCATAACAGGAAGTGGGCTATGCTTTTATATTTAATGTCCCATCATTACATTTCATACACATATGTACACTAGTTGATCCCATGACTTCAACAAACAGCATTACAAGCAGTAATCACAGCTGTCCATCCAGTGGTCCTCTCCATCTCCCCTTCACACAGACAGCTCTGCCCCCCATCTAACGTGAGGATCCCCGCAGTCAGAAGCCTTTGCCGACCAGCCATTCCTTCAGCTCAGTATCGAAGTGACCTTTGACCTTTAATGTCATGGTGACCTCGTTGACCTGTGTGGGCAGCTCTTTCCCAGTCACCTCCTTCAGATATTGCTTCACGTCCTTCTCCAGAGCCCAGATGTCCCCCTCCACTTTCCGTATGAGCGTTGTCCTGCGGCTGCCGTGGGTCAGGTCGGCGTAAACCGGGATGTTGTGCATGCGGGAGCGGCGGATCATGTAGGGCAGAGGCGGCGGGGAGTCTGCCGGAGGGGTCCAGCCAGACGGGGTAGGACCGGCGTGTTTAGGCGGAGCGGGGACCCGTGACGGCGGGATGAGCCGCTCTACGAACTTGTATTCCTCCGTAGATTCTGTTAGGCCTATGGCCCTCTTGTTTTCTTCTGGAGCAGCGTTACAAACACACCTAAGCCCGACAGCCGTGGCAGGACGTGCCGGGCTGAAAGCTCCTCGCAGCGCGCTGCGGAGCACGGTGGACCGCAGGGTTAGGCAGGCCGCCATCTTGTGTAACACGTAAAGCAGCAGGCCCGGAAATAGTGAAGAACTTCCTGTTCCGGCTCACTTTGTCAAATGGTTCCAGATCATAGACAGTTAAAAAACAAACAAAGATTGAAGTCCACATTCGTCAATAAATCTTGATTAAAAAAAAATAATTAAAAAAAAAAATTTCAGATTTTTTTTTACGCATGCGCGACTCAAATCTGCACTTGCCTCATATTTCTTTTCTGAACTTTTTTTTTATTCATTCAGATTACAAATATACAAACAAGGCATTTAAAAAAAAATAACTTTTTCCTTGCCACGAGCATATACATAACAAATCAACATTAACAATAAAAAAGAAATAAGAGGAACAAATAAAATAAATAAAAATAAATAGAAGGGGCTATCTCAAATTAAGTTAAAAGTTTCAAGAAATAAACCAAATCATGGGCTTTTCCGTCCTTGTACAAAAGGTTTAGCTCATTCTTCCAATGGATTAGGGAGGGTTTGGTTTGGTTTATGCATAAAATCTTTTCCTAAAAGCATCAAATTGTTTAGAACAAAATCTACTTTCTTATCTTCAACAAAAACCCCAAACTTTATATTCATCACTGTCAGAAGTGGCATCACGATTTCCCTGGTCTGTAACCAGCTCTGCAGATCTTTCCAGAAGGATTGCACCGATCACACTTACATACACACATGTTCTAGATTCTAAATTTCCTTTTCAACATTGAATCTTAATCTTAAGAATTCGTTTGTTGGGTAAATTTCATTTAAAATTTTAAGTTAACCTCTTTTATTCTCTTTTCATTGAAGATGTATGCACGATGTGTGTAATTTATCCAGGTCTTGTCATGGATGTATTAAGAGAACGGGTCCTGTCCCCACTCCTGTGTTTTTGTGTGCAAGATGTCCATATATTTATTTCTCAATATACTGTGTGTGTGTGTGTGTGTGTGTGTATATATATATATATATATATATATATATATATATATATATATATATATATATATATATATATATATGGCATTTTCTCCTCTAGAGGAAACAGGATATAAGACAATGCTACTGTTTTAATTTTGCAAGACATCACACTGTTACTGATTGTGAAAACTGTTCTAGTCAATTGATTATTCTCTGCAGGGAATAATTAAATCTCACCGAAGACCAAACCTTGACTCAGTTGTGCAGCTGTCTTTATTTTGTTTCAACAAAATCTCACTTCCAAACAATTCCTCTCTCGCTGTACAGAAACTTCCACAACAGGCACGGTTCCTATGTCTTTATTCCAACACAGTTGCGCTGTAATTAAGGTCACTCTAAAAAGTTCAACTGAAGAGAATGACACATAGTGGGAGGGATCTTTCTAAAGTCCCTGCACCGGAGGAGTTTCCTGACTTGTTGGGCCTCCCTACTTCCTCAACGTTCTCTGGAGCTATAGAACAGTGAGCTCTGAGACTATACGTCTCAGCACATATTCACCCCATCAGCAGCAGACGAAGAGTTTCCTGTGGTGTTATCAAAGAGGGGAGAATGGCGCTCAGGCTGAATGGAGAGGACATACCACTGGATAAACTGGGCAACTTGGAGGTAAGCAACACAGAGACACACTAACCCTCCCATTACCATTACTCTGTTCTGTTTCTGTTCTTCTCTATTTTGCTCTCTACAACAGCGGTGCCAACCAACCCAAAGAAACATCACTAAGTGCCACAAATACATCAATGGCAAAAATGTTGCATTTGTCTATATTGTATTCAGATGCAATATATATCCCAGCTCCCTTCATTTCATCTTTAACCCACTGAGGGGGGAAAGATGCACAGACCCGTCCAAACGATGTGTGACAAAACCCCTACTCAAAAAGTGATATTACAAAATTTCATTTCAGACAGTTATTTACTAATTTAATCATATATAACCTAAGCCTTTGGCAAACTCATTCCAGAGACAAAAAATATTTGTACAACACATCATAAGTCTACCAGAACAGCACTGTTATGCTGCTGCTACTTGGACTAAAATATATTTTAATATATTGTAGTAGATGGAGAAACATGTTTGTTTTTCCCATTATCATCCAACTTACAGGTCAAATTTGTCCCATCGCACCCACTTTGAGTCAGGCAGTGATTCCCAAACCTTTTTGGCTTGTGACCTCTTAAAACAAAACAGTGTCTACTGTTGAACCCATATTACAGATGGCATGTTAACCAGTCATAACCAGTTAAACCAAAGAGCGATTTACTCCTTATTTCGTGGAATAATTATAGAAGGCTCCAAACGCTTAAAATGATCCAGCATTTCAAAAAAAGGGAAAGATGAAATAAAAAAAGTCTAAAATGTCCGTTACTGTTAAAATGTCCGTTGTAACACATAACCCCATGACCCATGTGATATCAGCGTTTCCACCCATAGTTGTCAGCTGTGCGTTGAGATGAATGAAAGCTGTGTGTCTCAGAGAGAGTTGCACCCAGGTGTGACATCTCGTCTGTGCTACAGCACTGAACTAATCCCCGAGAAAAGGCCTTTTTTTTCCACTGATGTGGTTTAAACAAACAAATCCGTCTCTCTGTTAGTGGGCAGAGGGAGGGATGAAGGCAACCAATATTCAACACGTGAGGGATGCCCGCAATTAACCAAAATAGCTTAAGATTTCTGAGGAAAGAGTTTTATTTTGACTTTTATCTGTTCATGTTCTTTAATGTCCATTTCTGTTCTAACTGTGAATACCAGCCAGCTTATAAAACCCACTGAAACAGAAAATGTGTGTCATATATTGCCAGAGCAGAGGAGCTGATTTTTATTTTATTACTGTTTGCTGTCCCGGCTTGTAAATGGTAGAATAAGCTCCCCATGACATCAGGATGGCCGAGAGCCTAGACATCTTCTGTCACAGGCTAAAAAAACCCAGGTACAATACCAATTTTCTTTGTGAATGAATAAAGTATTGTAAATAAATAAATATTCTTCCTTAAAATACAGGGGGCATAAGTATACACCCCCCTATGTTAAATTCCCATAGAGGCATGCACTTTTTATTTTTAAAGGCTAGTTATTCCATGGATCAGGATACTATGCATCCTGATAAAGCTCCCTTGGCCTTTGGAATTAAAGTAACCCCAAAGCATCACATACCCTTCACCATACCTAAAGATCGGCTTGGTGTTATTTCAGTTAGCTTAATAGCTGGTATTATTTGCATTAAGAGATGATCTTATGAAAAGTTCCCCATGCCTATCTCTAGGTATGGTGAAGGGTATCTGATGATAATTCCTTAACTGTATGAGAATAACAGTCTTTCACAATCATTTTATCCTTTACTTTCACATGTGGATCTGTATGTAAAATAGCACCTGTGTGACTTTGTTCTTTAACAGGGCCTGAAACTTGACTTTTTCTGAGACTAACGTACGTACCCTCTCAACACTCGCAGGCACAGACAGCCCCCTCTCGAAATACAGCCCCCTGAACTTGAATCACTACGCCACTAAGAAGAGTGCAGCTCAGAGCATGCTGGACGTCGCCCTGCTGATGGCCAACTCGTCTCAGCTGAAGACCGTTCTCTATGTGGGGCCTCATTACCGTTTCTACATCCCCCTCCTTGTCCTGCTGTCTCTGTCCATCACTCTACAGGTCGTGGTGGGGCTGCTGCTCGTCTTCATTGGCAAGTGACCCAGACTTTTGGTTTCTCTCTAATACCTTTGCTCTTGTAATCTTTAGGTTTGGAAGGTAAGAAGAATCAAAGCAGGCAAAAACAAAGACTCTTAAAATGAGGCTTACGGATTTAATCAACCAAAAGATGATAATCCACACAAGCTTTGTCAGTCTGACCGAGACTAAAGAGGGCATCGGTGCATTTGTTCTCCTCAGGACTTTTTCCGCCAACTTTATTAACACCTTTCTTTACTAAATCAACTCAGACAGACCGTCCTACTTTTAGTAGTCAGATACTTCACTCTTCTGTGATTTGAATACTCTATTTGGAATGTAAAAACATATGACATTTCATTTTTTATTTACAAGTGTGTAGCCTATATCAACTGTTTCGTACCAATAATTAAAATGTCATTTTAAATCACCATCTTTATTTTGTAATCCGTAACTAAACTTTCTTCCCTAAATCCAACATCAGTTTTCTTAAATAAAACTTTTTTCCTCCCTCTATTCATGTCTTTGCTCACCAGCTTTTCATGTAGCTCATTAAGTTGTGCTTTTGTGCGATTCTGTGCCAGCAGTGAAGTATGATCTGAACGACAAGAGTAAACACATCAAGTTGAACCGGATGAACAACGTAGCAACTGTGCTTGTCTTCTTCACCGTCCTCATCAACATCTTCATCACGGCGCTTGGATATGAGGAAAATGCTGTCAGGTAGGCCATTACAGAACATACATACACAGTAGGATCTCTTACTGTCGTAAACTCACGTCACCTTGTTTTTCTTACCAGGTCATCAGGGTCACCAGTGATGTCAGAGCCTCCGCTTGCCCTTCTGCCTACTGACCTGAACATGGCTGTTGGCATGTAGACCGTCAAAATAAGACTATTTGTTCACATTTTATCTCAAAGCCTTGAAATCTAAAAGGGTTATGGTGGGACAGCAGCCTTTTCCTAACATCTGTATTGGCTCCTTGCAGTGAAGGACAACGAGTCCTGGACTCTGACTCAAGTTGCTATTCTCTGGACTCGTGACTTGATTTGGACTCATACACTTATGACTTAGACTTGGACTTAAGGATTTAAGAAATCGGGCTTGAGCATTCATGAAATAGGAAGTTGGATGAAGTTTCTGACAACTTTTATGTGTAATAGGCAGTGATGGAGTACTTGAGCTACAGGGGCGGTGCCAGGCGTTAAACATTCAAGGCCCAAATGGGGGGGGGGTGCATATAGCTGCATTTATAGCAGCTATAGGCACTATTCTTCAAGCCATTTGATAAAATAATGCCTACAAGTCTGTACATCATTTTGGAAAAACAAGATAGATGCCAAGGGAAAGAATGACCCTGTAGAGCCGACATCCTGTTTTATAGCTAACTCTTCATCATTCTGAAACCAGAACACAATACATGGTAAGGATTTTCCCTCCTGACACCTTAATACAGGCAAAAATGGTCTGAGGTTACTATTTTTGAATTACATAAGATAAGTTGGAATTTGGTATTAACAGCATTTAGTAGAGTTCACAGAATTAATGTCAACATTTCCCCAGTTACAGAACTTTTGCTCTGTTGGTTTTGCCGATCCAATCAGAGAGACTGAGATAAATGACAAAAAGTTTAAGTTATTTTAAAACCCTATAAGATTGGCGACTTTTCAGAAAGCATTCGGGGCTGGAGCCCAAGAAGCCGCCCTCTCACTTTGCATTGTATTGTATTTGCATGTATTTTTGTTTTTTGCCAATGTATTTTAAGCTTCTATGTTGTAAATATAACCGCGCTTCGGTTTAAATGTCAGGAATGGTGGAATTAAGCTCAAGTTTTGTAACAAAATAAATCAATAATAATATTTAATATTTAGCTCTCATTTTCACATTATTAACATTTTTTGCATCTCCACTGTATTGGTTTAAAGAAAACACTCAAAAGGAGCTGGGGACCTTTTTTCATTTATTTAAAAAAAAAACAAAAAAAAAAAATCAACACATTTAGACAACTGCCTTTGGTTTTAGATGTGAGTTGGAAGACAGCTTGGGAATATGAAAGACAGTCTCAGTTCATATATCGGCTGTCATGTAATCATCATGTGTATGCCACAAATAAGAACAAATCACATATGCTAGAAAACGGCTGCATAAAAAAAACCCAGATACACTACATATCTATGTTTTAGATGGAAAACGAAGTGCAACATACATACAATAAAAAAGCAAAGAAATTAAAAGGAGAGGGCTAGCATTATTCTCTTTTTTTTCTTGAAAAAACCACAACCATTTCTTTATCTCCTCGGCTACATGGTGTTTGTCAAAGTTACTTAACTTAAAAAGTCCCATGACATGGTGCTCTTTGGATGCTTTTATATAGACTTTAGTGGTCCCCTAATACTGTATCTGAAGTCTCTTTTATATAGACCTTAGTGGTCCCCTAATACTGTACCTGAAGTCTCTTTTATATAGACCTTAGTGGTCCCCTGATACTGTATCTGAAGTCTCTTTTATATA
This sequence comes from Percina caprodes, assembly GCA_013375575.1. NCBI lineage: Eukaryota > Metazoa > Chordata > Actinopteri > Perciformes > Percidae > Percina > Percina caprodes. Next base: position 1,969,494 of record JABXJD010000031.1, read on the forward strand.
GACCTTAGTGGTCCCCTTATACTGTATCTGAAGTCTCTTTTATATAGACCTTAGTGGTCCCCTAATACTGTATCTGAAGTCTCTTTTATATAGATCTTAGTGGTCCCCTAATACTGTATCTGAAGTCTCTTTTATATAGACCTTAGTGGTCCCCTGATACTGTATCTGAAGTCTCTTTTATATAGACCTTAGTGGTCCCCTAATACTGTATCTGAAGTCTCTTTTATATAGACCTTAGTGGTCCCCTGATACTGTATCTGAAGTCTCTTTCCCAAAATACAGCCTTGGTGCAGAATTACAGCCACTAGAGCCAGTGAGTCTGTAGTCTTAATATACTTAATAACTTGGGGGAACTCATATTAATGTTAAAAAACCTCATAATGTGACATTTTCATGCCATGGGACCTTTTAATATTTTTGACTGCTGTTCTGGAAAGTGCCTCTTGCCACAACTAATGTGCAGCCTTTGAAAGATTTACATCTATGAAAAGATCAAAAGTTACATTATTAAGGGACATTATTTCAACCTTCAATCTCAAGGTTGTTTCCTAATATATAAAAATAGAATATTTTTTGTGATCAAATCTTTTTTTAATTTAACAAATGTGCAAAACATTGGGCCAGATGATTGTTGTTTCCTAATATTTTTATATGTATTAATTATAAAACAAATACCCCACCTATGGGGAGGGGGTGGGTGGGTGGAGGAATATAAAGGTTGGGGAAACACTGATGACACACACACACACAGATGAGTAAGACATATTGGATACACAGCCTATAATGGTCCGGTGACATGAAGAAATATAGAAAACTGCCAGAATTTAAAAGGTTTATAAGACCTTTGTGTTGGAACGGGGGAGAAAACAACCTGACATCCTAACAATGAATCAGATTATTGAATCGCAAATGGATTTTCTTTACCGTTCAGACGGCAGTAGGAGTAGTAGAGGAAAGCTGCCAACACGGCTAACAGCAGCAGCAGCCGTATCACCTTCCACATGCCGCCTCCAGACTTTCTGACCAGCTCCCCGGATCGTATTGTGCTGTGATTGGCTGCTCTGTTAGTGCTCTGGATAGGGGGCCTGAAGCACAGGATGGAAGATGTTTAGCACAGGTGATGAACTTGTTTGCTCAAACACACCATTAGTTTATAATACAGACTCACTCTGTGTCTTGGTCCGATACCTTGTCTTCATCTGGCTCAACGTTGCCTCTTCGTTTCAGCCTGAATGGAAGAACATTTATATAGTCAAAGTTGGTGTGTTTGTGTTATGTGATAATACAATATTATTGTGATTTTATACATATTGCAAGATTTTGTCATATCTTGCAATGTATTACTTTTTCCAATTTATCAAAAATAACAAATGTCTCTGTCTGTACATTTCACTTCAATTTTATTGCTGCAAAATGGGATTATCAAGCAGACAAACTGACCACCACATATATATTAATAATAGATCCATACTTGGCGTCTATGTATCGATACAGCATTGCCACGGGAAAATATTGCGATACTATGCTGTATCGATTCCCCCCCACACCCCTAGTATATGTGTGTGTGTGTGTAAAACTGCACTTACATGTCCGAATACACCGCTTGAACCTGTGAAAATAAAAGCAGGATAGGTAGTGAGATTATTTACAGTTATAGTTATATAAATTTGACACGAACACGGAGGGATAAGCGGACAATCAGGTCTCACCGGACTGGGCTGGCGGTATGTGATGTAGGTAATTTCTTCCGCTGTAAAGAAGAAAAAAAAAAAAAAGACATTAGCATGTCCCGGTGGCTCAGTGGTTAGCACTTCTGCCTCACAGAGAGTTTGGGCAGGGCCTTTCTGTGTGGAGTTTGCATGTTCTTCCCGCTTTTGCATAAGTTTCCTCCCACCATAAAGACACGCATGCTACGTAACTACGACTACAAATAGGAACAGACACTTGCAGAATTTAGGTGATAGTGAATAATAACAAGGACATTTTTAGAACCACAAATGAACAATCAACCATAAAGTGTCTAAAAAGTGACCGAGACTGAAGAGCATCCTACCTTCCTCTCTGTAGTAGGTCTTATCAGGCGAGCGATCCACTGGAGCGCTCTTCATCGCCTTTTCAAGCTTCTTCTCGTACAGCTTTCGAGTAGAGTCTATGTTGACACAAACTCATTAACAGGGCTTCGTTATGCACGATGCAAAGATGGCGGGATGCACGGACGCAGGGCCTTGGTGCTTTCTGAGACTACTGTGTATTTTATGTGCTGCTGCTCGCTTTGCTTGCACATACATTGCTCTTTATTGTTTGAGTTCTTGGAAAAGGTATGCCTTTAATTGTTGCACTTGTCTTTATTGTGTTTATGCCTCAGAGAAATGCCAACCAAATTTTGTTGTTTATATGTCAATATAATGACAATAAAGCTACTCTGACTAGTCTTACCTCAGTAAACAAAAATACACACAATATAACGTGTCTGCATCTTCTGTTTGTTGGAGTTTGGAGAAATATAACATGCAGTTTCATTATGTGAAAAGTTCAAACAAATCAAAACTGTTCAATTAAATTGTGTATTATGAATTATTGTATTATACTCTTATCTATTATCATATAATAAAACAGATGCTTACTTAAAAAGACATTGGACCCAAAGGAAAGCAAAACAGCAAACAGACCAATGTAATGAACTAGAGCAAATGGCTGTGTGATTTATAAAATCATGGAGGCATTTTTATCTATTTATTCCATTATATATATATATATATATATATATATATATATATATATATTTCTCTATTTTTAGGATATTAATTCTCACTCTTACAGCTTCAACTATTAAAACATAAAGTGGCAGCTACGAGCAGTAATGGCATTTGTTGGAGCCATAATGTAACTTTGTTTTGTGTATTAGCATGTTGGTGACATGAATATGTCTGCAGTATTGTGTTTGATCACTGGGTGGAGTATTCTCACTGGAAGTACTGAGAAAGGTGAACAACAGCGAGAGGTACACAGGTGTGTGGCAAACAGTTATTTACCAGCAAACAGCTATGTACCATGTCAGCGTGGTCAGTGGTATTTTGGGTTGCACTATATAAGGAAAATATCAAATTGCAATTACTTTGACTGATGCTGTGATTACGACATTCTTCATGCTATTTGAGGGAATGATCTATAATATATCATTATTCTAATTTTCTATATTAAATTTTCTTTTAATTAAAAAAATAAATAAAACGACTATAGTGGGATTTTTGCAAGGATCTGTACCAAACAAAGATATTACTTTTCTGTATGGATGTCTCTGCGACAACACACTGCACTTTGTTCAGAATGGTTTGACACATATTTTGCCTTTAACAAATATATGCTGATATAGATATACCGCGATTTTGATAGCGAACTAGTCCGTATTGCGATTTTGATAGCATTGCGATTAGTTGAGCAGCCCTTGTGGTATTGTTTCATTTCTATTTAATTGGAAAGCTAAATGAAACTCACCTGCAGTGAAATGGACTATACTTAATACCTGTACTACGGTGAGCATGCCGTCATTGAATAATAGAGTCACAGCATTCAAAGCTTGACATTGGCTGATTGACAGCCTAGAACACGGGTCAGAGAAATTTCTCCCTTTCTCGTACCACATTGGCCTAATGCAGGTCTGGTTAGAAGAAACTTCTACATTATTAATGAGGTAGTTAATGTGTGCTCTTTTCCTTACCGACTATAGGTCCATGTTTGATGCCATATTCAGCAAGCAACTTGCTGATCTCCTCATTACTTTTCTCACTCAAAGACATCTGCAGATATATAGATAGATAGATAGATAGATAGATAGATAGATAGATAGATAGATAGATAGATAGATAGATAGATAGATAGATAGATAGATAGATAGATAGATAGATAGATAGATAGATAGATAGATAGATAGGAATCAGAAAGGGATTTATTGCCAAGTAAGTAACACTTTTAAAATTTGCCTTGGTTGATGGTGCATACATAAGCATATTAAATAATAACATGAAATGAGCAAACAATAAATAGGCCCACAGAAACAAATATGTACCTGTTTAAAAAAATAAACTTTATAGGTACAGTATATATATATATAAAATAGTAGCCTAACTGCCTGTAGACAATAACAGCAGCCTAGCCTAACAGCCTGTCCATAGATAAGAGCAGCCTAACCGCCTGCAGAGGGTAAAAGGGAGGAGACTCCAGCAGGAAAACGTCAAATTGAAAAAAACTCTGGGCGCAAACTGCAGTGGACGGTTGATAAAATAGGCTAAACGCAGAATTGTGAAAGTCAAAGCAAATACATTGTCGCCAGACCCCACCTTTGGTACATGTTGCAACACTTCTATTACTTTAATGCCTGGTTAAAAGAGCAAAGAGTAGCCTAAACTAGCGCAAATAAATCAAACGCAGCTTTTTTTTTTTAAATCTCGCGCGAGCAACAACGAAACAAACGCAAGCGATTAAAAAAAGGAGAGGAAATAATTATACATTTGTTGGTGTGAAGTTCAAATAAGATTGTTTCACTTACCCTTGAAAAACAAACAAACGAGTCCGGAGTTGAAAACGTTGCTGGAAGAGGACGAGGAGCAGCCTAGAGCAAAGGGGGTGTAACTTGTGCCCATATCCGGACGACGCTCTCGGCACACCTACGAATACTACGAGCCATGCTACACGCCTACTCTAGTAGTGTCTATGGCTGTCTATGGCTGGGGGGGCTGGAAGAAGTACTCAGTCCCAGAGGCGGAGCGAGGGGGCGGCTTATGGGGGGGCGGCTTATGGGGGCTCCAGCCGAAGAAGTACTCAATCCTTTACAAGTAATACCCAAGCGTAGAAGTAGCCTATTCTGTTACAACAAAAGTCAAAATATACTTTATTATCCCAGAGTTGGGCACATAAGTAAGTTCACCCCCTCACACACACACACACACACACACACACACACACACACACACACACACACACACACACACACACACACACACACACGTTACTTAGGTGAATGTCCAAAATTATAAGTATTAAAGCATAGGCCTACTTAATATTATTGTGGTAGTAGCTCAGTCATTAGGGTGTTGGGTTGAAACCGGAGGGTTGCTGGTTCAAGTCTTCATATGGACCAATGTATGGCACTGCCAAGGTGCTCTTGAGCAAGGTGTCAAACCGTGATTTTTCATAAGAGTATAGTGTAGCAAAGTTTTTGAAAATCCAACATGGCTGCTCCGTGTTGTTGTGAAAGCTGTAGTAACTTACAGTTATGAGCATGTCTGTGTTATTTGTGTCTCACTTATTCTACCTGTGGACATGTTGTTACAACATGTGGACATGTTGTTACAACACATCAAGTTGGTCTCAATTATATAAATAAATGACTTCATGTCCAAAGCTCTGCATAAACAATGCTATGAATTCTTCCAATAGGATTCCCTCTCATGCAGCGGCCTCTCGTGGAAGAAAGTGACTGAGGCCTAATATGGAGTTGGAGTTTTCCAGGAAGGGCGTTGGCTGCAGACTGCAGTAATGTACACTGTAATCTACACAGTTTCCACTCACTGGAAACTTCTGTGGATAGACACTTAACATTGCTGACACCCTGCTTACTCTGTGTTTCATCAAAGTTACTGATGAAACCAAAAACCTTCACGTCAAAATAAAAAAAAAAAAAAACGTTTTAAAGGTTTATTATTAAATCAATACTCTACACACACCATAGGCCAGGGGTGGAGTGTGAGTGTGAGTGTGTGTGTTTTCTCAAAAGTCCTGAATCTGGGGAGACCTCTAGCTTACCCAGTAAGAGCGTGCGCCCCATGTAGGCAGAGTCCTTTGCAGCGGCCCAGGTTCGAGTTGGACCTGCAGCCCTTTGTCATCCCCAATCTTTCTCCCACCTTTCCTGTCAATCTACTGTCACTATCACATAAAGAATGTCTCGAATCTTTTAGGCTAACATTACTGTCTTTCAGAGGCTGTAGCAAAGGTGGATAAATATTAGTTTAAGGCTAAATGTGTGTTAAACCATTCTGAATGAAGTATTGTGGTGTGGCAGAGACGTCCCGGCCTACAAATCCTATCCTACAGACTATCTTTGCAAAAATCACAGTCTAATTATTTTAATTTTAACATGTTTTAATGAAAACGAGACTAAAGATACAAAAATGATTATTTCCTCCAATATTGTCAATTATATCAGTCAAAATAATTGCAATTATTCATTTTCTTCATATCTTGCTATGTAGTTCTACTGGTACCCACGAGTGTCCCCTTTACAGCCATGCTTTATTGCCTTAGTATTGCTTTCAACTCATTACTAGATTCAATTGGTTTTAGTCAGTGTGCATAAGGCCACTCGCTGCTTTAACCACGCTGTCGACCTTGTGCTGGCATATGGCATCGAAGTTGAAGATTTTATAGTATTTCTGCAGAATCCTTTATATTACTTTTGATTTCTTACTACACGACTATACGAAATTGAATAAAAGTTTCTACACTAGATGTCTATCTGACATGATGGAGCTTTATTACATTCTGCGTCATGTGCACAACTGGAAGGTGAAGTAACATCTGATTTTAACCCAAACCACAATGTTTTTCTAAACTTAACGAAGTTCAAAAAAACGTTGTGCCTAAACCTAATCAAACTGCGACAGTTTCACAAGGTCAACAGGTTTACAACGCGACCGTTGGCGCCCATATACAGGTTTACTCCTCAACGCAGTGGCTGTGGGTTCGACTCCAACCTGCATCCATTTGCTGCATATCAGCCCTCTCTCTACCCTTTCATGTCTTCATCTGTCAAGTGAAAATAAAGGCCTAAAAATGCCACTCCCCCCTCCAAAAACAAAGAAAATAATCTTTAAAACGCAACCGTTACATTTTCTAGTCTAGATATGACGGAAAACGTTCCTGTGGGTCGTATTAAAGGTGCTGTAGGTAGGATTGTGAAGATTCAGGCCCAAAGAATTTGAACATTGACAACTTATTAGTCCACCCCCTCTACTAAAGCCCAAATGGTCTCCTAAGCCCCTCCCCCCACAAGGGAGAATGAATGAATTGGTGCATCTGAACAAGGAGCTGTGGATTTTTGCAAATCACACTGCATGCTTTTTTAAATTTTTTTTTTAATTACCCGCTTCATATGGGCCCTATCATGCACCCGGCACAGCACGGCGCGAAGCCCGACGCAAATGTCGTGCTGGTCTTACATTGAGGTGTGTTCAGGTGCATTCTTGGCGTATTGTTATCTTGCGGCAGCAGAAAGTGATCGCGCCATTGACCAACAAAAACCTGGTCTAAAGTCAATAGCGCAGAATTTCATTGTTCTTTTAACACTGAATTAGTAAAATGTTCCTAGGCTCGTGCACAGCGCACACGCACACACACACACACTTACAAATAAAATGGTGCAAATCCGCCATCATTATAGGAATGTGCCAAGGTACAAACGTGCCTGGCTGTTACAGGGAATGGGAGATGACACGGATTTTGTTTATTGCATGTTACGCCTAAAACACACCTATGATTAATGAAGACACTAAAAACAACCCTTTTGAACCATGCGCCTGGTGCACAGACTCTTTTTTTCCGCCGTCAAACTAGCAAAAGTGGATTTGGACACGCCCTGAACGCAGCTGTGCCAGGCGCTTCACGTTGTGCGCTTAGGTTGTTAAAACAGGGCCCTATAAGCCGTTTTGTATTTGTCATGCCTTATTTATCCATTCATTCAATGTGAACCAGAAAGTTTGAAGACATAAAACATAGCCATTTGATTGACAGAAAAATACTTAAGACAACTTTATTGTGTATCAAAATACTGTCTTACAAACACGTTCAAAGCCTTTTTTATCTAGGACAAGATTCTCTTTTTGTTCTGAAAGATATACTATGCACAAAGCAAGCTGGAAGGATAAAGGGAGGGGGTTGAGTGGCGGCTGGGGGAGATACAAACACTGAGCAGACAACAAAGCAATCATCTGTTCTCTTTTGTTTTTTTGGTCATCATGTTTTTAGGATGTGACAAACCCCATCATCATCATCATCATCACCAGCCCTTCTGTCAACAAGTCACGACTTTAGAAACTTCCCTTTTTAATCAATATGAAAAAAGCTCCATATTTAAAGATGAACCGCAACAAACACGTCGCATGTAATGTTGATGTTATTCTTTCTGTATCAAAAGAGTTTTACAACCTAATGGATATGCAGATCACATTGAAACACACACACAAACACAAAAGCATTTGTTTCCCAGCAGTGGTGTTGAAAGAGCACGTGTGACAAACCACGAGGAAGCTACTGTGAAATGTGTCTTTCTCCTGCCCGTTCACATAGTATGTGGCCTCATCTTTAATCTTTTGGAATCATTCCCATATTCTAATACGTATTACGGCTTTAAGAACAGCAGTGCCTAAAACTGGATCACACTAGCAGCAGGTAAAACAACTGGGTTGGTTAAAAAGCATCATGAAAACCACATGCTGAGGCGGACTGGAACAGTGCCGTGCATTTGTAGTTATAAGTAACAGACGAGCCATTCTTTAGACTTTTAGTATACTGACAATTAAAGATCTTACATCAAAGTGTGTTGTGGGACATATAAACCCATTGCTCAGAAAGGCACATTGCTTGTGACACTCTTTAGTTCAAGTCCTGTGACTGGTCATGTAAAACGGACACCATTATTATTGTATGTTAAGTATGTAGCTCCTCCAGTGTAAACAGTAACCTTCCATCCAATGCTGTGCTCAGCGGGGCCAAAATCAACTGCTGCTACACTACACTAAGCTATCCTACCACTGTACACTAGTTCAGACAAATCTGCTCATGTCCACTTATGTGCATGACGGAAAATGTAAATAATAAAAAATAAAAAGAAGGCCTAAAGCACAATTGTCTGGTATACCATAATAAAAGGTGCATCTTTTTCCATCCCTAAATTGTTGATAATTAGCAGATGAATAAAACAAGGAATGGAGCGACTATCCAGAAAGAGAAGAATACCGCATATCTCCGTGCATTCATCTTTGGGAGATTCTGGACTGGGTTACAGTGAATGATGTTGCTTTTTAGAATATTCACTTGTCTGAAAGTGTAAACACTGATGTGACAGTTTTCCTAGTTGGTTAAATAGTTACAAAATCGGACGCAAAAAAAAAATAATTTGTAACATGGGAGCGACTTGGACTTGTAAACAATCATCGGTTAGACTCTGGATAGAATTTCAGTTGTATTGAACAGTGGTATATTTGCTGATTGTGGCGCTGGGCTTTTAGACAGTAATGTGGTATGGGCTGCCAGGGATGTGTTCGTCTCCCCACTTCACCACCAGGATGTATTCTCCCTTCTCTTTCAGCTGGTAGCTAACGTTGTACATGCGGTTGCCCATATGTTTCACTAGGATCTCCTCGCAGGGGACCTTGGGACCATCCACACCAACCAGGAGCATGTTACGACCTGGGGACAGAGATGCAACAGATGAGTGTCTACATCAATTTATTCTTAGCAAAGTTGTTATACTTTATAATTTTCAATTAGTATCTAATTTCATTTTAGTTTGAATTAGCTTTCAGAGTGTTAGTTTCACTTTTTTAGTGTAGGGCTGTACAATATGAGGAAAATGTGCAATATGCAATAACGTTGAATATCGCGATAATGATATCACTCGCGATACGTAAACAGATATTAAAATGTCCGCAGTTCTGCATTTCTGTTGCTTTCAGTATTCTTCTACAATACAACAAATTGCTTGTTTGAGTTTAAAACAAATAAAATTTAAATCATTTTCAATATTCTTTTATGGACAAATTGAACATTACATTGAATATAAAGGCACCACTTAAAGAAACCCGACCGTTATATCTTAAAGTGCAGTTTTCTTATGATATTTAGTTTCAACTGTCAAAGAAAATCTGTTTTATGTCGCAATATGTTGCAGCCTTTTGCGATGTGTATACATCATATATGTATACATTTACAACACAAAGAAAGCGGAAGGTGATGGACATCCGACCGAAAAGAGGGACATCTGGAGGAATAACCGGCGCTAACGGAGCAATCCTGGAAGTGGAACGTCGTGGATATGGACAAGGGCCAGGTATAATGTCACAGAAGTAAGTAGCTATATATATATATATATATATATATATATATATATATATATGAAGTTTGTTTAATTTCTGTGGTCCAATGTCACGAGAACTGGCAGAAAATCACGATGTCTCCTTTTTTTTTTTTTTTTTTAGGACTGATATATTATATCTAAACAAAATTGTAATCTGAAATGAACGTAATAGAATTTTTAGCTTGGTTTCTTGCCAAAATGCAGCTTGGCAGACAGACTTCACTTAATTAAACTACCCCTAAATGTACATGGGTTGACTTTGTAATCAGAGAACCAGATTTTATATTGCACAATTGTTAATATTTTGGACTGATAATATGCCTGGGAGAGTTTAATGCTGATTCAAACCATGGAAGAGATTAAACTGAGTCAAAAACATGTTTTTTGTTGTTGTTTTTTAACACCTTTATTTATCCAGGTAAGTTGATTAAGAATACTTTCTCATTTGCAACCACGACCTGTGACACAGTTACACATTCATATCTGGAAGCTGCCCGTACAGCCACAGTCTGAGCTGCTGGCCACGAAGCAGTTCAACTAGAGTGGTTGGGGTTAAGGGCCTTGCTCAAGGGCACCTCAGTGGAGGAACTTTTCCCCACCCAGATTGGGGATTCCCGGTCCCAAGATCTGGTCTGTGTGAATACTGAATGGGACTTTTAATTCTGGAACCAGGGAATAGTTCCTCCCACTTCACAATTTTACATGCATTCAAAACCTCTAAATGTCCCTTTGCATGCTCAGGATTTGAGCATGCATTATTATTATTATTATTATTATTATTATTATTATTATTATTATTATTATTATTATTATTATTATTATTATTATTATTATTATTATTATTATTATTATTATTATTACTACATACACTGTACGATTGTTTGGAGACATATTTCTTGAAAAAAAAAAAAAAAAAAGCACAAAAATGCCCTTCACATCACAATCATACACACCTGCTTTGCTGCAGTCAACACTGAAGTTGTTTTTCTGACCGACGAAGCCCTTGGTCAGGCCCAGGCCCTTGGCGACAACCTTGCTGGCATCTGATTGGGTGGGAACACCCTGCTGAGAACAGCTGATGGCCCGGGTCACAGGGTCAACCATGACAGAAGAAGTTTCATGCATACTGTGGCTGGACACTAGCTTGGAACCTGGAAGATGGAGATAAGGGGATCTTAACATTCAGTTTTTAATCTTTTACTTTTTTATTGCATTTTTTGCAAATCCTTACATCGTGCTTGCCTAATGTGTGTATTTTTGTATATAAAAAATAAGATCTTCCTCACCAGTGATCTTGGCTTTGAAGGGGCTTCCGCCGATGTGGTAAGGGCCGCCATATTTGATGGAAATGAGATAGTTGCCTGGAGCCATTGGGGTGTATGTGACCCTGTAGCCCTCGGGGCACTCCACACAGTCCATCTTCACCTTAGAGGGCCCGTCGATGGTCACAGCCAAAGCTCCAGGGCCTGCCTTGCTTGTGTTCACCACAAATTCACATGCACTTCCTGGAGGCAAAAAAGAAAAGAAAAGAGACTGCAGCGTTCTCCTTCACATTATAAGGCTAAAGGCGCAGCACCAAAGCTGTTTTGGGCACCGCTACTGCAAAGAATGTAATTAAATGATTTTTCTCAGATCTCAAGGCTATAGTTCGTCCCCAGTGGACTTATTTAGAAAGTGTTGTCTTTAAGCTTTTTGAGTGTTTTTAATTTATTAAGATCTACTCTTGCTTTCAACCTTTTAGACACAGATATCTCTTTTCATATTTCTCTCCATCTGTGTGTATTGACTGTCCGATGACGCCCTGTTATAACTATTATTTGTAGTCATAGTTCTATTATATTTATTGTTACTATAATTGGCACTGTTCATCATACCAACTGCTATAATTATTATAAATCATATTTCTGTTCATCTGTGTTGTGTCCTAACCAGCAGATGGCCGCCCACCAAGAGTCTGGTTCTGTCCGAGGTTTTTGCCTGTTTAAAGGAATTATTTTCTCGCCACTGTCGCACCAAATGCTTGTTCTTGTGTGAGTGGGGGATGGTGGGGGCCTAGACCTACTCTATCTGTAAAGTATCCTGAGATAACTCCTGATGATTTGACACTAAAAATGAAATAAAATTGAATAGAATAAATATGGCTAAAATAACGGTCCAAAATGTGACATGATGTTTCCCAGAGGGTGGACCCCAAAGCCCCCCGCCAAATACAAATACAAGCACATAAGTCTTCCACAAACAGGGAAAACAAAAGACTGGTATGCTGAAATGTGGAAATTCCCTTCCATCCCGTTTCATTTTGTCTGGTTGTGTTGTGTAGAGGGGCAGTGTGTTACCTGTGGTGCCTCCCTCCAGTCCTGCTCCGTAGGCCGACACCATCCCAGGGTCCCCAGCCTGGCCCGTTTCTCCTACTCGGATCTTAAATGGACTACCAGGGATGTGACTTCCATTGAACTTCACATCAATTAGATAGAGACCGTTCTCTCTGGGGATGAACCGGACTGCGTACTTATCTGGACAAAGAGAGGCAAGGAATGGTAAGGCACATGAAAATGTTTTTAGATTTCCAGCAACAAGATCATGTTGTGACATCATTCCGGTGTGAGCAGGCTAAGGGCCCTATTTTAACGGTCTAAGTGCAGGGCGTGAAGCACCTCACGCAGGTGCATTTAGGGTGTGTTTGAATCCACAGTTGCTAGTTTAATGGTAGAAAAAAAGGGTTCGTGGGCCGGGCGCATGGTTCGAAAAGGGTTGTACTTGGTGTCTTCATTAATCATCGGTGTGTTTTGGGCGTGACATGCAATAAACCAATCAGAGTGTCATCTCCCATTCCCTTTAACAGCCAGGCACGATTGGACCTTGGTGCATTGCTATTATAATGGAGGATTTGCTAAGCAGGAAAGAGAAATGTTAAGGAGAAGAAACTGATCTGCTGGTGCATGAAGTGAAAGTGCATGACCAGATCACACAGTGTATGGCACAAGCACTAGGCCTCTGCCCAGAAAACTCCATGAGGTGAAGCAGGCGTTAAAAATAACAATGAGATGCTACATTATTGACTTTAGACCAGGATTTTGTTGGTCAATGGCGCGATCACTTCCTGTTGCCTCAAGATAGCAATATGTTTTTTTAAATTTGAAGCACGGTAAGAAATGTAAGCTAATGTTTTTTGCACTTGACACTAAGACAACTACTACAATTAAGTAATTTAAAAAAAAGATTGCAATACGTCAAGAATTCACCTAAACACACCTCACTGTAAGACCAGCACACCCATGGGCGCACAGATGGGTGCAGGTGCATTTGTATCTAAACAACGTGGGCGCTGGACGGGAAATTGTCAACTGCGTCGGTCTTAAACTAGCAAAGATACTTGAGTTGGGCTTTGCGCTGGGTGCTAGATAAAGCCCTGAAAGTGTTTAGGTAAGTACTAGGGTTGCACAATATGGCTTTTCTATGGTCATCGCGATATCAACTGGCGCAATAAACACATTGCAAAAGGCTGCTACATATCGCGAAAAGACACTCAGAGATTAGCAGTAGAAAACTGCACTTCTTAAGTGCATGTTATTTTCAATATGTTGTATTTCATCAGAATACTGAAAGCAGCAGAAACTGAGTACACTTTAATATATCGTTATCGCAATTTTCAACAACGTTATTGCATATTTTCCTTTTTATCTTGCAGCCCTTTTGGATGCCATCACCGTGGTTACCTTGGTCGATCTCAGTGACACAGCATTCCTCCAGAGCTCCTGATGGGCTGTGGACCTTTGCATCGATCACACCCTTCGCCCCGTTCAGGCTGACGGCGAACGATGCTGGCTGGTTCACCTTCAAACCCGACTCCTGCTCAACAAAACATACTCACACACTCAACACTGCATCACCATTACACCAACATCATAACTATCCAACTTCACCCCCCGGCTGAACACGATCATCTGCCTACTTAATAGCACCACGATCACCACAGTATCATATACATATACATTAGGCTATTATTTAGCTTACCTGGAGGTTGCTAACAGGGCTAAAGAGGAGGGCTGTGCAGTGAAAAGCCAGAGAAAGCAGGTTTTTGTGTAAGTCACACAGAAACTGAAGAGATCAGAGAAAAAAGAAGTGGCTTTTTTTGTGAGAAGGAGCCAGTTTTGACACTTAATAAGTACATTTATAAGTTTATATTTGTAGGTTTATGTATATGTATATGTATTTGAGCATTTCTGTGCTTATGTGAGGGGGGGTCTGCATGCAGGTGAATATACCTGATAATGTATGAAAGTCAGTGTTGTATGAAGGCCTATTACCAACAGAAAAAGAATAAAAACAGATGAAAAGATAAAAATACTCATGGTAAGTCAACCTGATGAGCAGGGCCACTATGAATCTGCAGACATAACAATTTTGCAGAACTTTTCAGAGATAGAAAGAGAGGAAAAGTAGCCCATGTGAGACCTCTTTAACCCTTTAGCGCCCCGTATCACTTTTGGGAGTTGGCAGGCTGTTGGCAGCCTTTAGAATGAGGCACGAGAAACACACACAGTCCTCTAGTATCCCAGAAGCCCTTTCACTGCCTAGCAATGCAGCAGCAGGTGCTGATCCTACGCCTGTACCTCTGAACTCTCATCTTACGCAACTATAAGCATCCTGGCCTGCTCAACCAGCCGCTACTCTGCTCTGCTATAGAAGTTTTAAGTATACTCAACTTAAACTATTACACTTAACTTAACTCCACACTATACACACAAAGTCCTTCAGAGCAGGAAATATTTGTCTATTGTGTAAAAACCAAAAAACTGAACTGTCATGATATTCTGTCCACACTCAGACTGCTTTAATCTGATGTATGACATACTCGGATCTGCTGCTGCTGCGTTGTAGGCAGTGCACTGTGGCCTGGCGTGTGTGCACACGGATGTGTGTGTGTCTCAGAGCCTCACCTGAAGACTGGCAACAGTGAGGCGACGGGCGTCATCTGATGGCGAGGCCACAGGGACCACGAAGGGGCTGTCTGGGATGTGCTCGTCATTGAAGCGGATGGACACCTCGTAGTCTCCTACAGGACAACGGATTTCAAGTCAGGAAGTCACAAAAATGCAAAAACAGTGGTAGGCCTCAACAGTATACATATATAATGTAGATTATAGTTTTTCAGGAGATTAAAAGAGTATTAAAACAGCACTAAAGAGGAGATTTGCTGGATGTTTATTTTCCCGCTGTACATGCTTAATGAGTAATTGCAGTTGTTTTCAACCTGGACCTTATTTTCCTGATGCAATGGTGACTAAATGTACCCTGGAAATCCAGATGCTTAATGAGTAATTTCAGTTGTTTTCAACCTGGACCTTATTTTCCCGATGCAATGGTGACTAAATGTACCCTGGAAATCCAGAGCTATGCCCTTGTAGCAGAGCTGCACCAATCACATCGCTGTATCTGATACAGGCGGGCCAGATGACAACAGTTTAATCTACCAGTTAGCTCCGCTGGTATCTAAGCGTACGGGGCTCTGCATACGTCACCCCAGGTGTTGTTATGATTGGTCGTAGTGTTATTCAATTGCGTGAAGGGAGAATTTCAAATGCACGCCTGGTGCCGCCCCTTGTGATGGGCAACTTTCATTACTTGATGCCAGACCGTTAATCCTTTTGGATTTGGGTCTGGATTTCCAGGCTAGTGAACAAAACTCTTTGAAATTGGTCTAGTATTAAGTGAGAGTGGCGTTTTTGCCACTGTCTCATATTGTTATTCTAAGTGTCTGACTACATTATGAAAAGAATCCCTACAGAGATGGACCTTTGCATTAAAGAGTAAGATCCTTTACGTGTCAAACGTGTCTAAAGCCAGCATATTTTCACATGTATGTTGGTAAAGTTTAATTGGTAAAGAGTTTATTTAAACCAAACCAGAGTGGTGTTTGTTGAAACAGTGAAAAGACTACTTTTTGTAAAGATAGTCTGATGTTGTTTCAGTCAACTTTGAATCAAGTTTGTTTTACTATGATAAGATTGTATTACACAGTATATTATTTATTTAATTAGAGCCTTTCCATAATGTTGTCAGACACTTAGAACAATATTCTGAGCATGTCATTGTCAACAAACAAGCATTTTTTGTAGATGTAAATTGAAGGTGCGCAACTGCCCTTTAACTTACATTGGAGCTTGTTTGACCACTTGTTTTGGCCACTCTTGCTTAACCAATTATCAGTCTCATATATACACAAACATAGGGGATAGGGTCCAGGTTGAAAAAACCCAAAGTTACCCTTTAATTCTCATGCATAAATCTTTCCCTGTCTCTTCTCTCACCAGGCTCCTGCACGATGTAGGACACTCCACTGGAGCCGTCCTTGCGGTCCTCGAAGGCAATTTCAGCCTTGCTCGGCCCCTCCACAGCAATACTGAGACCTCCGGCACCAGCTTCCCTTGTCCAGATACTGAACTCAGCTACACACAACACAGGGGTCAAAACAGTCAGGTACACTGTATATATATATATCACAGCGTACGCACTTTCCAAGGCAGCTTTATTTGTATAGCACATTGCAGCAACAAGGCAATTTAGAATGCTTTACATTACACATTAAAGAGTTGTTAAGAACAATTGAGGAGAACATAAAACAGCTAATTTAGAATAACTAATAAGACAAACTAATGATCCGGCAGCTACTACACCAACCTGGTACTCCAGCTTCTGCTCTCTCCAGGCCCGGCCCTCCAGCGCGGACCTTATGAGCCCCGCCTTCTCCCAGGGGGCCCACGGTGAACTGGAACGGGCTGCCAGGCACATGGACGTTGTTGTATTTCACACACACGGTGTGCACACCCGTCTCGGTGGGGACAAAGCGGATGCAGTAGGTGTTGTTCTCTCCCTCCATAATGTCGGCCTTGTGAACCTGGCCAGATGGGCTGGTCACCTGAGCAGTCATGTCCGCTATGCTGATCTCTGAAGAGACAGGCAAACAGATGATTGAATAACTGAAGACACACCTGCGTAGACACTCTTTAACTTTGGACTTCCAACGACAATGAAACATTGCATTTTTTATTTATTTTATTTTTTTTAACATGGATGACGTGAATCTGTAACATGCTAAAATGTGGAAACGTAACCTGATTCATTCATGTCAGTTACAGAGAAATATCTCTTGAAAATTTGCTGACATTAGCCAAAGATACTGGTCATACAAGCAGGGCTCTAAAGCGCCCATATTCTGCTCATTTTCAGGTGCAGAATTGTATTTTGAGGTTTTACTAGAATAGGTTTACATGGTTAACATATTTTTGTTGTACAGCACATTGCTGATCCTGTTTTCACCCTGTGTGTTTGGGTCTCTGTTTTAGCTATAGAGTGAGACATCTCACTTTTTTACTATCTTTGTTGGGAGTTGCACATGAACAGTAGCTAGGTTTGTCCAACTTTGGTCAGTACAAGGCAGGATTAGCTGGGAGACTTCTTATAAACGAGGGGCACATGTGGAATACCTGCAGAACAGGGACCAGAAATGGTTCTTTTGTAGATTATGGTGGACTAGTGTGTGTTGTAGCAGTGTTTTGCCATTGGGACAAGCTAGCATGCTAGCGCTAGCATGGTTCAGTTGGCTACCTCATCTTGGCTAGTTGAATAGCTTAACTGGAGATTGAAGACAGAGGACATTCAGATACCCGTATCTCACTGAAAACAGCGTGGATGTTTCCCCCCCCCAAGTTTTATGCGTGTGGAAGCACCAGAGACACAAAATAACACTCCAAATCTCAGAGAAAGTGATTTTTTCATAATATGGGCACTTTAAATTGACACCCGACAAAACAAATAAAGATTTCCCAAAAAATGGTGGTATTTCAAGTGATAATTTTTCCTGATAAGTTTGGTTTTTATTAGTTATTTGATGCTAAAAAAAACAGGGTGAAACATCATAATTGACAGCTAGGATTGACTCGCGATTGGTCAGACGGGTGTATGGGCGGGACTTTGACACCACTGCTTCACTGCCCGATCACTACTGCATTGACATACGTTTTAAATAATTAATAAAGTTTGGTTGTTACGACGCATCATAATGTCAGTGTTACCTGGGATCTTGAGGCTGAGGTCACACTGGCTGCCGACGTTGGCGACTGATGCTGCTCTCCTCTTCCTCGTGATGCTCTCCTTCATCCTGCCCTCCCCTGTTACCTTCACGGTGAATGCACTTCCTACACACACAATCACACACACACTTTTGTAATTTAGAACATTGATTTGTCCATTTGGTATTGTACATGTAACCACAAATTGTATTATATGAGATATATATCTATCCATATATTATTTTTTTTTCCTTCAATCGAGGGTTTTACAATCTTAGATAAAAGGAAATATTAAACAATGATAGCTACAGGTTTCCACCATAAAAGTATAAATCCTAAACAATTTGTCAAACAATTTCATCATCCATTTATGAATGAAAACATTTCCTCTCACTCTAAGCTGGTAAGCCATTTTTGTCCATAGTGTAAATCTCTTCTATTATTTCTAGCCAGTGTTTTATAGTCAGGAGTTCAGTCTCGAGCCAGTTTCTTCCCTGGCTCTTTTGAGGTACGCACCTGGCACATGTTGGTCAGCGAACTTGATGTTGATGATGTAATTTCCTGGTTCAGTGGGGCAGTAGGTGACCTTACAGGTGCCGTCCTCCTGGTCCTCAGTGTTGATGTCCACTTTACTGGGCCCCTCAATGGACAGGCTCAGGCCGCCATAGCCTGTATGGAAGGAACACCAGAGAGTGTGGTACTAAATATTACATCTGGATGATTGAAAAGGAAATGTAACAAACTTAACACACGCAGAAATATTTAATCTTCATCAAGCGTGTACCTGCATCACGAGTGTCGATGATGAACTCGCAGGCTCAAAGGTCCTGGCCTCGTTCAGGCCTGGGCCGCTCACTCGCACGCGGCTGGCATCACCGATCTCTGATTGGTTGATCATAACGGCAATGGGGCTGCTGGGAATATGGCGACCGTTCTTCTTGATGTTCACAAGGTGCTCTCCAATCTCCTTAGGAACAAATGAGATGCCTGTGACAGACAAATGCACAAAGACAGCAGTTGAAACAAGGATTTAAGAAGAAGACAGCTAAAACGGGTTTCATGCTTCTTGCACTCGGGATGGTGCTAGTCTCACATTGCCCAGACCTTCTTCCACAATGCTGCAGAGGAGGTTGATTGGAATTTCTTTAAACCAATCATAATTGCCTTGGGTGGTGCTAAGCTGCGGACGGAGCAACTGTGCCTCTCCAAAATAGCCTTGGGAAGGAACTTTCTGTGGAACATCTGCATCCAAACTGTTCCAACCCCACTGAATGCAAGAAGCATGAAACACATTTAACCCTTGTGTTGTCCTTCGGGTCCCAAAGACCCGTCCTTCAATCGTATTTTTCTGCTACCGTGGCCTCGGCCTCCAGGGTCCCAAGACCCGTCCGGCACTCGAACGCGTATCCCACTAGCCTGATCTCGTCCTACGGGGTCCCAGAGACCCGATGGACGAGGCGGGAGTAGCGGAACATACGTATAATTGCACACAAATAAAAAAGGGTCTCCGAGACCTGAAGGGCAAAGCCACGATGGCAGTTGACATGGACCCCGAAGCTCAGGCTAATACAAAATGTAGATAAAATAAACAAGTCCCTTTGACATGAAGGACAACACAAGGGTTAAGACTTATCTTGTCAGTCCATTTCATGCACTCACCAACATGTCCGTTACGCAGCATCTTCAGCAGGCAGGGCTCCTCGCGGCCCGAGGGCGTGGTTAGGGAGGCGGTCAGCTGGCTGAGGTCAAACTCTCCAATGTCCAGTGGAATATCTGCGGCTGAGCCCACCTTCAGATGGGACATCCTCATGGAGTCATCACCTGGGGACACAGCAGAGACAGGCACACTCAGAGAGAGGAGACAACATAGTATTTGGCAGTGATAGTCAAACTTGTTCTGTCATTCCTCAATGGCGTTAATTGATTGCATCTACACTAACTATAATGTGCGGACATTCCTCAGAGGAAACCACCTAAAATCCCACACCAACCCTGGGTCCAGTTGTATGACTATGCTAACTTATAACACCAATAACATTACCACTGGCCAAATAAGTCCAGTTTTCCAAACAGTCACATTTGGGACAACCAATCGATTAGTTGATTTAAATCTTTAGATCTGTAAAGTGTGTAAAGAGTTTCTCCACAAATAACCATGCAAAAGCACAACTTTATATCTTGTGTTAAAAAGTACTAAGTACTTAACATGTACTTAACTTTTAAAAAAGATAAAAAGACTAGAGCTTAGTTTGTGGAAATGTCAGCAATGTGATGTCTTTTAATGGTGGTTCATATTTCCTGTTACTCATTAAGTATTTAAGCTCATATGGTATTACCAGTAATCCTAGCAGAGAAGGGGCTGCCAGGGATGTGCTTGTCGTTGTATTTGACCAGGATGCTGTAGTCTCCAGGCAGGACGGGCAGGTAGGACACAGTGCACGTCCCATCCTGGTTGTCAACACAGCTGATGTCGGCCTTGGATGGACCCTCGATGGCCAGAGACAGACCGCCTACAAGGACAAGATGGGAACAGAGGGTTTTTAGTGCGATTATGTTTTGGCCCTCTCTTCTGCTTTCTTTCTTTTCGGTCTGATGAATTTCTTCTTTTGTTTTCTATTTTTAAATTGACTTCTTTATTTTTGTGTCATGCACACAAAATGCTCAACCCTCATGGGTTATTAAAGACACTTTAATGTCAATTGAAATGTTCAAACATTTCATTGCATTTCACAAAAATATTTTACAGTTATTTTACAGGTTGTTCTTAAAAAGGGATGGTTTGGAGTAATTTACCCAGTGTCCTTTGCACCATGGCCTTGAGCCAAAAACGCCCCCCAGAAGCTTTTTTTCCCCTTAGTCGAACATTGGGCAAGTTAGCGTTATAAGCTCAATGGCTTAGTGCATGAGCTAATGGAACCAAATGTGTATCTTGTAAAATGACCCATATGGTAATTTGTGCATATATGTGTCCTTTTTTATTTATTTATTTATTTATTTATTCCATTACATTTGTTACTTGCCTCTCAGCACTTAACATGTATTTATTTACTTTGCTGTTTCTAATGTTTTTAGCTTGTTTTTTAGTTTCAGGTTCAGTTTGTCCTTTGTTTTCATTTGTGATGTGGAATTTTTGTGTTGTTGTGCTGTCGATATTTGATGTTTGAAGAATAGATGTAATCGTGATCAAATGTGTGATTTGGACCCCTAATCTACATAGGCAGCTGCTGCATAAAGTCAGACGTATTCTGCCGTACAACTGCTACATACCCTCTCCAGCATCTTTGGTGTTAACAGTGAAGACCGCAGGCTTGTTGACAGTCCCATGGATCAGGCCTGGGCCATACGCACTGACATTACCACTGTTCATGTAGTCCACGTAGAACTGTAGGGGACTTCCTGTGAATGGAGAAGAAAGGAGAAGAATTACTCATGCAAATTCAAGGTTACACATTTCTGTTATATTTTCAAAAACACTCAGAAGTTGTACCAGGGATGTGGATGCCATCGTATTTGATGTCCATCTCGTGCAGACCGGCCTCAGTGGGAGCGTACTTGACCGTAACAGTGCCATCCTTGTTGTCTGTGATGTCAGGCTTGGCCACGGTGCCCGATGGCATTCGGACTTCACCTGAAGCAGAGGACAGAAACATTTCGTAGATACGCGCAACACAGATCATATATATCGGCCCGCCAATATATCAATATATCCATTTGTGGCTGTCTGTAAAAAGTGCTATATCAAATAAATTTATTATTATATTAAACCTATTATGATTAACAGTTGGAGAAAAGTATACTATAGAGTTATGTTTGTGTTATACGATTTGAATGGTCATGGAAATGTATTTATGGGTCCTTAAAAACTCATGAAATTTTGTCAATGAAAACGTGTGGGAACCCTAATTATAGTGCAGACGGGTCTACGTTACCTGTGATCTCTCCCTTCTGGATGGTGAATGGGATCACCAGGTCAAACGGCCTCAGCCCTGCCACATCCAGACCGTTCATTCCCATTGGTCTGTCTGTTGCCTGGGAGACAGAGAGCAGAGGGCAGAGGTCAGATACACACAGTCCGTGACGAAGGTTGTGGCGACGGGTGTGGTTGCGGTAAACAGTAAACGTCACAGATGCAGTCAACATAGCGCAGGACAGACGGGCAAAAGTTTCCAGAACACCAACAAACAGAATGGGATGAGACAATCATGAGATGAAATGATTGGACAATGGGAGATGACAATGGTCAGGATGATGACACCGACACAAACTGCGAGAGAGAATGAGATGAGGACAAAAACACTGGTAGGTCAGGGGGAGAACGACAAAGCACCGTTAGCCATTTTGTGAAATGTGGAGCAGCTGACAGGCCCACATTGATCATTCTCAAAATGGCTTTTCTCTCCGCTGAACAGCTGGACTGCACAATAACTCATGGGAGATATCTAACTCCCTAAGTGCAAAGTTGCATTACCCATGTTGTGGAATAAAAACTGTAGGGCTGTAAGGATTCTTTTAATTGTCGATTAATCTGTTAATTACTTGTTTGGACTTTAAAATGTCAGAAAAAAAAAAATAATTAGGGTTTCCCAAAGCCCAAAATGACATCGTCAAATGTCTCATTTTTCCACATCTCAAAGATATTCAGTTTACTGTATCAGAGGAATGAAGAAACTAGAAACTATTAACATTTAAGAAGCAGGAATCAAAGAATATTTTTTATTTTTTCTTCATAAAAAAAATTACTCAAACTGATTATTGACCGATTATCAAATTAGTTGGAGATTCATTTAATAGTTGACATTTAATCGATTCATCTTTGCAGCTCCAAAAACTAAAAAACTGTGCGTATGTTTTGGAACACACGGAGAAGAATATGAGTCTGGCTTTTTGCTATTGCTAAATGCAGCTCTGTTGCATTTTCCATGTGTTTGAAGAATCCTGTTTAGGAGATGGAAGGAGAGAAAAGAGAGATAAAGTCCCGTCAAGACATAAAACACCTGCAAGGAGAGACAACAGACACTGATGCGGGCTGATGAAAGAAGGAGGCCAGGTGTGAGGATGTGGATAAGGGAAAAGAACGAATAGAAGAAGTTGAGAGGGATGAGAGGCTGCAGACAGAGGTTTTAGGTACCCAGGGCTGTTGAGCGTAGTACTGGGGCAATTGGCTCTGCTGCATGAGCTGGTCTGATGGGGCTCCTTCCAGCGCCTGAGGGGGGGGGGATGGGAGGTGGTGAGGGGAGGGTAGGATAAGGGGGTTGTGTAGGGGATGGAGAGGGTAACAAAGATGGAAGGGGATTGGATGGGGAATAAAACAGTAGTCAGAGTGATTTAGAAAACGTCTGGGGCATCCGGGACCCAATCACAAAGCTTCTGTGGGGAGAAACGGCGTCAAGGAACTTTGCATTGCTTTCCCTAGGTGAGTTCCATAGGTAGTCGGAAGTTTGATTTTCCGAGGTCAAAGTCGGAAACACGCCCCCCTGACCTCGGATTTCCAAGCTCGGAATTTGAGCAACATGGCTGCTCCGTGCATCAACAGTTGTGAAAGCTGTAGTAACATACAGTTCATCTGCACTTCTGTGTTATTTGTGTCTCACTAAATCGGTCGTACAGCAGTTGCTGTCCATCTTCTAACTGTAGACATGTCGTTACGCTGTTTGTATGCACACAGAAAACTGCGTAATGCATTGTTATCAACTGGTATGCTAAATGCTCACAATGGCTAACCTGGCTAGAGCTGATGAAAACAATGAAAATCCGACTTGTAAATGGAACGCATTCAACTCGGGCGTGACGTTATCCCCAGCTTCTGGAGTTAAATGGAACGCACTATTAGGTGCACATTTTTGGTGGGGGAGGAGGCGTTTGTTAAGGGGCCACCGTCAATTTAACTTCATTTTGAACTATTACTATTACCACCATAACTGTGTCGAAAACATTGGAAAAGCTAGAGCAGATAATACAAAAAATACTCAAAAAGCTTAAAAAGGAAAAAGTTGCAATCATTAAATCTGATAAAAGTAATTTAGTTACATTCATTCAACTTAGTTGTTGCACCAAATGGCCTTAGGGTGCTGTGCCTAAGTCTTATAATGGTAGGGAAAACCCTGCTATTATTAATTTTACACTAACACAAACCGAGAGCAGGTCAGTGTTTGTTATTTCAGTATATCCAGCAACAGTCACAGACTAATACACCGTTATAATGTAGCACAGCTAGCTGATTCTGCATCACGAGTCATCACTTTACAATATTCTGCATTATGCATATTTATTTATTCATTACTCTGCGTCACCTCCTACTGTGCCATGTATAATTTCTATTCATCTGCACCTTACTCGTTTGTGTATTTATTACCTCTCTGTTTATAATAAAGGTGTTTATAGTGCACATTTGACTATTATTCTCATTCCATTTTTCCTATTTCTTATAATACTTTTTGTATATTTTTCTTATGTCTATTTAATGTGTATTTGGGTTATTCTGATGTATGTGAATTTTTCTTTTCAGCTGCTTTAACAAGAAAATTTCCCCAGTGTGGGATTAATAAAGTCTTATCCAAGTTGTCCTGCCTGCACCGTGATCTGATCAGTTTATCAGTTTTTTTTTTTACTCTGCTCTTGTTATTTCGTTTTTTGTTGTTGCACTAAGCTGTGTGAGTCCATATGCTCAACCAACCAACCCACCCGCGTAAAGAAAAGTGAAAATGCACGTCACTCACCGTGACTTGGAAGGGACTGTTGGGGATGTGCTCCCCTCCAAAACGGACGCAGATGACATACTCGCCAGGCTGTGGCGCCGTGTAGAAGATGTCAAATGTGCCGTCTTCGTTCTCAACGACGTCCACGTCGAGCTCCGCCCCCTCGGGCGTGCACACGCTGCAGGTCACCTTGCCTTTCCCAGCGGCCTTGGCGTCCACTGTGATGACTGTCTGTTCGCCAATCTGGATAGTTGGGCCAACGCCTGCGCCTTAAACACGGAGAAGGAAGGGTCAGCGGTGAGATGAAGTCTAACAATAAAATATCTAACAGAAGACAAACAGGCACACGCGCGCACAGACAGACTCTCTCACACACACACACACACACACACACACACACACACACACACACACACACACACACACACACACACACACACACACACACACACACACACACACACACACACACACACACACACACACACACACACACACACACACACACACACACACACACACACACACACACACACACACACACACACACACACACACACACACACACACACACACACACACACACACACACACACACACACACACACACACACACACACACACACACACACACACACACACACACACACACACACACACACACACACACACACACACACACACACAATTCAGCATGCACATTCCACAATTACGAGACAGGGATAAAGCTGGATGAGATCTAGTTATGTTATATCTGTCTACACTATGTTGTTACTATTGACTCATATGTTATTGTCATACAGTTTTCCATGTAGAACTGAAAGCTAGATTAGCCATTCCACCATGCCATCCTACCTACTCCGTTAGTCCATTAGTCTGTCCAACAAAAAAATGAGAGAGGGAAACGAAGACAAACGTTTTGACAAAGGAAGGGGAAAACGAGATGAGAGGAAGAGGTGGTATGGGAGAGAGAAATATATAATAGAGTAGAAAAAGAAAGAGAGAGAGAAATTGGGGTATCACGTTAAAAGCTGGTGCCACCATCCTCCATGCTGACAGAACCGAGGAAGAAAGAAAAGGAAGTATAGTTCCTCTACATTACAAAGTCGTTCAGAAGGCTTACCTAAACCGTGACCGCCGATTGAGACTGATAATAGGAACGGTGAGAAGCAGGGGAGCGAGAGAAAAAAAAAGGTGACAAATAAAAAGACAGTCAGGTGGGGGTGCGGGTGGTGGGAGGCAATCACTGTGCTCCAAACACTTGAAAACAAACTGTGATGGTGGAGTGTGAAGCAGGGAGGGTGTCTGAGTGTGTGTGTGTGTGTGTGTGTGTGTGTACAGCAAGGAACTTAGGTGAGGGGGAGTGTAACTGAGGAGCACAGCGTGAGGAACACAACATAACAATGCATGAAAAAAAAATGAGATATGAGCAGCAGGTACACTGAGAGAGGAAAGTCGATACTTTCCACAACTGATTTATCCTCTTTCGCACTCTCATGGATACCACTCCCATATCTGACGCTTAATGTGAAACTAGAGCCAGCGGCCGCTTAGCTTAGCATATCGAATGGAAATGCAAACAGGGAAACAGCCTGGCTCCGTGTCCCCAGTGTTATTATGAATCCCACTACTGTTGTTGGCGAGACCATAGACTGTAAAAATAGTGGACGTAGCAGCAGTGATGTCAGTCCGGATTTGGCAATTTCGCCATCGCAACTTGTTTGTGACAATGTTTGACGAGAGGGCGGAGCTGAGGAGGATGATGCGGCCAAACCAGTGGTGTTTATAGTTTCAATGGTGCCGGGCCAAGCTAAACGCTAAATGGGAAAAGTTGCAGATTTGTAACCCTTCTGAAGCGAGTCATCCAGTGGAGGTTTACTGACAATGGACAGGGACCTCTAGGTAGTGCCGCCATTCATCATTCCTCATAGAATGCAGCTTTAAGGCACTTCTGCTTTGGCTTCACTTTTCAAACCTGGAAGCTCAGTCCATTACTCTTACAGTCTATGGGCAAGGCAGCATTCAATCGCTAGGATTGGCCAGGCAGCCATGCCTGCATGTTGGGGGTCCTATCCCCTGACCAATGGGCTCTCCTGTCCCTACGCAGGGCGCATCTTTTCAAGAATAGTAGTGCGATTCATAATTACGTGTCTTCCCTTTGCTTCCAGTCTTAGTATGCTAATCTTAGCTTCCCCTGGCTTCATAGACAGATATGAAAGTGGTATCAATCGTCTTCATGTCACTCTTTGCAAGAAAGTGAGTGCTTTTCCTAATACGTTATACTGTGGATGAAACATAAATAACAACACTGTGCAGCTCGTTTGTGTTTTCTATCACAAATTAGAAACCAATCTTCAGAGCGGTGGCTTCCTGCTGCTGTTCACCCCAATTTACAGTAAATAAAGTTCTCTTGCAACAACATTTGGATGTGTGAGGACATAAAATCCTGGTGGAAATCTGGTCTAGGGGTTTTGTATTCAACAGTAAAATACATTATTTTACATTATCATCAATGGATAAAAGTGTCAACTAAATGACATGTAATGGAATGAGAGAAATTTGACCAACAATACAACAGATTTGAAGTCTAAAAAATTATATAAAAATCAGAGTATTTCTAGCTCTCCAAGGTTAAAGGACTTGTGTCCTTTAAGTCCATTTTAGAAACATATGAAACAAATATATATATGAGCAGCGGTCTAACCGTGCTGTACATACCTGTGACAGTGCACTTGCTGGCATCTCCAGTGGGCAGGGCTCTGATACGGTAGGGTGAGTATGGGATCTCGTCCCCTCCGTACTTAATGAGGATGGTGTATCTGCCAGTCATGTCCGGCACATAGGACACCAGATAGGTCCCGTCATGGTTGTCACGGATATTGGCCTTCTTAGGCTTCCCCTCTGGGTCCTGCAGGGGTGGAAGTGGCCAATGTTTAAAAATAGTTACCAGAATAATGTGTTTTTATTATGTGGGACAGTCAAAGTACATTTCCACTTTCCATAGGAAAACATAAAAGAAAAGAAAAGAAAATCGGAACATTGAGCCATATATAAGACATAGAGAGAAACACATAAGCATGTTTTTATGCCTGAATAAAACACTTATTATATGCATTTCACCCCTAAAATGTCAGGCCCTGTCACAGATACATTTGTAAACAGAAAGGTTTCCTAATGAATTTCTTTGATACAAATAGCATTTTCTTATTAATCGCATGTCTCTGATTTTATCTAACACGGTTTTGTAACTCCTATAATAAATATAAGCAACTTTGTGGTTATTGTAGTGGATGGTAAGCCCTAAGACCACGCTGTAGAAATACTCTGTTACAAGTAAAAGTCCTGCATTGAAAATGTTACTTAAGTAAAAGTATGCAAGTATCATCAGTGAAATGTACTTAAAGTTTTAGAAGTAAAAGTACTCAATGCAGAAAAATCCTCACAATTTAGAAAAACTATCCAAACAGTTGTGTGTTTAATGGTCTAATCTTTTCAGCTGGACTTGTAGGTTGTATTGTTGGGTACTTGTAGTTTATAATAAAACATTTTAGAAACTACGTGTGTTTTGTATGCAAAAATCTTAATTTGTAAAGTAACTAAAACTGTCAGAGTAATGGTGGAGTAAAAAGTACAATATTTCTCTGAAATGTAACGGAGTAGAAGTAGAAAGTGGCATGAAAAGAAAAGACTCAAGTATAAGTACCTCAAATTTGTATTTGAGTAAAAGTACAGTACTTGAGTAAATGTATTTAGTTACATTCCATCACTCAAAGAGTCATGAATATTTTCTTAAATAGTCAATCGCATGCGAGGACTCACAGTGATCTGCACTGCCAGCAATCCCTCGCCTGCATCCTTGGCGTCAATGGTGAACTCAACGGGCATAGAAGCGGGCACCCCGGTGGTGTTAAGGCCGGGTCCACTGGCACGCACCTTACTGGCATCGTGGGTGGGGAGCACCTTCACCTTGTATGGGCTGACAGAGGGAGAGAGGAGAGGGACAAATACTCAGTTGTCAGAAAATGTTGATTGAACATCAGTCTATAGCCACAACCTTCTTCCACTTCCCAGATTGCCCCGTTGCCGCCAAAGTTCGGCCGTGTGTCAATTTTTTACGGATTTCCTTTACACGACGCTTCCTTTGTGTTGGCGTTCTAACCTCCGGTGGATTTCTGAGGAATATGGTTAACTGCTCTTCAGCTCTCTGCAGGGTAAATCCAGACAGCTAGCTAGACTATCTGTCCAATCGGAGTCTTCTGTTGCACGACAACAAGTTCCTTCCCAAGGCTATTTTGCACTACCCATGACGATTGTGATTGGTTTAAAGAAATGCCAATAAACCAGAGCACGTTTTTCTCCCGTCCCAGAATGCTGTGTGAACTAGCCAGACCCACCTTTGCAGCACTGTGGAGGAAGGTCTGGCATTGCGAGACTAATTGAACCCCTATTTTTCTATTTTCCACAAGCGGCTTCATTCAGTGGAAACCTACACTAGATACGAGCTTAATAAACATGTGATTGTACTTTCAAGTGCTAGTTGTAGAGACAATAAAGTCTGCGAGTCGTGCAGCAAGACGCTCCACTTCTGAGATGCTCCTGGTAAAAAAACTGGAACGCCGCAAAGACGTACGCCGTGGAAATTCCAGGTAAGTGCGACTGTGTGTTACCTGCGTGGGATCTCCTCGTCAGCATATAATACATTAATGGAATAGGGTCCCTCTCTGGTGGGAACGTAGTTGACTGTGTGAGTCTGATCACCGTTATCCACCACTTCCACAGGCTCCACCACACCTAAACACACACACACATAAACAGAAAGATTCATTCATTCAACCTTTATTTATACTCGAGAGATCATTGACGTGCAACACTGTATTTACAATGACATTGAGTCAGTTACAAAGTCAAAAAAAAGGGAAAACAAAAAAGAATAAATCAAAAACAACACAGAAAAGGAAGCAAAACCATCATAAGAACATAGAAAGAGACTTTCCGAATTGTAAAAACAATGTGAATAACAAATCAGGACAACTAGGATGTAAAAGAAATTATGTAAAGCAATTTCAACTAGAAGTTTGGGAGGTCCAAAAATCTGATTACTAAAATGTCCAAAAGGCACTAGAAAGTGTTGTATTTTATACCACGGGTCAGGTGCACTAAAATTAAAAGCAGTTTAAGAAGTTATATAAAAAAAGTGTTTAAATTCTTAGGATTCTTTTTGTATGTCAGAAAATCCAAGCTTTAAAATGTAAATAGAGATACGCAGAAACATTTTTATAGCTAAAGGTTTTATTGTTATTTGTATGCTGTTTTTCCTCTCTATACTGTCTTTTTACACCTTTTTTGTAAGCTGCTGAAATCTGCTGCTGGAAATTTCAATTTCCTTGCAGGAGTCATCCTAAAAGGATCAATAAAGTCTAGAACACTTACCTTTGGGTCCCTGTACGCGGACCTGCAGTGGGGCCACTCCAGCTTTGGAGGCGTCCACTGTGAATGCCTGAGGAATGTTGGCTCTGACATTGGTACCCAGGCCTGGACCCTGGCACTTCACCTTGGTACTGTCCACTGTGTCACTGACTGGCACAGAGAACGGACTGCCTGCACAGACAAAACCTCAGAAAGGTTAGCAGTAATTATTCTTAGGTGCCCTAGCTGTTTAGCAAGCAGAGACAGCGATGTTACTAAAACATTATCATATGGAACACCCTCCACCTTTTGCTTCTCTTGTCTCTGGTTCTCTCATGGCGCCTGGAGTCAGAAATTCTTGCCTCGACTCGGCCGAGATACATGACAGGCAACACCAACCAATAATAGATATTTACTACCGGTGTGATGTCATTCTGAAAGAGGTGCCACCTGGCATTCTACAGTCAGACATTTGGGAACAAGAACGTAGACAAACAATGTTGCCCAACGCAGAGGTCTGTAAGATACTAGCTGTCTTGTGTTCAGAAAATACAAAATAAAGCAAAAGCTATCTTTTCTCTGTTTCACAGTACCACCTTTAATTAAATACATGTTTTTAAAACTTGCCAAAATTGTTATCTCCTCTCAGTTCAATGCTCAATTATTATGATTTTCTCTCCGGATGCTGTTTGTTTGAAGAAAATCTGCATTAACAAAACTTCTCTGTCCAGGTTGTGTGTTCAAGAGTGTTCTGTGCTCTCATTGGTCAATGTCACGGAATCCGTATTTCTTACACTAGGCGAGAGAAGGCAAAACGTTTAATTCAAACACTAGTCTCGTCATAAGGGGCCCCACACGCAGCGCCAGTCGTCATCCACAAGGATACAACTACACGGGATAAATTGATCTATTGTTGCGTCCGATTCTCATTCTTGTTCCCAACGCCATGAGTCTGTCGGGTTGTGCGGGTATGTATTCGATATCACGTATTCTGAACCTGTCGGTACAGGATCATCTAACAGAAGTGTATCAAAGGAAACCAATCCTTGTATTTGGATCAGAGATGTTCCAATACCATTTTTTCTTTCCCAATAACGATTCCAATACTTTATCGGCCAATACGGTGTACCGATCCTATTAACAGCTGTATACTACTAACCCTGTATGGATGGGATTGGTTTCCTGTCATTGTTGTACAGCCTGGCTCAGGGCAAATTCTTTTAAATTGTGTAGTTTGACATCCAGTCATGATAGAAAAACATAAATAACACTTTAAAGTAGTTTTTTTCCTGCCAAAATGACATATTGGATTGCTGCATAGACTTGTCTATCTGATACCACAATTTTAGGCTGCATTGGAGGCTTTTCCGATACTGGTATCAGTATCGGAACAACTGTAATTTGGATACAACCAGATCCGTGCTTAATTAACTCCCTCATATGTAACTTCCTAAATACGTTAAACAAGATGACAACACTATTGAAATGTTTGATTTGACTGATTAGACACAGTACCTGTGATGGGCTGTCCTCCATAGGTGACATTGAGGTTGTATTTGCCGGGCTCGTATGGGATGTACTCCACACTGCAGCTGCCATCCTTGTTATCAGTGCAGGACATTTTGGCCTCTGATGGACCCTCCATTGCCAGACCAAGACCACCAGTACCTGCTCCTCTGCAGAGGGGAAGACAATGGGCGTTATAAAACACAACCAGGGAAGAATAAAGGGGTGCCGTCAATCCAAGAGTGGGCTTGTAAAATGACTAGGGTGGCAGCATTAGAAAAAATGCCAGATTGGATGTCTAGACTAGAAAATGGGAAACTCTTCCAAGTGAATGTTTTTGTCTCGCTTACCGGGTTTCCACTGTGAACTTGTTGGGCTTGTTGGTGATGCCAGATTTCAAGCCGGGACCGTGTACACGAACGCGGCTGGATCACAGCCTTCAGTGACGGCAACCCGGAATGGACTCTTAGGCGCTGGAGAGCCATCGTAGCAAACCTCCACGCTATGTGGACCTGAGGCGCACACACAAAATCAGGACAACTTCAAACTCACGTATCGTAGAACAGCAAACCTACACATTTCTGCACAAATTGTTCTGATGGAACTCACCCTCCTCATAGGGAGTGTACTCTACGTTGTAGGTTCCATCTCCAAGATCGGTGATCAGTGCGTCCGTACGGCTGCCGGACGGGTTGCTGATGACGGTTTTGATGTGGTCACCTCCGGTCTGTGTGAGAGCACGAG
This sequence comes from Percina caprodes, assembly GCA_013375575.1. Lineage (NCBI taxonomy): Eukaryota > Metazoa > Chordata > Actinopteri > Perciformes > Percidae > Percina > Percina caprodes. The sequence continues at coordinate 2,002,046 of JABXJD010000031.1, forward strand.
CATCCACAGTGAAGTCTGTGGTTGCCTCACGGAAAACACCTAAAAACACAGGGGAACATACAGAATGTCGGTGAAATGTTTGGAGGTCTGTACAGACTTGGATTACATTTAGGATATTTACAGCATACATGAAGGAAAAATGCAATAAAAAAAAAAATAAAAAAGTTAAAACAAAATCAGGACAATGCAAAATAATAACATTAAATATGGTAATAGTATACACAAAATAAAAAAATGTGTGAAAATAAAACCACATCTTCTACAGCATGTATTATTTTTTTTTACCTTTGCCCTCCACTCCTTTTCCGAACACACGGACTCCACTGGCGTCGACCGCAGGCTCCACGTTGAGCCGAGCGGGGAAGTTGGGCACATCCTGGCCACCGTAGCGGATGGTGAGAGTGTACGAGCCGGGGTAGAGAGGGATGTAGGTGATGGTGTAGGTGCCGTCTCCATTGTCCTGGATGTGAACCTCGGCCTCGGTGCCGCTGTCGGAGATTATCTCGATGGTCAGCTCAGCTGGGCCGGCGTTGGTACAGTCCACGATGAACTCCCCTTTCTCCCCCACCTTGGCGCGCTCCAAGCCTGGGCCAGAGCAGCGTACCTGAGAGGAGAGAGATACATGATTGATGACTACATGTGTGTCAGAAACAAAATTACTTTTAATTTAATTTACATGTTATACTTATTCTTCATTAGGGATGGGAATCCCCAGAGTCCCCACGATACGATAGTATTACATATTTAAACATATTGCGCTGTTCTGCGATATTTAGCAATTTAATTACCTTTTTTCCAACTTTAAATTATGTCCCCAAAGTAAAACTTTGTTAACATCGGTTTCATCTAAAAACATACGTTTCTGTGTTTGTCCATCTCACTTCAATTTTACTGCAGCAAAATAGGATTATCAAGCAGACAAACTGAGCAACAATGTCATGAAAATGTGGCATGCACCTGACAAATTGAAATGTTTGTATTTAATTGAGTCTGAAGATTCAAATCCTCATGTGCACTTTATAATAATAATGTTTGCTTGTTTTATTATTTTTTTAATCTATTGTAAGTACATATCTTAGTTCAAAGAAACTAATCTTAACTAAGATTGATACTTGCACGTGAATTGATACAGTATTGCCAAGGAAAATATTACGATACTTTGCTGTATCACCCCCCCCCCCTACCTTTATTACTAATTTTCCTTCTATAGATGTGTAACAATGCCGTCAATCAGTAACTGACTAACCTTGGAGGGATCTGAGACAGGGTAAGCTGTGGGGCTGAAGGGTGATCCAGGGATCGGTACTCCATCATAGGTCAGTTCAACCTGGTATGGCCCCGCCTCGCGGGGGATGAACTTCACCTGACTGGTCTCTGGGCTCAGCCCTGGCTCCACCTGGGACAGGAAATAGGAACAGGACTTTACTAATAATAAAACCACATCCCAACAGCATGTCTTAGAGATGCAAGATTTTGCTCAAAATGTAAAACAATGCATTTTGGGCCTTTATTTATACAGGACAGCTAAAGACATGAGGGGGACATGCAGCTGAGTATAGAGTAAACCTCTATATCCGGGCACCTGCTCTACCAGGTAAGTTACCCAGGCGCCCAATGTAAGACATTTATAATTTAAAGCTATAGTGCATTGTTTCTGTCTACTGATGTTGCATCCACATGATACAAGCCTTCTGTGAGACAAACACCACGCCCACCCCTCCTTCAAGCAGTTGCTTGTAGCCAAGGAGTACACGGAGGATTAAAAAAAACATGATGGACTTTTCAGAAGGTGTCATTATCTTCACTCAAGCTTCTGTGAGAGAGCTGCCGGACGACACCTCAACATAGCCAAACTGAGAAATAGTCTTAATTAGCTTTGTAGCAACTCATTTGGCAACGGCTTGAATGTAACAGACTTCCATTAATATAGAAAAGTTGCACACTATAGCTTTAAATACATTATAAAAATAAGGAACTTTTGAGAAGACCATATATGGTTTCAATGTGGACACTTAGCTTTGCTAGACTTTTTCAAAAAGAAAAAAGAAATGAATGCAAATCATGTGCCACACCTTGCTGACCACTGGCTTCCCGGATGGCGACGTCACTTTGGCGGCGACCTTCCCCTGACCACCCGCACCCTTTGATTTGACGGTCACTTCCTGGTCTTTGCCTACAGTCATCTCTACAATGACACACAGAGCAAAGACAGCACTGTAGATCTGTAAACAGACTGATATCTGGATGGAAAAAAGATTATTCCAGATAATCCGTTTTATGGTTGATACACTAGGTGTTCTTATATGGGCAAAAAAAACAAAAAAACATTATTAGACACATTTAAAAACTATGGAACACCAGGTCAAACTCTTTACTTAGTGAGTCAACATCCTGAGATATCATTTATTTTACTTAGTCAAAATCATGAAGAAGAAAGTCAAAACTATGAAAAGTCAACATTTGTACGAGAATTATGAGACACCTTCTAAAAATAATAGATTATCTCATAATTTTATCTTAATATGTCACAATTACTTTGTATCTATTATGGATAACTTCTGCTCTGTTCATTTTATCCAGAAATGCTATAAACAGTTCTGGTTATGTAGTGTGTGTGTGTGTGTGTGTGTGTGTGTGTGTGTGTGTGTGTGTGTGTGTGAACTGAAATTAAAAGGTGCAAAGGTACAGGAGCATTGACAGGAGAGTACGCACTGTCTCCCAGGCCTGTGACGTTGATCTTGCTGAGGTCCAGTGTGGGCGCCACGGCAACGTTGAAGGGGCTCTTGGGAACGTGATCTCCACCGTAGGTCACAGCAACTCCCAGGGGACCCTGGGGCAGGAAAGGAAGGAGTGATGTAGATGTGATCACAAAACCTAAAGTTGCCTTTTTCTGGGGGAGGGGGGTTAAGTTCTATGGATAACCACGCTCATTCATTTGAATTGAAGAAATGGATAGAAATAGAGAGGGACACAAATAAATGAGACATATAAAATCAAAGTCCCCTAAAAATAATTTAATTTATTTAATGGATTAAACTAGATTGACTAATTTATATTTACATAAATTTATATATTTATTGCCTAATTTATTTATTTCAGGATGCACTTCATAGGCATATGTATTTATTTATTTTGTTTTTATTAAATGTTGAATAAAATGGCATTCCATAAGGTTGTTCTCCCCCCCCAAATTGTCAAACTATTCCGTATATATGTGAGTAGGTAGACTTGATGGAGACTGGAACTGCCTACGGGTCAAAACGTGCATCTGCATGTTATAATGTGTGAGTGCTTCTCCCTTCTTACCTGCTGCACAGGTGTGTACTTCACAGTGTGTGTGTTGTCATGGTTGTTTATGATTTCAAAGTCCTTGACGGCCTCTCCTTTGGTTGGGCCGCTGAAGTTACAGTCCAGGTTTGCCTTTCCAGCTGCTTTAGTGCTCACAGTGAAATGAGTTGGCTTGTTCAATTCAACCCCTGAAAGAGACAGAGGATTCATCTGTCAGCGAGTCGTGGACTAAAACAGTGTGATAATAATAATAATAATATATATTTTTTTTCCTTTTTATAAATCGAGTCTGGTGGGCTATGGAGCAGTTTCCGTTTAAACAAAAGGGACCTTTGTCTTTAACAAAAAGTTCTATCTCTGTAAGGTCCTTTCCATAATGGTGTCAGACAGAATAATCCGAGCATGTCGGTGGTAAAACAAGCATTTTTGGGGGACGTAAATAGACCTTAGCGATCCCCTAATACCATATCTGAAATCTCTTTCCCAAAATCTAGCCTTGAGGCAGAATTGCAGCCATTAGAGCCAGTCCCACAATGAGCTTTCCTTAGAATGTGCCATTTCTGAGTCTATACTTTAAATACTATTGAGAAGGAGAGAGGGGGGACAAGGTGGAGGATGGGGGTGTGGCCTTGACCAACCACCATGCTTTGCTTGTTTGAAAGCCATGATGTCTCTCTCTTTCTCATGGACGGGCCAAATTCTCTGTGCAGGCAAAGCCGAGAAAGGGGAAGTATCCTTGCTCCTTATGACCTCATAAGGGGAAGATTCCAGATCGGCCCATCTGAGCTTTCATCTTCTCAAAGGCAGAGCAGGATACCCAGGGCTCGGTTTACACCTATTGCCATTTCTAGCCACTGGGGGATCTCATATTAATGTTAAAAACAGGCCATGTTTTAAAAAAATGGAAATATTTCACACTGAACAACCACAGCATGGGTGTTCTTACCACTGCGGCTGAGTCCTGGTCCCTCTGCCTTGACTTTGCTGGCATCATGAGAAGGATCCACTTTGATCCTGATTGGTGTCATTGGAATAGCCTAAACAAGAAAAAGAAGCAACACCGTGTTCAAACGAACATTTTAACAATCCTCAATCCTACAGATCCTGCGTATCCTACTCTGCTCCAAACGAAGCATGAGTCAAACTCACCTGGTCGGCAAACAGGACCATGATGGTGTAGCTTCCTGCTCCAGGTGGAGTATATTTGACAGTGAATGTGTCATTGTCGTTCCTTATGATGTCAAAGTCAATGTCAGCCTCCGCGGGTCCCACCACTCCAGGGGCACACTTGATTCCAATACTGATGTCCCCTGAGGGCCAAAGACAAAAGTCCTTATAACACAATAATTATTTCAACTATTGTGCCACAGCCATTCAATGCAGCCAATCAGCGTATCAGGTTTGTGTGTTTGATTGTCTGTCAGCAGTATTATGGAAAAACTACTGGCTTGATTTAAATGTAACTTGGTGAAAGGGTGTAGCATTGGGCCAGTAAGAACCCATTATATTTTGAAGTGGATCAGGGGACGGATACACAAATTATTTTTCACTTTGGTAAGCATAGCGTGATAGGGCATGGCCTTGGCAGAGGTCTGTTCTCCTTGTAGACCAACTCAGTTAAGTGGAGAAAATAAACACACTATGAAAAATAAAGAAGTAGTCTGCTTATATAGCCTAGAAATCTAGACGCACCCTAGTGGCAGCAAATGTAATTTTGCAGCTAGGGTCAGTCTAGCAACTCTCCGTTGGCTTGCGAGCTAGAAAAAACAAATTCTGGTCATGCCAATCACATTGTGGATAGAGTTGGTGGGCCGGCTTAACATATGGACGGCAGAGTTGCGACTGTTCCCCGCTACTTGAAAACAAAAAAGATGGCTGTTGCCAAACAGCTGTCTTTTGAATCGGCTTTGACCGCAACTCTGGAGGACTTGGAGTTAAGCACTGAAGTCATTCTTAAAAAAGGAAGATGTGTTTGGATATGGCAAAAGTTTAATCTATCAACTAGCGTTGCTCTGGTTGGCTATTGCGTGCAGAGGGAATTTGAAAGACAACCGTTTATCCCGTCCCTTGGATTGAACCCTGCCAATGGTGAGACCCAACATCTTAATGTGTCTGGCTTGTCAGGCTACTGATTAAATGCACATATGTGATTAACTGTGTGACAAGATGCAGCGGTTTTATTTAGCTTTACCTTGTCCAGCTTCTGCACAGTCAACAGTGAAGTATGTTGGCTCAAAGGCTTTGAGGCCGGTCTTGGCCACCCCAGGTCCTGACACCTTCACCTTGTTTGGATGACAGCCTGCTCCAATATTCATCTGTTATCAAAAACACAACAGCTTAGGAGACTTTTCTGGGATGAAATGTGCTTCGTGTAAACCCTCTCTAAAAAGGTATGTCTTTGGACTCACCCTGAATGGGCTGTCAGGGATGTTGACCCCTCCCCAGGAGACCATGGCAGTGTGTTTTACGGGTTTACGTGGGGTGTAAGTACAGGCGTATGTGCCGTTACCATTATCCTTAACCTGTACATCCACAGGCGTACCTTCAACATCCTGTGCAAATGTGGAAAACCAGAGAGTTAAATAAGACAAGGTGTTCATAGCATTTGAGGGGCAGAAACTGGACCAGATGATCCTGATCCTGTTCAGGGAATGCCAGTTAAGGAACCTTGTATCAACAAAATTCCTCCATTCGGAACACCCTGCAACATAACCAATGCAAATATCACTTCCTCAGTGCATTTACATGTGGCACTTTGTAGTTTGGCTTATTTGAAGCTATTGTACTTCTTCTACGCGATTCTTGCTGTTCCGAGTTCGTACCTTCATGGATGAATACACGTTCACAGATTCTTTTGGGGCATTTTTTTTTTTTTTTAGTAGGACAGCTGAGGACATGAAAGGGGAGAGAAAGGGAGAATGACATGCAACAAAGGGCCACAGGTCAAAGTCGAACCTGCGGCCGCTGTGTCAGGGAGTAACCCTCTATATGGATGCGCGCTCTCATGTGAGCTACCCAGGCACTTGGATGAATGCACTTATTGATAGTCGCTTTGGATAAAAGCTGAATAAAATGTAATGTAAACACCTTGGACACGTTGCTGCTACTTTGGAAATTGTACACTACTAAACTATAACATTGAAACAAAAACTAATACAATTACCAAACGTATGATATTGAAATGTATGCTAGTGAATAAAAAGGAATTTGATTAATGGAATCTAACGTAACATGGCTGAATACCCTGTGCAGTCCACTTCGCCAGGATCTAACTAGGGGAACGGACATTTCTAGTCATATGCTGAAACACAAACACAGCCCCTACCTGAGCAACGATCTTCAGAGGAGCTTTCCCTCCTTGCTTGGCATCAACAGTGAACTCTGTGGGCTTTCCAACAGCCAAACCACTGCTTTGAAGGCCCGGACCATGCGCCTTAACCTGGAATAAACACATCCATGGAGCATTCGGAATATAGTCCTACATTTAAAAGGGCTATGACAAAAATGATTTCAACATTAAAAGAAATAACTGATCAGTCAGTTGCACATGTGTTTTGCACCTGCACACGTCCCTGGATGTGTGTGTGTGTGTACCTTGTCGGGGTAGAAGTCTTTGTTTGGTGCGTTGACAATCTCAGCCATGAAGGGAGAGTGCTGGATGTCTTCGCTGTTGCAGAGCACATGCACTGCATACTCCCCAGCCTCTGTGGGCCAGTAGCGCACGTCACAGGATCCGTCACCCTTGTCATCACATTCAATCTTGGCCTGAGATGGACCTTCCACAGAGAAACCTGAACAGGGAATAACACCAACACAGCAAGGTTAGAAGCAGGGGCAGAATAGCTTTGTGTCATTTTCCCCTCAGTGTGGCCAATCAATGGAGCAAAAAGTATATATTGCTATTTGTTCTGTGAACTCTATTCAGCATAGTATAAACAAAAATTGGTTTCAAGATTAGTAATGCTGTTGAGCTAAATTCCTTCCCTACCTATGTAACATTATGCAACTTAAAAATAGTGATATCAGACCAATGCCTCTTTCAGGAGTGAAAATAAGTAATCCTCAACATTATATCTGTTCTGGTTTCAGAATGATGTAGACAGTTGGAGAACATTTAGATCTAAAAGAGAAATGTTGGCTCTACAGGATGATTCTTTTCCTCAGCACCTATCATGTTTTCTGAATGATGTACGGATGTTAAGGCATTGTATTCCCAAATGGCTTGAGAAATAGTGCATACACTCAGCTCCTGCTTAGAAGAGCTGTTAGTGAGTAGCTAAAGGCTAAGACTTTGATTCTTTGTGTGGTGTCTCTTTATCTTAACTTACCCAGTGTGCCGACGTTGTCTCCAACAGCCTCCACTACAAAGTCAGCAGATTTGCCAACAATGCCGCTCTCCAGCCCCGGACCCCAGGCCCTCACCTTCTGCTGGCCGGCCTCAGCGCCAATCTTAACCTCAATGGGACTGAATGGGAGTAGAGAGCGGTCAGTCACATTGACAAGTCAAGAAATCATTCCTACCACAGGCAATCCAACCTTTTAACACTCCATCACTGAGTGGTAGATAAGACTCATAGACATCACAATACTGCACTATGTGCAACTTGCACAAACATAGGTTTTACTTACTGGATATCTTTATGAATACTATTTAAGTATGTTGGACTTTTTAGTAGTCACTTATATATGCATTTGTACATGTTTTCCTTGTGTCTATTTTAGAATAGAATTTTTTGTTCTTGTATTCTGTCCTATTTATTATTTCTTATATATAATGTATGTATGCTGTGTGTCTGATATTTTGCTTCCCTAGCACTGAAATTTTTGCAATTTGGGAGCAATAAAGTCTATCTAATCTCTTTTTTTTGCAATCAATTATTTTTTATTTACAACAGTCACACAGGGAGGCAGAGCACCATCACATGGTGCCCTTTGAAATTTTAACCAATATGCTGAGACATAAGAACGCGTCCAAGAAAAGGACCAAGAAAACACAGAGAGGGAGGACGGGAAGGTGGTGGGGAGACAAAAACACAACAGTAAGGATGATGACGGCAGCTTACAAATAAGACATACACAAACACACACATAAACAAACAGTAAGGAGGCTAAAGCACAAGTCTACAGCGTGGATTCCAAGGATTCAGTCTGTGTTGAGCCAAGAGTCCAAAGTTTTTTCTGGCGCTCCATTTATGCGACTTGTAGAGAGAAAGTCTATCTAAGCTCATCTGATCTAACCTAATCAAAGTCAGCGTAGTTCAATTGTCATATTTATTTTTCCGTGCGAGTGTGTGTACCTGCGGGGGATGTGCTGTCCTCCCCAGGTGATGGTGATGCTATATGTTCCAGGTGTGGTTGGGTAATACTCAAAACCATACGCGCCGTCTCCAAGATCTTTCCTTTTGCACGGCTCCTCAAGACCCTCTGTAAGAACACACATTTGATCACATTAGTATCACTTTTTTTCAAACTGCCAGAGCCAAGTTAAAAATAAATACTTTATGGTTTGCATTTTGCAAGGCATCATAACTACATTATAAGCACACTGGGAGTGCATGATCATTCCGGTCAGGGTATGATAACGAACACAGCTTTCAGGTTAGTTGATGAGGCTTGAACCTACATTGAGTCTTTGGTAACTTTGGGACAAGTTAAACACATCATGTTTTCACTTGTATGAAAGAACAGTTTGTTCACTTGTTATTGTTTTGAAAGGGTGTTTCCCCATTTGAACTGAGGGTCTATGGACAGAACATGTCGTACACACAGAGTTTTAATTTTGATCTGGGATTTTTGGGATATATTAACCCTCATGTTGTCCTCGGGTCAAATTGACCCGTTTTCCTATATCAATGTTCTTTTTAATTACCCAAAATAATATGATTGATTCCACACAATGCTCTTTGGAAAGTACAAATCTCTACTTTCATTAATTTTGCAGTGTCTCATTCAACTTTATAGCATTTGAAGTGTTTTTCAAATAGTATTGAGTAAAAATTGACATATCCCAGTCTGTGATTATTCATCAACATACTTTCCTTTCATTTTAGTCTAAATAATTCCTCATTTCTGCTTTTCTAACTCAAACAATAGGTATAATTTCCTATTAATGAGGTTCATTGACCATAAATTCCAAAATTAACTTTAAAGTTAATAACTTAGTGTTACGTAGTGTTGAAAATGTAAAAAAAACATGTCAAGTGTCAAGTGTTGAAAAAAGGGACAAAATCGTAAGAAAAAGTTAAAAACATCGATAAAAAAACGTCAAAAGTGTTGATTTTCAATTTTGACGGGAAGACAACACAAGGGTTAAAAAAAATGTAAATGCTATGAAATTAAATAAAACAAAAAAGTCAATTGAAGTAATCATTAACTTTACCTTTGAAGAACATGGATGTACAGTATATGTTGTATGGGTTCCATGCAACATACATACATGCATGCATCCAAGTTATTTTGGGGCAGTTTGGTTGTAAAAATCCGTATTTCTTAAATAAAAGACTTTGAAAATGGGTCAAATTTGACCCGAGGACAACACAAGGGTTAAATAGCTTTATTATAGTATCCAAACGTTGACATAAACTAGGCTGTGATCCACTCAAAAATAATTCCTAATTTAAGCTTTTTTTCAAACTCAAAAATTTGTTATAATGTCACTTAAATTAGGCTTATTAACCCTGAATAAAATAAGTGTTAAAAAAGTTTTTAAAATTGCCAAAAAGCATAAAAAGCGACAAAAATGCGGAAAAAGCAACAACAAAAAGCTTAATTTTCAATTTTGACCCGGAAGGAGAATACAAGGGTTAAAAACAGTTGGTAATTAATTCAGCATTCAATACTCTACTACAGTGATGCGTTACTGTAAAAAAAAGCTCAGAAAACAATGTGCAATAGTCAAAACAAGACTGGTGTTTGCAGTGCCACTCACTGGGCCCCTTGATGGTGACTTTGAGCTCTCCGGTGCCGGCTCCTTTGGTGTAAACCTGAAAGTCTGCAGTCTCCTTCACCCTCAGGCCCTTTGGCTGCAGACCGCGGCCCTTAGCTCTGCAGAGGCTGGGGTTGCATGCTGTGGAGAGACACACACAATGAGACACAGAGACCGCTATTCTGACAGTTTGACTGTGTGTAAGTTCAGTGGGGAGAAGAGGAAAGAGATGCTGGGTGAGTTATAAAACCAAAAACAATTTCCATCCACATAGAACATCCATCATTTTTGAGAAGGATGAAGAGTTGCTGGGAAGCGTTCAGTGCTTTTCAATTGTCCTTCTCCACCTTGCTTTCACCCTGTGCCTCATATGCATCTGTCTTATTCCACAGAGTGATTTGATGGACTACAGTAAAGGAAATGAGCCTTTATCATCACACAGGAAGTGGAGTACCCTTCACATCTTGATTAAAAGTGCATAAAATAGGAGCTGCTGAGTCACAGTTTGATGCCCTGCAGGAAGCAAAGGAAAGCCCACAGGAACAGACGCTACTGAGGGGGTCAAGATATGCTTCAGGAAGTGGACTACTTGGCACTCTAAGAGGATGCAGTTATATACAGAGAATATATGTTAAATTAAAACCTGATTTCAGCAGGTGACACATGCAAGTCTGGTATAATAGTCAGAATCACTATACCAAATAATCCATTACAAAATAGATAAACACATGTATACTGTATGTAAGAAGGTTTATCTATCAGGTTAAGCAGACATGTGCGTTATCTTTTATTTCATAATAAATGGAGAATGCCCAATTAATCTAAAAAAAACTTAATTAATTCCTTTCAAAAAGGCATCATCATATCATCACCATCACTAATATCTTAGTCGGGCATTTCCTCATGGATCTGATGATTGAGTCATTTTGAGTTTAGCAGGCAGACCCCACCCACACCCACAATCTACATGGCGGACACACAGGTCCCACACACTCATGCATGCAATCGCACACGCACACAGTGGGTACCCAAGAGAGATCCCAGGAAACAGGAAATGACAGCAGAAGGAAGAGGCCATTCCAGAGAGAGGACAGATACCACCAGGCCTCTATCGAAGAGAAGAAAGGAAGGGAGGGGGAAGAGAGGAGAAGAGAGAGGACACAACATCCAGAACAGTGGCAGGAGAAGACAGGAAAGCATTAGACACAACTGAAGAAAACACAGCAGGCTGAGCAAATATTAAAAAGGTAATTTCAGTACATTTCAACCTGGCCCTGGGGGGCCACTTTTCAAACTCCTGTTTGTGTCCCCCCACTTTCAAATTTGTATTATTTTATTTATAAGTCCCATGATCTGCCCCTATTTTTAAACAATAAAGAAAGCAAGACATTGTTCTTTCTTATTTTCTGAAAGAATCTATGATTACGATCACCTTAATTATTTTCAGGATTTTGTGTTTTCATAGTCCCTAAACCTATGTAGAAATGTGATTCAAATACAAAAGTTTTTTTTTTTTTTTTTTTTTTTTTTTTAACGGAAGACCCCCTACTTCTCAAACCAAAGGTAAACCCTTGGTAATAGGTATAGTGCTGCCAACTCTTACCCTCTCCCACAGTGACTGTGAAGGGGCTCTTGCTGATCTGGCCCCCGGCAAAGGTGACGTAGATGGTGTGCTGGCCCTCCTGGATGGGTTTGTAGGTGCAGCGGTAGCTGCTGTTGCCCTTGTCCTCTATGGTGCAAGGCACCGTGGTCTTCTTGCCGGCAGGGTCAATGATCATCACCTCCACCTCGCCAACACCGGCGCCTGAGAGAAACAGGAGAGGGATGAGGGGATACAAGATTAGGAAAACAATATGATAAGAGTCAAATCACACAATAAAAGATATCCTCGTAGACCAGGGGTGTCAAACTCAACCACACTAAGGGCCACACTGGAAAATGAGAATCACATTAAGGGTAAGACACTTTTTTTTAATGCTTTTATTTTATTTTTTAGTTTAACCAGGTAGGCAGTTGAAAACTGGTTCTCATTTGCAATGGCGACCTGGCCAATAAAAGCATAAGCATGCAAGACAACATCCAGTTTCACATTCAATACAATACGAGAATATAGGATATAATAGGCTAAGTGAGGTGTAAGTAAGTTGATGGATATGCTAAAGTGATATGGTAACAACACAATATACATGACTAGTCAGTCTATATCACTGCTGAGATGTAGAGTCAAAATACAGTTGCAAATTGTGGTCTAGTTAGTGATGTAGATCAGTTATAACCATAGACTGTATATTATTAATAATATTAACAGTCTATGGTTATAACGCAATACACTGTATATGAAAAGACAGGTTAGGAATAGAGGGTTAGCTTTATAAATGCATAGATGTAGTAAAGATTAAATATACAGTTACTGCTGATTGTGGTATAGATGGTGATGTAGAGTAGTAGATAGACAAAAATTGTATGACAACAAAGGTGGGAAAAATAACAGTGCCAGGTGTTGTGCATCTGAGCAAATATGGGTGTAATATAATAGGGTGTGCAAAACAGTGCATGAATGATGGAGAACAGTTGGCCAGTACAGTGAACTTAAGCGAAAAAGTTTAATATCTTTGACTGTATTATTGCATGTCTCACATAGCGTTCTCACTTACAGTTTGGTCGACATAAAGCCCTAAAGAAGCCAGCAAAAAAGTAGGGATGTGCAATTGATTAAAATTTAAATTGTGATTACGATTTTGCCTCATCATTTATTTTTCACATTACATTTTGGAAGTAAACTCTTATTTTGTCTTGTGTTCTGAATGGAAAAAAGAAGTTCAAATGGGAAAGTATGAAGGGAAATTTAACAGTGTAAGCTGTTTTCACTGTTGATTTTTTAAACTTTTACACTGTTTTTTTAAGTTCAATACATGCAATAAGTTTCCCAACGTCAATGACTAATCGTGTTAAAGCTTTAGTGCGTAACCTATCTGATGTTAATGAACATCCGTTACATTCAAGCCGTTGCCAAAAAGTGGCTACAAAGCTAATTTAAACTATCAGCTCCACACAACTCTCTCAGGGGGTGCGCGCTCACGGAAGGCTTGTATCATTTGGAAGCGGCAACAGTGTTGTTGTCATTACTTAGAATTCCTCATGGGGGCGACAGAAACGACGCACTGTAGCTTGACATGATCTTGATTTCACCAAATATTCACCAAAATAAAAGTTGGCAAATCTGCTAAAATTCTGCTTTGAGTGTCGCGTAATTAAGTCTTTTTGGTTAATTGCACATTTAGACGGGCCAAAATGTATTGTGAACTTAAATTGATATACAGGCCGGATCAAAGTTTGACACGTGCGTTTTCAAACCTGATGATAGCACAGAAACCAAACCTCCCACAGTGCATGTCCATGTTATTACCTGCTGTGTAGACGTCAAAGTAAGTGACCTTGTTGGCGATGTTTCCTGAGGGCTCCAGGCCCGGTCCCTGGGCCGTAGCCTTGCTGGAGTCTCCCTGAGCCATGCCGATCTCCACCTCGAAGGGGCTCTTAGAGATGTGCTGCCCTGCGAACAACACAGTCACCTACGAGGCAGAAAGGAGAGAGTGAACTGAGTGTCTGGAACTCTCAGGTCACACTTACAGGGCATCGCAGGCTCTGAGGAGTGATTAAAAATATTGTAGTTGACAAATCTAGGGGTCAGCGTATGCCGTTTTTCTCAGGGACGATGCCGATACCGATTATAAGTAGTTAATAAAACCGATAACTGATATTTGGAAGCGATATGCATTTACAGTAAATTATTAAAATCAAATCAAAACTTTGAAATGTTACAAACTCCAACGCAAAAGTTTGTTTAAATGCCTTAAGCATAATACACAGTCAAAAAAATAAAATGAAGTTTTAACAAGCTCTAACAGTTGTCTGCAGGTGTTGCAGACTTCTTACAGAGCTGTAGCGGAGCCAAAGTAGCGCACTTTTAAAGAATTAACTTGATCAGTTATCGGTAAAATAAAACACAGATGCATATAATCTGCAAATTGCCAAAAATATCGGTGCAGATAATAGGTCAGGCCAATAATTGGTCCATCACTAACAAAGTCTTGCCTATTTTCTCTCACCCTGTAGAGTGTAATGGTAGTGAGAAAATGTGCTTTGAGTCCTAAAACCCGTAGACCAAAATAGAATATGTCAGTTTGTGTTTAATCTTAACAATTAAAAACCAAAAGTTACATGGAGTTAATTCTTGAAACATGTGATTTGCATTGAAAACGGGTTGAAAAACACTGGCACTGACACTTTTTTTATTTTTTAATAAATAGGACTCAATTATTTTCATAGCACAATGTTTCCTATAAGTTTCCTTATACTGTCCGACAAATAATATGCAAAATATGCAAAGTAACTAGTAAATACAGCTGTCAGATAAAGGTAGAGGACTAAAAAGTAAAATATGTCCCTGTGAGAGATGTGGTGAAGCAGAAGTAGCATAATATGGAAATACTTAAGTAAAGTACAAAACAGTACTAAAGTACAGTACTTGAATAAATGTATTCAGTTACTTTCCAATGAAAAACAGTCCACAAAGCCCCTCAGAGAGTCATGTAAGATCAGAACTCTTAGCTTACCTTGTGCATGCCTGTGACTTTAGGGATGTAGAAGACGGAGTAGGTGCGGTTCTTATCATTGTTGGCTGTCACTTTAGCCTGGAGGAAATAGTTTAAAACAAGAGTATGCAATGATGGACCCGAATAAAAAATAAAAAGGTGAAGTATTTCCCAAGGACCAAACAAACATTCCAAACTCCCCAGTGCCTCACCTCCTCTCTGTGTCCTGCAGGGTCCTCCACGTAGACCAGCACCTCTCCCATTCCTGCACTGATGGTCTCCACGGTGAACAAAGCCTTCTTCATCACAACATTACCAACAGGTTCGACACCTTTGGAAAGGAGAGTTGGGACAGTACATTAACATATGTGCCGTGCATATATCATACAAGATCCACACAAGGTCACTGCTTTCATCCATCAATCTGATTCCCATTTACAAGGTGCTGATTCGATTCAATAACAATTAAAAAAAGGGGTATTTCCGTTGCAAATTTCAAATGTTTTATTCCTGGTTTATTGAGTCGTTTTTTTCTGTGGAATACCAACGATCTTTGAAGTCCTAAGCTAGTGAGTCAGCTTGTTGCACTCACACTTGTGTTTCATCTGCTGGTTTGGATCTCTACCCATAAAAAAAAAAAAACGACTAGAGAGTACCGTCAGGACACGTAGCAAGATTGCAGGCATCAACTTCCCCACTTTCTCCGACATCTACTCCATTAAAGTAGTAAAGAAGGCCCAATCCATTGCAGCTGACCCTATCCAGCCCTTGTCCTGCCAGTTTAAGCTACTTCCCTCAGGCCGTAGGTTCTCCATGCCTAGACGCAGGTCCAATAGACCCAGAAACTCTTTTATCCTTTAACTTTCATCTCAAAACAAAAAAGTTCCCTTGACCCTTGAAACCAATTTTGCTTGGATACAGCAGTCAACACAATAAAGTGCAGCTCTACACACTCTACAGTGAGTGAGTTAGTAGTAAGTGACATTTCATTCAGACATATTGACGCTTTCAAAATGGCTATGCCAGTTTTTCTTTCTCAACTTTGAAGTGTGTGGACAAACTATCTTTGGAGGGTTATTTAACTCCCTTTACCCACAAGCTAGCATGCCATAGTTGATACCAATGGATTCCTTCATCTACTAGTTTCATATGATACAGAAAGACCAGTTGATTCTGGATTTCTTTAAATCGATGCCGGATCGTTCAAATAAAAAAAATCTATTTGAATCGGAAAAAACATCTTACATCTATGTCACCTTTAAGGCACTATCCAGAACAATCTACAGGATGAGCTTAAATTCCTTTCCCTTACTGCCTGAGTCAAACGTCTCGGACTAGCTTACAGTTTTTGGGTCCATTGCTGTAAACATGTGAATCCTCCCTGCTCTAAACTGATCCAGCTGCTCTGCTCAAAACAACTGAAACTGTTTCCTTGTTGAAGTCAACCAGGAGTGTGTGTGTGTGTGTGTGTGTGTGTGTGTGTGTGTGTGTGTGTGTGTGCGTGCGCGTGTACCTGGCCCATAGGCACGGGCCTTCTTGGGGTTGAGTTTGGGTCGTAGAGGTGCGCCAGGCTTCAGTTTTGCCTTGGGGAACTGGGACAGGTAGGTCATGACCGAGTGTTCGTCCACATTGGGGTCTACAATCTCTTCGGGGGTGATCACCTAGGAGGCCAAGAAGACAAGAAAAAGTGGTTTCCAAATTAAAAGGCAGTTTTTCATTGTTAGCATAAGGCAATTGGCGTTGTTTGCATATTATATATAGTGCTTGTTTAGTTACCACGAAACCGTTGCTGAAACAGAAGTGCATGATTAGTTACCATGGAGATGCTTACCCACAAACATAGTAATATAGTAACAAAATTGTTGTGATTTAGAGATCAAAACCACATGCCAGCCTCTTCCTGTGCTCAGAAAGTACCTGAGAGGAACTCGCACGCACACCAGCAGCCACACAGTCATACAGACACACTTACTGTCTGCTTTTACAACCCACAGTGACAGCAGGGGAAGGGACAATGCCACTTTCTAAGCAGAAACAGAGCTGAAGGCGGAAACACCAGCGACCACAGAGCCAACCGTCAGCACGCTATGCTGTGCCAGCTGCCAGCACTGTGCCAATCGTGGCAACACAACGCCGTCGGACGTTCAGAGCAGCCCCACATAACCCACATAACTACCAGCAACATAAGTTGAACTGGAAGAAGGTGACTCGGGGTCTTCTACAGAGAGGACCTATCACAGTGTTGGAGAAACACTCACGGTTGTATAGTGATGTTGACAACAGACAAGTTTATTTTGGCATTTTATCAACTTACTCTGAATTAACATTAATTTCTGACAGCTAACATAACCTGCCACCAGAAAAGTTTGTCATCTGAATTGGAGAAGGAGACGGTTGGCGGCGTTAAAAAATGAGAAGCGGCTACCTGATTGTTTCGTACATTGCTCTTTGCTAATGAAAATTAGCATTGTAGCTTAGTTAATCAGTGTATTTTTACTCATGGTGTGACCAAATCATTTTTGACATTAACACTATCTTATTCTCACTGCCATATGCAACCTCAGTATGGAGGCGACCTTAAAGGAGAATTCCGGTCGATTTCAACATGTCGCTCTGTGTTTTTAAAATTTTGAGTGCTCTCAGTAGCGAGACAAATGAAAACAATCGGTGATGTCTACACCATGTTATACTCCTGCTAGCGTTAGCAACCAACAGGCTTAAACAGGGCAAGTTATAAACTTGTTTTAAGCCTCTTAACATACTCAAAATGTTGTTACCAGTGCCTACCCATGTGCATGTGAACACAGTGAATTTGACTGCAGTAGATGTGAAAGAAATACATGAAAGTTGTGTTAATTCAGCCAGTGCACACACCTCTGTTTATGTCCTGTTTTGTGGTGAAGACCAGGCTAGTCGATTGTCACAACTTTTATGCCTTTCTGTCACATCTACTGCAGTCAAAGACACTGTGTTCCCTTGGAAGGAATAACTGCACATGGCTAGATAGTGGTAATGACTTTTGAGCATGTTTAGAGGCTAAAAACACGTTTAAAACTTGCCCCGTTTAGGCCTGTCGGGTGCAAAATCTATCAGGAGGATAACTCGGTGATGACTACACCAATTGTTTTCATTTGTCTTGCTACTGACAGCATTACAAATAAAACAAAAACAGAGCTACATGTTGAAATCAACTGGAATTCTCCTTTAAGTCGACACGCAACAGAGCTTCGACACCTCTTCTTGATGAAAGCAAAGAAGAGTTATTAATTCCCCTTTCCCTGTGCAAATAAACTTGGTAAAACTGAAGTATTTGATGTCGGCATATTTCAAAGTGCATTATAGGTAATCAAATGAAACTATATATATATATATATATATATATATATATATATATATATATATATATATATATATATATATATATATATATATATATATATATATATATATATATATATATATATATATGACTGACTACCTGCATAGTAACAAATCATAAAGAATATTAAACTGCAAAATTGCATTTAGTTGCTAAAATCGGTAAGAGGACGAATTTGTAATATTTCTTATTTCAAAAGAAGCTCTTAGGTCCACTGTAACCATTTATTTTACCTGTGGGATGCCCAGCCAGTCGTCTGCCTGCTGCATGGCCTCCCGGGCGTTGTCCACTGGTTTGGTCTGATCCCACTGATCCCAGTCAGGACACAGACCTGCAGGAGACAAAGTACATCAGGACAATATAATGAGTTTACTGTATCCACATCTATATAAGTGGCATTTAAAGTAGAGCCCGACTGATAAAGGATTTTTAAGGCCGATACCGATATGAATATTTGGTTATTTAAAAATCCGATATGCCGATACATCGGCCGATATATACATAAAAAAAAGTTTTCCCTTACATTACTTATTTGTAGTTACTTAGGAGTTTTCACTAAAATAATTAGTTTTATTGTCACAACAGAAGAGAGGAACATCAAAATATATTAAAGTTCTAAAAATAAAATGTATAAAAATACAAACTTAAGACATGAAATTTAAAGTCCTTTGAACAAAAACACATTAACAAAAAAAATAATCAGTGATGCCAACAGGGACGTTGTAGAGCGTCCTCTGGTGGACAGACTATACAACGCCATCACTAACAGGGACGTTGTAGAGCGTCCTCTGGTGGACAGACTATGCAACGCCATCACTAACAGGGACGTTGTAGAGCGTCCTCTGGTGGACAGACTATGCAACGCCATCACTAACAGGGACGTTGTAGAGCGTCCTCTGGTGGACAGACTATGAAACGCCATCACTAACAGGGACGTTGTAGAGCGTCCTCTGGTGGACAGACTATGCAACGCCATCACTAACAGGGACGTTGTAGAGCGTCCTCTGGTGGACAGACTATGCAACGCCATCACTAACAGGGACGTTGTAGAGCGTCCTCTGGTGGACAGACTATGAAACGCCATCACTAACAGGGACGTTGTAGAGCGTCCTCTGGTGGACAGACTATGCAACGCTATCACTAACAGGGATGTTGTAGAGCGTCCTCTGGTGGACAGACTATGCAACGCCATCACTAACAGGGACGTTGTAGAGCGTCCTCTGGTGGACAGACTATGCAACGCCATCACTAACAGGGACGTTGTAGGCGTCCTCTGGTGGACAGACTATGCAACGCCATCACTAACAGGGACGTTGTAGAGCGTCCTCTGGTGGACAGACTATGCAACGCCATCACTAACAGGGACGTTGTAGAGCGTCCTCTGGTGGACAGACTATGCAACGCCATCACTAACATGGACGTTGTAGAGCGTCCTCTGGTGGACAGACTATGCAACGCCATCACTAACAGGGACGTTGTAGAGCGTCCTCTGGTGGACAGACTATGCAACGCTATCACTAACAGGGACGTTGTAGAGCGTCCTCTGGTGGACAGACTATGCAACGCCATCACTAACATGGACGTTGTAGAGCGTCCTCTGGTGGACAGACTATGAAACGCCAACGCTCATAACATGGTTGAGCATCCGTTTTTATTTTTTTAAATATTCATTTATCAGAATCATTTATTTCTCATTATAAATTATATATTATATATATATATATATATATATATATATATATATTATAGAAACAATAACATGGTTATCATTGTTAAAACGTTTCATGATTTCTTAGCCAATATATGCACAGTATGATAATATTGTGTTATTGTTCAACAAAGAAAGGCGATGCTGCTCTTTGAACACACACACACACACACACACACACACACACACACACACACACACACACACACACACACACACACACACACACACACACACACACACACACACACACACACACACACACACACACACACACACACACACACACACACACACACACACACACACACACACACACACACACACACACACACACACACACACACACACACACACACACACACACACACACACTAACTGAATGCATGAGAGGGAGCGTCAGTAACTAAATAGCAACACTTGTGACAGGAAGTGCCTTCAGTATAAAATGGTGAAGCTGTATTTCTGTTGAATTAAGAGACATTTAAGTAGACGTGAACTTCACCTTACAAACTGAGAGCTTCTTGTGTCTGTACAACTATGTTGACTCCCAAAGTTGCAGCCTTGACGCCGTCCCAGCTGATACAAGCAGAATGCAAAACATGCCTAATCTTCATTTGAAGGCGTCTCGGCAGCAGTAATTCGGTGTTGGGTCATCATACCTACATCTGTCTCTGTGGCTCATTGAGATCTCTGCCCTTGAATTCTTCCATTGGATGTTATGATGTTCCTTCATTATCAGACACATATCCTGGCAAAGAATTGTCAGCAGTTTCTTTATCTCCTTGTTCAGAACTGGCTCTCAGGTCCAAGGGGCTCTTATTTTTGGACGTTGTTGGGATTTTTATTTTTTGCTGCAGGGAAATCTTTATCTCTAGTTCAAGGCGTGTGGGTCATCCACAGGTATGCCAAACATCCTGAGCATGTACACAGAAACCACAGTTACGCCTCACTTTCTTTCACCTACATCCCTCCTCCCCTCTGTCTCCTCCTCTCCTCCACTTTCCCTGCTTTAACAAGACCATAATGGGAAGGTTCAGCACTTCCACTCTTCTTCACTCTGTTCACCTCATCATCAACCCTGCCCTCCGTTTTTACTCCCACAGAGATGGGAATTACGCACTTATGCTTTACCTGACCTGACCTGAGATCTGCAACTGTCAATCGCTGCAGCATGCAGACAGTTGTGATGCTAAAAGATGGCTAGATTAAGGTGTCTAGCACTTCCTTGACTGGTGATTATTTGAGATACTTTCTGTAACTCACTCACTCACTCACTCACTCACTCACTCACTCACTCACTCACCTGGAGCACAGCTGTCGACCAGGGCACCCAGGGCCCGGCCAGTCTGCCAGTCCCTGTGGAAGTTGGTGATGGGAAGCTCGGGCAGTTTGTTCTGGATCCATCCCAGCAGCCTCTGCTTGGGCGTCTTCTGCTTGCCGTCATCAGTCTCCTCTTCCTCATCCCACATGGGCATGGAGATGGAGTAGTGCAGGATCAAGGTCCAGATCAGACCTAGGATCAGCTTCAGGTTCCCATCCACGATAGCTTTAGAGTCTGGAGTCCAGAGTAAGAGAGAGAGGGAGGCAGATTTGAAGTCTAGTTTAACACTCATACAAATTTAAAAAATAAAATGGCGTCAAAATCACAGAGAACAAACAGATTGTTAATTTTAAATTTTTTGTCCGTCAGCAGGAGTAAAAAAATAAATAAATAAAAAAAATAAATAAAATACTAGCGCTATTTTCATGAAACTTGGTGGAAGGATTGGGCCAAGGATGAACCTTTTACATTCACAAATAATGTTCCGCTTTCATTAACAATGCAAGATCGGGCTTGGCCTCGGTAGAGGTCTTTGATGGTACTACTTGATAATGGAAACAGTCATAATCACAATTATCTTGGTCAAAAATCACAAATCAACAGTGAAAACACCTTAAACTGTAAAATCTGCCTTAATATTTTTCCCGCTTGACATTTTTATCTCCATTCAGAACACAAGATAAAATCAGATTTTACTGCAAAAATATATGCAAAAATATGCAAAATAATCGTTTTTTCAATTACTCGGTTTTGGGGATCATTAGGAGCCAAAATCTTAATTAATGTGTTTAAAATTCAGATGAACTGCACAGCCCTAGTCCGTGCTCTCATAGTTCTCTAGCTGAGAAGTGTTTTAGTACAATGAAAACAAAGGAGGCTGATGCATCGAAGGCTGAAGGTAATTTGAACATTTCCAGAAATATTCATTTTTATTTATTTATTTTTTTTAAAGTAAAGTAAAGATCTGTGCTTCAGCTTCCAAAGCTCCCTCAGGAGTGTCTCGGCTATCTGCAATCTAATGTATGGATATGTTTTCAAGGAGGAGTGGGATGCATACCTAGAAATCATGGAGCATGGTCTGGCCTAATCTGAGGAGAGATGAGTGAGTTTATCTTGACTTCATGCAAGGTACTTTCTGGCCTTTTATACAGATTTCAATCTGGCTTCAGGCTCATCACAGCCCTGAGACTGCAGGGACCGAGTATTTCTGATTACTGTTCGAGTAAATTATCAGTTTTGGTGTTGCTTGATTTTAGTGCAGCCTTTTTTTCTTTCTTTTAAAAAAAAAAATGTATTTTCTACATTAATATTAATTTAAAAAACAGTCCATATTGCAACAGAATGGCACTTCTAGCACATCTAGTAACATGTTTGGTTGTTAAAAACATGTGAGGCATTTTGTTTGTGTTCAGACAGAGCCACGCACTACACTGCAAGCACAGGAGAAAATGATGCAATCAGAAGCTAGCCCGGGCATGACGAAGAGAACCCACCCCCCCACACCCCCACACACACACACACACACACACACAACATCTTGTGTAGGCATGTTGCACAAGAAGCAGTGGATCAGGAGATTTGATTGCTCAGGTCCATCTTTGAGGCAAGGGTGGAGCAATGAGTTGGTGTGTCTCCTAGCGGATGGAGATTAGAAGGTAGTTAAAAAGGAGCAAATGGTTGTAGGCTAGGTGCTGATGGCTATCAAGGGTGTACACACGGGGCCTGATAGTTTATTTCTGCGGGGGAATCTGAAAAGTTCAAAGGTTTAGGTCTGTCAATAGTTGGTAAGTAAGTAAGTAAGTAAGTAAAAAAAATGTATTTATATAGCGCTTTCACAGATAAAAGAGCTTTACATAAAACATACAATATAAAACATATCAAAACCATTTTCACAAGATATAAAATCACAAGGTGCTACATAGGGGTGGAGGAAAAAAAATTGCTAAAGCATAGTATCGCGATATTTTCAGAGGCAACACTGCATCGATACACAGGAGCCAAGTATGGATCTTTTATTATATATGTGTTGGTCAGTTTGTTTGACAATCCCATTTTGCAGCAATAAAATTTAAGTGATATGAACAAACAGAGAAATATATCTTTTTAGATAAAACAGGACATCATTTGAAGGAAAAAAGGTTAGAAATTGCAATATATTGCAGAATATTGCAATATGTTTAAAATCGCAGTAATATCGTATCGTGGCATAAGTATTGTGATGATATCATATCAGGAGGTGTCTGGGGATCCCCCCCCCCAGTCCTACACAAAAATAAAGTGCAGCTATTCTGAGTTCAGCTCTGCTTACATCAATGTCCACGTAATGTGTTTTGTTAATGTTGTCTAGACTAGAATAATTGTTGGCAGCAATAGTTCAACTTCACCAACAACAAGGTCCTGAATGTTTTTCATAAGGAGGGCTGGGGCTACTGAAAAGGTTGAATATTTAAGTGGGAGGGTCTGAACGCTGTTAGGCCAAGACAGGGTCGGGATGGATGGGGGTCCAAACCAAAAGGAGGGGGATGGAATCCCATGCATAATGAAGATGAGGAGCAAACAAAGGCTGTTAAGACTAGGGCTGGCCAGCATTCAAAAATCTTTGATAGCCTACTTTATACAAGACTTTTTTTTAGATTTAGATTTTTAGATTTTATAAAAATCCATTTTTACCAGAAAGAAATTACAACACTACGGCAAAAATCTTAGTTTTTTCCTGCATGCCTCTACGACGTGTAGACAGCCAATCAGCAGCATTATTAGATCTTGGTAGAAGCATGCTGCGTGCTTATGGGCTCACTGACCTTGATGAGATTTACTCCTCGACTACGGAGGTAATTCGGTTGGTGCCTATAAAGAATCAAGTTCGGCATCCAGCTTAGTTAAGACGTGAAAAAAGCTAATCCAATGCACAGAGACACATGCATGCTTCACATCAGATGATCTTCTATGGAAGAACTGCATGTCTAAATACTAATGCAAGTTTAATATAAACTGGCGGGACATGACATCTTTACAAGTTACTTTCACATCTCCAACCTAGCTAGTGTTGTCATCCGGTCTGCGAAACATACTCTGATTCAGAACTCAGTGTAGTAGCGCCTCCTTCTGGAACATCCCTTATTAGCAGATAGTACCATCTCAAAAGAGGGTAAGAAAGTAAACTATTATTCTTAATAGGTAAATAAACAATACAGCTTACAGATACGCATACTTATGATATATATAATAATATTACAGTTAGGATACCACAACTTTAAATTAGAAACGTTATCTGCCTCTGTGCAGAACTTTCAAGTGCGACAATCATTTCAGAGTGCTGCTCGTCTGAATTTGTGTTCCAACAGAGACGTGCTCTCAAGCTGCCAGCCCTGTGATGCATGATATGTCAGCTGCTCCCAGTGGAAAAATACATCCATCATCCCCATGGGAACTTTGGATGAGCTGGCTCATTATAGGAACTGAGTGCCAACTCAGTCCGCTCAGGAGTGATGATGGAAAGATGAGGCGAACCAAAATGCAAGAGTCAGGAAAGTGTGATTGTAAAGGAGAGATAGAAAGCAGCGGAGTGGGAAGAAGAAATATAAATGTTGCTTAAAGGCAGCAATTAAATGGACAGCTCTAATTTATACTCCTAGTCAAGTCAATGTTATTTATAGAACCCATTTCCAATATCAGACATCTGCCTCAAGGGGATTTATCAGATGGGACTGGAGGGTGTGTATGGGGTGTGTGCATGTGTGCTACAGGTGGGGACTTGCATCAGGAATGGTAGGGGTGTGTCACATAGCGGCCTGTCAGCCACCACAACACAAACACAGCAGTTCTGGGCCAGGACTACACCACAACCAGGACAAGAGCAGAAAAACCCACAGAGGGCGCCTGGGTAGCTCACCTGGTGGAGCGGGCGCCCAAAAATAGAAGTTTACTTCTCGGAGCAGCAGCCGTGGGTTCGACTCCGAGCTGCGGCCCTTTGCTGCATGTCATTCCCCCCTCCTCGCTCCCCTTCCATAATAATCTGTCGTGCATTAATACAGGCCTAAAATGGCAAAATAAATACTCATAAAAAAAAGCCAGACAGTCTGCTCATAAATGTTGAGTTTTCTCAGTTAATTAAATAATAATTTGTCAAAAATAGTGAAAAACTGCCATCACAAGTTTTAATTGTTGGGGTTAAAGCAACACCTGGCCTCCGTCTGAAGCTCCGTAAAAGAAGCAGAACAGTTTTTTGGATCCAACTAATCGTTCGTTTTGATCTTGGTCAACCAGGATGGTAATTTTTTTATGGCTTATTATTTATAATAAACCTATGAGCACATCTGTGGTAAACACACGATTTAAAGTGGTGCTTTTGCATGGTTCTTTGTGGAGAAATTCAGTTTTACGGATCTGTCTGTTAAGTAAACCATTTGATTAGTTAACATATTGTTAGTTGACTAAGGCTCTTAATCTAGAAATTCCCTAAGGGCATCATCTAAGGTTTAAGACATTAGACACGCCTGTCCTTTCCCCACGGGTATTGTTAGGATATAAATTCCCACACTCGTTCTGATAAAATATGTAAATGTATTGCTCTTTCATTCATGCCTCTCACACACAAAGCCACTAAACATGCAAGGAATCTGCCAGCATTCCCGGCAGACCACCGCACACCAAGCCTGACGGAGCCCATATACGGACACAGACTGCCGCAGATCAGACTCCCCCTCTGCTGACTCATACCACCACCCCCCACCCCCTTGTGTTGAGTGTGTGTGTGTGTATAAGAGATATAAAGTCAGAGTTAGTGGAGGCTACTGTATGGAGAGTGTGCGTGTCTGTGGTTGATGCACCATCTTGCCCAAAAAACTCCCATGACTCATCCATGTGGCTCGTTGCTGCAGTCCCCCAGTGGCATCGCTATGACTTCATTGCAACCCCTGACCCCCAGCCTGACCTGATCCCAGCATCTCAAGGAGGGAGAGGGGAGAGAGAAGGGAGAGACTGGAGAAGGGAAAGCGCAGAGAAGGGCTAGAGCAGAAGGAAAGGCTCTGCACAATATTCAGGTTGCACTGCAACATCTGGTGCAAATTAGTCCCAAGATCTTGTAAAGGCAAAGGACAAAACAGCACAGCAAGCTCATCGTGTCCTTATATTTCCTCATGTATGATATATAGAGACTGTCATCCCTCAAAAAACACTCCCAGACGTCGATTGCCCAAGCAGCTATTACAACCTGCAGTCACGTTTCTGGTGGCTCTGCCTTGTGGGTGACAAAATATAAGTGTACCAAATGTCTTTGTAAGGAGGCAGGTTGAGGCCTCCTGCCTTGGTACATTGGCAGGTAGCCAAGGAGAATTGAGCGATTCAGACCCGTAACTATCGGTACGCAGTTGCACGGAAGACAATGACTGACAGTCGGGGCCCCCTATCGCAGTTTCACCGTGGCAGGTGGTCAAAAAGTTGCCTTCAGGTCCTAGGTGGTGGATAGGTCAAACAAAACTAAATAAAAGTAAATGGCGAGTTTGATTTAACATAAACGTCGTGTTCAGCATGACGTGCGTAACCTTCAGGAAGTGAAGTAACGTCTGATTGTAACCCAAAACATAATCTTTTTCAAAACTTAACTTAATTTTACCAAAACATAACTAAACTTTCCAAAAAACCCGCTCCCAACATTTTTTTTGTTAAGATATGAGGCTTTTTTCCTGACACCGCTAGGGGCTTTTAATTTATGAAATGCTCCTGTTGGTTGTGTTTGAGTGTAAGGAACAAATATCCCATATCATCAAATGGTTTGGAGGACTTTCTGGAATATGATAATTTAATATAAAAAGCAATTGCAGGACTGTCAGGAGACAGATCCATCTACCAATACATGGCCATGAAAAAGAATGTTATGCATTCCTGAAAAAAATGTGTTATTATTGATGATAAATGATATGATTTTGAAAACTATCGATATTGCCTCAAAATGCTTGATTAATTGGGCTATATTTTTGTAGTAAAAATGTGTTACTGTATCCTGAAATGTAACCGGAACCCACATTTTAATTGCTTATTTAAAAAAAAATAAAAAATAAAAAAAAAGTACAATTTAATTTCAGTAACTCTGTATTACTGATTACAACTGTGGTAAGCGAACTGGCAAATGTAATGGTATTCATTTTAATGTGGTCTACCCAACCACTTTCATTCCTCCAAGACTCGCCACACAACATTTGCCTTAAGCCTGTCATATATAATGTACAGCACTGGATGAGTGGGACTATCGTGTTGTACATACGGAACAATATTACTTTTCGCAGACCAGTCAGAAATTAACATCAAATGTGCTCGGTCTAGCAGTCAAATGTCATGCCTGGAGGAGAGGGAGTGGTTGGAGTGACCCAACCCAGGTCAGACAGAATATTCTAAGGAAATGTCACGCATTCCACACTGCCTTTTAACAAACGCATGCGCACACGCACGCACGCACAAACACAATAACGCTAAAGGACGTGAAAACATTTGCTTTACAACTGTGACATGAATCCAACTTGTAGCCTCAAACATCCAACAGCAGAAAATCATTGACCTAGAGCTCTCTTTCCCTCCCTCCCTCCCTCCCTCCCTCCCTCCCTCCCTCCTCTAACTCCATGCAACAAACCACACTGGAGCTACTACACTTCCTCCTCTTCCTTTCTACTCCTTCCAGTCATCCTCCCTCCCTTCCCTCTTGTTCGCTTCACTCCCTCCGCTGGAAAAAGTTCCTTCTGGTTTTTTAGCCTTAAAAGGGCAGAAGCAAACTGGATCCTGGCAGCCCTCCCATTCCCTGGGCTCTGGTTACAGACGGAGGGAGGACAGGACAGGGGAGGGTGATGGGAGGGAAGGGGAGGAGAAGACAGAGGGGGGTGGAGGGCTAAGAAAGAAAAGGGGGACGCAGGGAAAAGTGCTGTGTGAGACATTTTTAAAGGCCGCATTGACAATAGCACCCGCTGAGGATGGGCCGAGATATGTTACAGATTGACTAATAAAATGAGAACAGTGAAGTTTGAAGGGATAGGCAAAGAAAGAAAAATGTAAAATATATGGAAAACCAGGAGCGGCATGTAGGGACAGGCTAATAGGACGGAGGCTGAGGAGGTGAGAAGAGGACACAATCATTGCATAAAAATGATAAATGAGGGGGTTTAATGAACACCAGGAGGCTTAAATCAACGGAGTACTATGATTAACCAGAAGAGCAGAATTTGGGTCTGTGGGTAATTGATAGCTCCTGGGCTGGCAAAAATGATTCAGGTCTAGAAAAGAAGATCCCCAACAGACGTCTTTCTGGCACAGGAACACAATTGCCCAGGCTGTGTTGGTTTGTAGGTAAAATCCTGTAACTGTGATGACAGTAAGCACAGCCCAAACAACTGGCAGCATCCGGTGCAGTTGGGTTTTTTTAGATATAAAAAGAATTACATTACATTCAATTACAGGATATGTGTCATTGCAGTTCATATGCAAGTGGCCACTTTATTTAAATATCTCATTGACAACTGCAAAACATTGTGAGTAAGTTAAAGAATATGTTGCTTTGCGTCTGTTCTGTCTGAACATGAGGCATGGGGTGTTGGGGAATGTTTCCAACTCTGATGTAATGCAATAGCCTGAATGCCTCTGTACTGAATGAGAATGCGCACGCTGCTAATCCTCAGTATCCACTTGATCAGTCCCCTTTCGCCTGTGCAGACAGGAAGTTATGCGAACGATAATGAGCTGACAGGAAGTGGTCCATTTTGACCAAACTGTACAGCTCGACTCTCCGTTATCTCACTCTCTTGCAAACATGCCTATTTGCCCTTCACCACCATCACCACTCACTCATTTTTTTATCTTATTTATAAAAACTTAAAGATTACATTTGATGCTGTATGATGATCCCTAACACAAGTAGACAGCGGCAATACCCAGCCCTGATGTATACAGCGAGGCTATTGAAATGTATCAACAATCAGAGATGTTGCCATACCATTTCTACCAGCTCTGATTGTGAGCAATTATTTCATTCATTACATAGCATGTGAACATGCTAAAACAAGCAGTGAAGCGTAGATGGAGTTGGGATTGGGATTTTGGAGTTGGGACGGTGCGCAATTGCTTTTGCGGTCGCCACCCGGATTCGTTATCGCAGGAATCCGGCTGCTGTGCAAGGTAAGCCCCCGGCTGCCTCTGCTGATGATGATATACCCCTTCTGCAATCTTAGTACAAAGATAAAAAGAGCAGGCCGTAGCCGCTGGTGTTCTGTATTTTTAATTTCTGGGTATAAATGTGACTCTTGCGCAATTGAATATCATGTTGATTTGCAGATGGTATCTTCCAGAGAGAAAAGTCAGACAATCACTCAATCAAGTGGATTTGTCACGTGAAACTAAACTTGGAACAATTGAAATTAAATCCTTCAACGTATGCATGACAACCACTCAAGGACAACAAGGTTTTGTAAGTCTGGTGACCCACAGGTCCTAGCTTACACCCCCAACACACACACACGCACAACGCAGATAGACAGTCATAGTGAAACAGAGCCATGCCGACACCCCACCCTACACACCATCTTCACATGTGAGTTTTCTTCTTGTTGTACAGCATCGGAATGCTAATCTGTAACATGCTAACGCATAGCCTAGCCTAGGAGTATACAATGGTTATAATTTAAGCAAACTGACTCGGTTTTGTCACACAGTAATCTCTAGAGTTGTCTTACATTAGCCATCATAAGCTCCTGACCATACCACACTAGGTAATAACATCAAAACCTCTGAGTTCTGAAATGAGCCTCCTGTAATGATGTTTTATTGATTAGGAACTCCATTTTTCAATTGCAAGAGAAAGACCAGATTATCTCCTCAAGTTAAACTAACTCAGATGAGCCCATGTCTTGTTCTCATTGCTAGTTTTGCAAGAGTGCTAGTTTTGCAAGAGTGCAAAGATGACTTTGGCTAATAGCAAGTTTATCTCATTATTGTATCAGTAATACAACACATTGCATTATGATTTAACGATGTAACGCGGGGAGACGGCCAGGCTGTTGCCACACAGGAGTCTGTCTCAACCTGCTCGTCTCTGCTCCCAGGCAAAGACAGGTACAAAGTTACACCACAGCTGTGATTGTTGCACATCCTGCCTGTAAATGACGGGAAGAGTTTGGCACAATCGCTGCCATCTAACTGTTTTAACAAACTCCACACAGGCTCAGTCAAGTACAGAAAAAAAGGTTTTAAAAACTGTGCTGGGTGGGACATGGGTGTGGTGAGCACAGCAGATTAGCACAAACAGAGGTCTCTAGACATGAATTAAGATTAACTCACTAAGCTCTTGATTTAAATAGCCAGACCCTTGCACATCATATGGAGAGTGAAATAATGAGACATAATGGAGAGCCTAGCCTGTTTGAACAGTGCTACCAGCAGTGTCTCTCCTGCCAACTACAGGAGATGGCATCCCTGCCACTCTTTAATTGTGTTCTTGGCCGACATGCAAGTTCTCCCCTGGATTTATAAGTAATCATGTGTGTGCTGCAGTGACCAGATCACAAGGGATTTAGTCAAAACTGCAGAAAGAGAGAATACCTATTGGGTTGAAATATCATTACAGTGAACACTAAACTGCAGTCTGTGCTGGGAAAGCGAGGAGAGTGAGTGTATACTGCAGGGTAGAGCTGAGTTTGTTAACTGACTTCACACGCTGCTGAAAGATCCAACATAGGCTACAACCACACTGCTACATTTTCATTTTTAAGCGGCGTTTTGAGACAAAAACAATCTCCGTCCAAACAAGAGTTTTAGCTCCAGTCGCTGAACTTATCTCCGTTGATATGTACGTCTGACAATGCGATTCAATGCGACCATTCGCATATACTGGGCATGTGCGTGCCGGCGTAAACAGGAAGCAGATTGTCTGACGTTTCTCTGCGGTTTAAAATCATGGATGTATTGAAAAATTCTTTAAAATGCTTTGTAGAAGGAATAACCATGGAAAAAAGTAAGGCCAGGGATTTACAGCTTGGTCTGACAACGTGGTTGAACAGTTACTGACAGGTATGTAAGCCTACCTAACCGATAAGACGGACTGACGTGCATTGTCGTTTCCAAAGGTCTCTGTTTGTGCCCGTCTAGACTACAACGCAACACTGGGGTTTTCAAACCAAAACGGGGGCAGTAGTGTTTCCAAATGTCTCAATTTTAGGTAGGGTTAGGTATCATTTGGGTTTTTTCCAGTACCGGTGCTAAAGCGATACTTTCTAATACTTTGGCTGGGGGGCTAAACTGATACTTTTTAAGAAAGTTAAAAAATGAGGCACCGAAATCCGCGTTGCTATTTGGTCCGGTAGATACCGGTCGTTAAGGCATCGGTGCCGTATTAGCACTGGGTCTTAGTACCCGGCCCTTGTTTTAGGGGCTCAAAAAACAGCCGGATAAGTGTGGAAGTGAGGCGTAAAAGAAACAAAAGATATTTGTTTTTTAACCTAAATGTAGTAGTATAAATGTAGCCATAGTAACAACTGTGCATCCATTGCAAGTAATAACCCTGAATCTCAAATATTGTTAATAACAAATGGAGGGACCTTTGTTTGGTTCTGGGGATCAAAACCGACCCTGAGCTGGCTTTCTTCCTATTGGACAGGTAGGCTCACAGTACTAATACATAGTGATATTATGGTTTTGGCAGTTTTGGTTCGATGCCCAGGATGCTTGCTCATGTATACGGAGTGCTAGCAAAAGGATGCTGACTGCATTTTACTTATCCGTCCGCCGGTCCACCAAGGGTTTTTGAAAAATTCCACACAGTACCTTTAAAACTCAAGTTTGAGGTTTTGAGAAGCTTGTTTATTTGCATTCTTGCCAGGAGTTCGATGAGAGGATTAAATGCTTATCTTTTTCTTTAAGAATTCATCCAGCACAAATGCCAAACATTTGCTGGTCCCAGATTCTTTAATCTGTTTGATATCATTGTAAACTATATCTGGAAAAACTTTAAGATGCACTCTCGGGCTCTGTGAATTTTTGACATGCTACTTTTTCCAGACATTTGACAGTATAAATGACTAATCCATTACTGATTGATGATTGTTATTGTGATTGATGATTGCACCCCTAGTCCAATTCCAAACTCCAGTACTGTGACCATGTTTGCTCTTTGGGTGGAGAAAATTACTGGCTTGTCTTAATAGCTCATGGGTACTGTTGAGTCTCAATACTGTAATACTTGTCTATTTTTTGAGCAGGATAAGAGAAAAGAGAAATGAAAGAGGTGTGGACACCAATGATCCAAAAAAGTTGTAAAGAGAAGTGGTGAAAGAACACAGAAAGACAGCAAGAGCTTCAGACTAAAGAAAGAGGGTGGGACCCTGTGCATCAAACTGAGCAGTGATGGCTGTTTTGTAATTTGTGGCAAAGCTTGCTGGCTGGGTGTGCCCATTTTCTGCAGTAAAAAGAGGAAGTAAAAGAGGAGATCGGGCTCCCCTGTCATCTTCAGATTAAATGACTCAGGAGAAGCAGCTGGGATGAAGGTGAGTCAGCTTGAGGAACAGACAAACAGTGCTGAGTAAGACGGCTTGTTTGTTCCTGGTACTTCTCCCTG
Source organism: Percina caprodes (assembly GCA_013375575.1). Lineage (NCBI taxonomy): Eukaryota > Metazoa > Chordata > Actinopteri > Perciformes > Percidae > Percina > Percina caprodes. The sequence goes on from JABXJD010000031.1 coordinate 2,034,849, forward strand.
AATATCTTACTGCCAACCACTACACTGATATACAGTACATAGGGCTGGGTACCAACTTCAACACTTGAATTGCCACAGAATTGCCTCTAAAGTACTGAGTTTTGAAAAATGCCACGTCATTTAATACACAATTTCAATACCTAAGGAGTAAGCATGCTTCTCCTAAGATCTAATAACATTTGTGATTGGCTGTCTAACATTACACGTCATAGACACGCTTGAAAAAGCTCTATATTACACAGAAACGGCTTATGTAGAAGGAGCTGAAACATAAATACCAAGATCACAATGTGTAATGTTGTAATTTCTTCTTTTTTTATAAAATTTGTATCCAAAAAAGTACAATTTAGGAACCAGTATCAAAGTCACGGTATTGGTACCGGTATCAAGAATTTTTTAACAATACCCAGCCCTAGATACACACATATACACAATCTCTACTCTGATCCATCGACAGCAGCTCCCCCTCTCCCTGTCAGTTGAGATGTAGGGTGTGTACTATTGATTTTGACAGATTCAAACACTGCCACCACCTCACCTGGTGTCTGCATCAGGAAGCAGTAACATGTGTGTGGAAACCATGAAGTGAGGCAGACATTCCCCGGCATTCATATCTGATTCACACAGACTCAGTCACAAACCTCTTCCTTTCCTGCCAACCACAGACTCTCTTGATAAAGAATTTGTCGCAGAGAGAGGAGGACAGTTGTCTATCTTTACTACAGGATGAGTTATGCAATGCAATCTCATCTATGAGTTGAATTAACAGTGAGATTAAATTTTGGTCCATATCCATTTAGGACCCTTGAGCCTCTTTGAGAGCCACTCATTCACTGCAGTGAGGTGATCTATTCTGTACGGGGAGAGATAAACACAAGAAGGCTATATTCTCTGAGTTTTGTATTGCAGCTCAGCAGAAAATGACTTTAATCCACTTGCAGTTTGACAAACCACTGAGCAGGTTAGCAGCTGCATGCAGGCAAAGCCTATTAAACCCAGTGTCACCGAAGTGGGAGCCAAGTCCTGTCCAACGCTGTGGAGACCCAGCCACATGCCACTGCACAACATGAGCACAGACAATAGCCCTGTGTTTGTCTCTCTCTCTGGGTACATGTACAGGATCAGCTCTCCTATCCCACTAGGCCTGAATTACATCCTGAGCCACAAGGTTTTGGCTTGGACCGGCCCAGCTCAGCTTAGCTCAGGCAGCAGGGGAACACAAGCCTGGGGCCTCTCTTCACAGTCAGACCCCCTCCTCCCAAAACAACCCACCTCAAATTTGGACAGCCAGAGACAAAGCCGTGCGCCCCTTGCTTGGACACCAAGGAAACGCCTGCTTTCTAATTGAAAAAAAAACCCACTCTGTAATGTTACCAAAACTGGCAACTTCACAGGAGAAAAGAGTGGACTCAAGAATGTTTTCACCACTTTTTCTTTACATGGTGACAGTTTTTATTTTTATTTTATTTATTTTTTTTAATTGGCAGCAACATGCTCAACTTTATTCGACCCTGCAGGCATGTATACATGCACTGTTCTATCCATGATCATCATCTATTGGAGACTGTAATCCGATTTAGCTGCTGTTAAGTTTATTTAAAGAAACAATCAAACACGTATGCACAAAACAGAAGGTTCTGAATGGAGATGGAAATGTGTTCAAACCAAAAAACGTACATACTGGCACTCATTCATTACTCAGCATTGCTTTTGACTCACCTATGGACACCAGCTTAATGCTCTCCTTGTCCAGGAACTCCAGGGCCACCGACACGTTCTCCAGCTGCATCTGGCGGAAGGTGGGCCTCTGGTTGTACTTTCTGAACATCTTCTTCTGGGACAGGACCTCCAGGAGCCCGATGAGCCGCAGCCCGTCGCTGAGGTCCGTCTGCAAGTTGCCGACCCTCTTGTTGACACATTTCAGGTGCTCGTTACACCAGCGGGTGAAGGTGTTCTGCTGGATCTTCTTCCACGGCGCATCCTCGGCCAGGTCCTTTTCCGTAGCGGGCATTTCTGCGTCCTTGTCCGTGGAGAGTGCGTTGGGAGCGGGCGCGGCGCTCTGGTGGAGCCGGGGGTGTGAACCACTCATTTTTATGGTCTCGGCTGTGTCTTGGTTCGCTGGCTTTTTTTTCCCTCTGGGTGGAGTCTGCTCAACTCTGGGTGGCCGCTCCCTCTTTCTCGCTCTCTCTCTCACTTTCTATCTCGTCTGTGTCTGAGAGAAAAAGAAAAAGAAAGGATTGAACACGACTTATAGCCCCGAGATAGATATTTTGCTCAGAAAAGTAGGCGGTTGTGGCACCGTTAAGCAGAAAAGGGAGTCGTTTTGGCTGAAACTGAATGCACACGTCATATGCTTATATATATGACCCACTCTTTCGTGTCCAGCACTCCCAATTTAAGAATAAACTGACTCACATTCGAACTAAATCATAACATATGACAGTCGTTGATTTAAGACAACAGAGAGGGAAGTAGACCTACACATTTTCCACTAAATTACAACAGTAAAATTGTATTTTATTGGGCACTGGTCTCATAAGTCAGCCATTTGAGATAGAAATATTACTCGAGATATAAATGGATTTTAGTGTCTTTGCTCATGACTGACATCAATAGTTAAAGGTCCCATATCATGCTCATTTTCAGGTTCATATTTGTGTTTTGTGTTTCTACTGAACATGTTTACATACTCTAATGTTCAAAAAAACACTTTATTTTTCTAATACTGTCTGTATGAATATACCTGTATTCCCCCTCTGTCTCAAACGCTCCGTTTTAGCATCTGTCTTTTTAAGCTAACTTGACATGCATGATTGTTTGTTTGTGTCCCAAACTTTTTGGGATACCTGGCAGGTGATTGGATGAACCATCTGTCTGTCACGTCTGCCCTTATTGTTTTGAACCATTCTGAACAAGAAGGTTGCAACGGCCGCACACCTGAATCACGGCAGTAGCTGCCAGTAGCTCCTCACCGGACGCTGATTGGTGCGGTGAGCTGGTAATTCAGACACAAACGCATTAGGGCGGAGCCTGAAAAGATGGATTTTTGTATGATACACAACATCGCGAGAATACCACTGCCCTGCAAGGGAATGTTTAAGCCCCTCTCCCAAAAAGGTCCAATCTGCTCTGATTGGTCAGTGTTTCCGGGTTTTCTGCATCAGCGCTCTTTGAGTCTCTGCACTGTCACAGCAGCCGGGGAATGAATGCGACGGCACTGTAGCTGCACTTCCTACTTATATAGGCTAATATAGTTGTGACATCACAACCATACGGAAGTCCTGATGGCTCAATTAAAGGCACCGTTTCTGAATACAGGCTGTGTGCATTTCTCTGTAGATTGAGCCTTTTGATACTTTTACAGACTTTTTACTTTACAGTATTGATATAACACCCTGATCTGCTTTATAATCAAACATACATGGAAATCACATTATGGGACCTTTTTTTAGGAGTTTCTGTATTTGTCTACCATATAAGGAAGCTGCAGTGAAAGAACTTGATCCACATTACTTGTCAAAACACCAGACTCCCTCATTCTCAGGCCTGATGTACCGAAGGCTATCCCTGAATACTTGTGGACAGTCATATCCCTCCTCTTCATTCCATCAGTCATAGCTGTGGCGGATTTTGGAGTAAAAGGGGTTTGTTTTCTGAGCTGGAGATACAAAGTGACACTGCACCAGATGTGTAGAGATGTAGGAAGACCCATGTGCACGGGCCCCTGTGAGTATATTGCATATGTTCGTGGGTTCCAGGCAGCAGAAAAATAAATATTTGAGATATTCAGAGGGATATGAGCACCAGTGTCTCACAATTTGTTTGTGTCTGTTGGTCTGCATGCATATTTGTTCAACTTCCCTTTTGTGTGCTGTTGTTTGTGTCTGCAAGCATGGACAGTGTGCTTATTTGTGCATGCATTTTATGTTGCCTACATTTCTGCCTTCATGTGTGTGTCTGTGTGATGTCACAGTGTGTGCAGCCTTATCTGTAAAGAGGTGACAGTGCAGATCAGCCAGACGGAGAGTGTCTAGACACCAATCTCTGTTTGTCTTCACTGTACTGACCAAACAGCCAGATGAGCTCACACACCAAGATGTGATGTACTAATGACAGGCTGAGTGTTTTATAGCAGCAGACGCTTTCTCAAGATGTAACATGGGTAATGGTGGGCAACTTCATCTGGCATTTTTCTTTATTATTACTAAAAGCCCTTTGAGAATAGTGTTAAAAAGCCACCTCTCCTCAGGTTTTCTCAGTGTATTAGAGATATGTTGTAATATATATACTGTATATTTTTATGCATGTCACATAATGATAAAGATAAAGTTCCCTTGGCCTTTGGAATTAAATAGCCCCACATCATCACATACCTTTCACCATACATAGAGATAGGCATGGGGAACTTTCCATAAAATCATCTCTCCAGCTATTAAGCTAACTGAAATAACACCATGCCAGTCTCTAGGTATGGTGAAGGGTATGTGATGATGGAAACCACTATTCACAGAAACAATCTCTATTTAAATCCTGAGCAACCTACACCTTGTATCATCATATCATATGTATGTTTTTAATTATATTTCGCAAAACTCGACAACACACACACCCACAAGCTCTTGTCTTTCATTAATTTTCTTTCTGGGAGGAAGAGAACAGCAGTGGCTGTAAAGACAGAGGGAGAGATGTGACTCGACAGCTTTTCTGACTAAACATGGAGCTCAGTGCCAGGAGACACAGTGTGGCCAGGAGCCATCAGGAATGCTTAGCCTTTGTGTGTGTGTGTGTGTGTGTGTGTGTGTGTGTGTGTGTGTGTGTGTGTGTGTGTGTGTGTGTGTGTGTGTGTGTGTGTGTGTTTCTGTGTGTCTGGTCAAGGTAGAATCTTGAGAATGCCCCTCACCACAACCCTGGAGGCCCCAGCCTTAATAACACCCCAGTAAAAGAGCCCTATTAATGTCTTACACACACACACACACACACATATGCACGCACACACACTTGCGCACCAGCATTACATTCACTGGGGCCATTTAGAACAATAGAACAATAGTTTCAAGCAATTTTGCTCTGGCCCCTGTAGGTGTGTAAATTTCATTTATTAAATTTAGTCCCAACAGTTTACACAGGCTTATAATATAATTAAAAATAGAAAATTCATGACGACATACTGATTGTGGCACAGTATGATCGCAGGGCAGATTAACAGCAGTAGAATTTAGTGAAAATGTGAAGTGAGGTGCACACATAACACACAGACAGCACAACGCTGTGACACAGACCTAAAGAAATGTTTTTAGGGCTCATTCATGGGTTGCAGTCATACTGAACTTCAGAAAGCACAATGAAGTGTTGCCTGGAAGGAAGTGAGAGCTGAGAAAACTGGTGACATATTCACTGTGGAGAAGCCTTTTGTTGTAATGGAATTTGCCAAATAAACAGAAGACAATACATGGGGCGGAGACAGCAAGAGCCGACCAAGACACATTCAAATGTCTCAGGATCTGAAGACCAAGCTGGGCTGTCTGGCTTGTCATTTGGCTCCCTCTAGTGACTATCTGTGGTAATACACTTTCCACTTTTCTTCTTTAAGAGCTCACCTTAGCTTTCTAAATGTATCCAATTGTTGGGGGTGGGGGGTTGCTAGAATGGATGGCTGTGGATGCAGGGAGGGGCCCATTGAGAATGACTTTCTACAGGGCCCACTGCCCAGAATTTTGTGTTTTGCCCCATCACTGACATGTTTTCATATATTTCTTCATAATGGCTGATGTGTAGCTATTCACATTTCCTTCAGATTAGAGGAGCTTGTTATTTCATGCCATATCATGACATCCTTGTGGGCTAGAGGTTAAGGCACCTACCATGTAACAAAAAAGGTAGGTACTGTAATTTGGACAACACTCCAATTAATACTTTTAATTGCCACTCAGACGTTGTGGGCAGGACGTGTATCCTCAGAGTGTTTCTCTGACCATCTCGTGTGAGATTTGCTGTTCAAATTACCTTTATATATTATTATACACATTAAGGATCTAGCACACAGTCTTAAAAGTCTTCAAGGTTTTCTATGTTTCAATGTAAGTTGAGAGCATCAGGTCTTATTTTTGTACATACCATCTAACCCCAACGTCTAAAGAGCAAATGCAATTTGATGATATCACGCATGCTGCAGAGCCTGTGGTGTATATTAGGCACACTAAGATAATTTCAGACAGGTAATTGTTGAGATGAATGTGGGTTTAACAGCCTCTCCTTGCAGCGATAACTATGTGATGTTAGTACAGTACCAGCCTGCAATGCCACCAGCTTCTCATCATCACTAACCACACCCCATCAGCAAGCAGAGCAGCAAAGGAAGTTAGATGAACACTGCACACCGCACCACTAACCACACAGCACACACACACACACACACACACACAGGGTGGTGTGGAGAAAAAGAGAGCAAGTCAGAAGCACAGATTACAGCTTAGTTAAGTTTTTCCCCCTTAGTGGCACTTGTTAAGTGAAAGTAGGCCAAGAAGTGTCAAATAAGGACAGGCTTGGTCTACATATTTACATCTCATACTTTCTATGCCAGCCCCTCTTCTCTTTCTCTTCATGGCTCTCTCACTCTCTCTCTCTCATCACCTCTTTGTTGTGAAGGTGTTGTGAAAATGAGAAGCTGAGATCAGTCATCGAAACTTCTCCCCAGCTTTTGGCCGGGCCTTGACAGTCAGTACACAATCTGAAAACACATTATTCTCAACTACAGATGAAAGGTGTATGGGAATGTTCTATGCCGGAAAAGGTTAGTTACATTCACTTTGAGAATTAAAGAGGCACATTCCAAGCTGTTAGTCAGATTACTAAAGAAAAGTAAAAGAGAGGATAAACATTGGGTGACAGATGATTAGGATTTTGGTGTGCTTATATATATCGTCACTACGTCGACTTGTTTTACCGGGGGCACAACCCAATGCGATTTAAAACCCCTCCTTCTCCTGAATTGTGCACAAAACGTCACCCTGGATTTTGGATGATATTAAGTAAGAGGGTGAGGGTGGTGTAGTGGATATAATACATGTCTTTGGTATGGGAAATCAGTGTTCGATTCCCACTGCAATGCATCAGTCAATGTGTCCCTTAGCAAGACACTTAACCCTTAGTTTCTCCAGAGGTGTGTAACCTCTGACAAATATGGCAATTGTATGTCACTTTGGATATAAGTGTCAATTAGATGTGGTGTAATAATTGACAGATTATCTTTTAACCATTTTCTGACAACTAATAGATTGAATAACTGAGCGATTAGTCGACAATGTAAATAAGCCCTTAGTTGCAGCCATAGTGCACTCTAATCTATGCTTTCACCATGCAGTTCACAAATTACCATTCACCTGGCACTGTACCACATATACTTATTGAAAGGGGTAGAAAAACTCAACATTAAACCCAATTCCGTTTGTCATTTGATTAATCAGAAATATGTCATATAGTACATAGAGTAAAAGGTAAAAATATTGATAAACGGGAGCATGTGAGGGTCTAAAGTCTCTGCTTCTTCTCATCGGTATGACGTACAGGGTTAACAATAAAAGGACGTATTTTTTTTGTAAAGCCCTGCAATGACATAAGTTCAAACCTTTTGAACATGGACCAAGTGGTTCGCCAGTGGAGGGCGCAAGCGACCACCACTTGACCCCCACACCCCCACACCCCCGGTAAAAACCTCCAGTGCAGTCAGTGTATTACCTTATTTGGTGCGGAGCCCCTAATTCTAACACCGGAGCGATGCTTCAGTCCCGAGGACTGCCCATAAACGCACTGTAAGTGTAGGGGTGAGGTGAGCTGGATGGATGAGCTCCGGCGCTTTACATCCAGCCGTACATCATCCAGCTGATACCACCACACTGCCAGTATCTTTGACCATATGCACCGACATATGTGTGAAAGCATCAAAGCCATAAATCGCCTGTGTAAACCAGCGTCAAAGCCTTACATTGGAAACGTCCGTGCGTAATCACATAGGCTACATTGGAGACGTCCGTGCGTAATGTGTGCCATACATGATCATACATGACAGACAACTTGACACACATTCAAAACATTTTAGAGAGGAGAAATCAGAGAGAGAAAATCTCCCCAAGTGAGCAGTCACGCAGCATCACTTTCTCTCACACGCACACACACACACACACGCCCATCCACACACACACACACACACACACACACAGCAACAGGTCTACAGTGGGACTAAACTTACTTATGTGGATCGTCGCCTGTGATCTCCGGTCCTCTCAGTCAGTGCGCGTAGCAGCTTGCAGTTCCTCTGGTCACAGAGGGTGTGTTAGTGTGTAGCCCGTGTGTGTGTGCTGCACTGAGGTCCCGGACCTCCCTCCCCACGCGCAGTTCCTTGGGGGCTGGGGGGTGAGGGGGTGTATTTGGTTGTGCTGGGGGAGTAAAGGGAAAAAAAGAGATAGTCCCTCCGGTCTTTTGCTCTTTTCTACCTCTGCTTCTCCTCTGTCTCCTCTGGGCTCTCTCTCTTTCTGTCTGTCCTCCCACCGCGAGTTCCTTAATTGGTAAACGGGTGCAGCGAGAGAGGTGATGGGGGTGTGACTCTCTCTCTCTCTCTCTCTCTCTCTCTCTCTCTTTCTGCTCTGTGCCTCTTTTTCTTTTCTTTTTTTACATGACGTCATGACCGCGCCTTTGGGATGATGTGACCGGCCCGAGCAGAGCACCTATCTCTACCATCTTCTTTTTATTTTACCCTGTGTGTGTGTGTGTGTGTGTGTGTGTGTGTGTGTGTGTGTGTGTGTGTGTGTGTGTGTGTGTGTGTGCGTGTGCGTGTGTGTGAGTGAGAGAGAGAGAGTTGAGTGGGCGGGGGGCGGAGAGGGGGTATATGTCCTCACACCTCTCTTTTTCCTCTATTTCCTGTTATCTGTTATTGTTCAGACAGGCTAGTGATGAAATAATGTGATGTTATGAAGAGTGTGAGAGCAGAGGGTAGTTGGGAAGTGTGTGTGTGTGTGTGTGTGTGTGTGTGTGTGTGTGTGTGTGTGTGTGTGTGTGTGTGTGCACGCTCCAGCTGAGCATTGGCTCAGGAAACAAGAATGTTCAGCCTCTTTGCCCTTTTAACTCACAGTTCAGCAGTCTGCTGGGATGACGGAGGGAGGAGAGGGGGAGGCTGTGGGGGAGGTGGAGGGCGAGGGGTTGGGGATATTAAATTTAGAAAGGAGGAGAATAAGAAAAGATTGAAGATCGAAGGAGACAGTAAAAAAATCGTTTGCAAAAAAGATAGTAAATCTTTTGAATACATTCATATTTCTTCCTTTTTGCAAGCAAAAAGCAGGCAACAAAGTAGGCTATTATCTTTTTAACAACATTTCTCAATTCACTTTTCATGTTTCTGTGAGTGTAGGTTCATTAGAAACCCAGTAACAAATGAATTGGGAAAACTGCCTGTACTTTCTTGCTGGGAGTTGGATGAGACTCGTTGACTCCTTGGTAATATGTAGAGATGCTGGTAGGCCGATGTTTTAACACTGGACAGAACCAGACTGTCCTGTTTCCCACTTAGCATTAGGCTAAACTTACAGTATACTAACCTAGTTTTACTTCCAAATAAGTCAAAATCATAAGAGTTAGGGTAACCCTCGACCTTCTCATCTAAAACTTGCGATAACCAAGCAAACACGTTAAAGGTCCAGTGTATAACGTGGTATTATCAAATTCGGTGTTGCCTATTCACAAACTTGTCCTTTTTATGAATATTAAATACCACCACCATCAATTCCAAGTATTATTATTGGCTTGCAATTTTGCATTGTCTCTTGCATGAACTGGGGTAGACGCTCCATTTTCATGTGCCATCTTGAAATGTGTTAGCCGGTATGGGACATCGCTGTAACATGATGAACTCACAGGTGCTGCTAATCTGCCAATGGCTATCTTCGCTTCCCGGCACCGGCAAGTTTGAAGAAGGAAACATGGAGGACCACACGTATTTGAAATCCAAATTTTAGGAACTGGAGTCTTCTTCTTCGCCCATAAAAAGAAAAAGGTTATTGAAAAGAGCAAGAGACCGGCATTTTTGAAGCGTGAAGGACTACCGTAGCTGTAATACATACTTGGAACTGCGTGGCTCTCAATGCTAGATGGGAGAAATTCCTACACATTGGACCTTTAATAAACCTGTCTGTTACAGGCTGTTTATGTTCTGAGTCCAACTCAAACTGATTCAAATAAACATGTCAGCCATGCAACCAGCGGAGACTCGAGGGAGTCACTGTCCTGCTGTAACCCCTATAAAAACCTCAGTTTTGTACAGATTAAGATGCAATCATTCCCTAACCTTAACCTCTCATTATCCCTTTTAACACAGAAATGACTGTGTACAGTGAGTAGCAACTGCCCCTGTGCGTTGCACCATGTCAACATAGCATGCAAAAAAGGTGGATTTGTTCATCATATGTGAAGTAACTTGCTTATGTAGTTTAAAAAAAATGCGCAGTAACTAAAGTATCAGCAGCTACTGTAAGGGCTGTACTGTGTCCATGTTTCATCAGCCAGTTTTTGCCATATTTACGCTCAAATGCTGATGTTGTATATCAGGTTGCACCCAGCACTAATCTTCTCCCTTTAAATGTTGTTTATAACAGAATCTGTACACTTGTTCTTGGATGTCCTTTCACAACTCATCATTGTATTATGTGTGAAAAACTTGCTCTGCCATCACCCTCAATAAGAACACATCAGCATTGGTTGCAGTTTATTTATAGACGTATACATTTCAATTACGGTAGTTATCTAAAACAGCATATGGGACCCTTTTCCTCTATCTACCTCTAGAGACATTCTACATTTCTGTCATTGCTGTATCTTTCGCTACAGCTAAGAAAGGCTTCAGGTTTACAGCCCCTTCAGATTGGAATAATCTACCTGTGTCCCTTTAATCCATTCTATCTCCACTCCTTTAAAGATGCCCTGTCTTCCTATTACAGTACCAACTGTACCTGTCCATAACCCTCTACAACACTATGATAACATTTCTAATATTAATATCCAGTTTAATTCTTGCTCTGCCTCAAACTAGATTATGACTGACTGATTGTGATGTTTCCCTCTTAACAATTCACTTTCAAAATGCTGTAGAGAAAATTGTACAATACATATTGTCACAAAACAAAGAAATGTGTTGTGTTGATTGTAGTCACTTTTTTTTTTAAAGAATTACATTTTGATTGTCAGGGTGTGAAATGCACCAGGTTTTATGTTTTGTTTTTATCCTTTTACATGCACTTTATTTATAGTTAATCAAATGGAAATATAAATTGGGTATACACAGTATAATGCACAGAGCAGCAACTTTAATGTGAACTGTCCAGATCATGTCCTCCATTAGGGTAAAAGGTTTCTTGTGTCCTGAAGTTGTGTCGGCTCTGAGGTCACATCCTGGGCATCCTGACACGTCTTCCTGTGGATACTGAGACCTTTCCTGACACTGCTGGCCACTGTGTTGTCTTCAGACCAGCGCTCCACTGAATCAGGACTCATGCTCAGCCATAACGTCCTCCTCTGAGCAACTTAGCGACTGGGTGCACAAAATGTTGCAGAGCAAAGGAATTATTTTTGGAAAGTATTTTACGTTTGACCAATTGTTTTTCACATGTATCTTCAGGGCTCGTCTATCAAGTAAATGTACGTGCACACAATACAGCAGTAACATACGCACGCATGCACACGTAATGGTGAGCAAAGGCCATGGTTCTACTTGCCTTGTCAATGTGACTTCTTTGTGATTTCTCCTTTTTAAATTTCTACCATATACAAGTACCCATAGTTGTTTGGGTGGGAAAGGAGGCTGAAGCCTGGAGCAAACATAGATGACAGTGGAGTGGAGGAGGCAGGGAGATCTTTTTTTCATCTCCTCTGTGTGTGTGTGTGTGTGTGTGTGTGTGTGTGTGTGTGTGTTTGTGGGAATCAGTGTGTAGTAATAAGAGCCAGATGTTGCCTGTGGTTGTGAGCTCGTCCAGTCGGTCAGTGACATCATCTGTATGCAGCTTGTTGAAGTACATCACCAGAGGCTTATTTGTAGGGGTAAACACACAAACACACACACACACACACACACACACACACACACACACACACATATTTAGGCAATTGTGCAGAAGACAGATGCAGCAGAACAAACAAACAATATTTTCAGGTGTTAAAGTGGGCCAGAATGAGCGGAAACTGCGTTCCGGGACCTTCAGTTAATAAGTAAATTAATCTGAGAATCCTGTTGGAAGATGTCAAGTGAACAGCACCGTGATTCTACTTATTTTGGAAAGATTTGTTTTTGCCAAACAAGCAGTCCAGGTATCTGCAAAACTGTCTTTCTATCTTGGGCTCAATCATTTGTATGTGTGCATAATGTGCATGTTTGTGTCTTCTTCAGAGAAAGGACCGCAATTTTGCTTCATGTCTTCAAGTCCATAAGCAAACTCCTAACTTTATCATACTGAATGTTTAAAGCAAACATCACGACTGTTATCAATGCGGCATCAACTCCCACTGAGCTTAGGCTCGTTCATTGGTGTGTGACAGATCTTTTTGGCTCCTTTTTCAGAGCCCATAAGTTATTTTTTGCTGTTGGGGTGTAAAAAAACATTTGAAACAATGTATATAAATAAGTGTACATTGGAAACAGTTACCAACCCCAGGGCCATCAGACTGGGGGGGCGGGGGGGACTGAGTACCTAGAGCACTCATGTGATGAGGGCCCAAAAAGATGCTAGAATGAATAGCTGTGGATGCGGGGAGGGGCCCTTAGAAAATGCCTTTCTACAGGGCCCAAAATGTTGTGCCTGCCTTTAAGTTAAGTGATCCTAATCCGTCTCTGTTCACTTGTTCAATAAAAAGACAGAGTGGCTACAAAACTGCAAAAGGTAAGGCAGAGTGATTGAAAACAGACTGATGCTTACATCGTGACAAATAGTAGGAGACAGAGCCTTAAAGTGCAAAGTTGGATGTAAAAGGGCAATGACCGAGTGATAATTTCAGAGAAAGTAGTTAAAAATCAGGGAGTCAGGGTCCCGCTGACAGCCTCATAACAAAGCTTCTCTCTGATGGTACTAAAGTGGTAAATTGTTTAACTGTTCCCTGTGCACTCACTTTCTGCCTCTTGTTCTCCTTCACACACACTAAACACATGCACAAGCACAGACACGAGGCCTGAGCACTTAGATTAGACCTATAAACAGAACAGTAAACCCCACTTGCAGGTAATTCAACAAATATGTCTCCGTGGCAGTCCTTGATCTCATCCCTTAATCCCCCCATCTGACTCAAACTCAAAGGCGCTCACACATGCACATGAAAGTGGCTCCCATATGACAAAGTAGAGTAATTATGGAAAAATGTTTCTCATTAAATGGAATGGAGTCCATATTTAGACATGTCAAATATGGAGTGGCTTTTATGACCAGCTGAGGCAGACAAATCAGTTACACAGAAACACATTTGAAGAAAAGAGGGCTGAGGGTCTGAGGGATTGAGGGGTTGAGGGTACCACAAAGTACACAGGTCCAAAATGAGGTGACAGTGAGCCAATAATATGATATGAATAATGATGACGTCACAGTAACTCTTAATTCTCAAATATTGGTACCACTTTTTAAACAAGGCACCCTTTATCAGCCCTTTATACAAGGTGTATAATTGTAACCAATGGCCATATTATTATTGGTTTTTCAATCCTCTAGTAATGTGTTATGGATACATAATAAATTTATAAGAACAACCTTTGGGTTGTCAGATTGACTTGATGGATTAAAAAGAAAATTTTTTTTATGAATGACTTGCTAACAGGCTAATAAAAGCAGATAGATAGATAGATAGATAGATAGATAGATAGATAGATAGATAGATAGATAGATAGATAGATAGATAGAGAGAGAGAGAGATAGATAGATAGATAGATAGATAGATAGATAGATAGATAGATAGATAGATAGATACATAGATAGATAGATAGATAGATAGATAGATAGATAGATAGATAGATAGATAGACTTTTATTTATCCTAACTTGGGAAATGTCTGTGCTACAGCAGCAAACTATCAGACACACAACACACATATAGTATTATTACATATATGTCCATTTGCTCAGCCATGTTAAAGCTAGATATGAACATCATCATCATCATCATCATCAGAATTGAAGTCTGCGTAACACTTCAAATCAACACACAACACAAACATATAGAAAATGAAAAGTGTAAAGCTGAGATGAACATTTACAATGACATGTGTTGTGATTGTGCAAAAGCAACTAGACAGCAAACGCAGCCGGACTAATACAGAAGAAGAGCTCAGTGTCATTACAGCACAAACCTCCACTTAAAAACCTCTCTCACCTGCACATGCACTCCTTCAACACACTTAATATGTGGTGTTAACTCTTACCACAAGCACAGCAAACTATACTGTGAGGTCATTAATCACAGTCCGGGCAGAACAAAGTAATCACTCTGACTCAGTGAGCAGCAGACTCAGATGTCTGCTGCAGGGTGAGTCACACACACACACTCACAACGTCAGAACTTCAGGAATAATAAAATGTGTGTGTGCTGGTGGATGTGCATTTCAGTACAATGTGTGTGTGTGTGTGTGTGTGTGTGTGTGTGTGTGTGGTGTGTGTGTGTGTGTGGTGGGTGTGTGTGTGTGTGTGTGTGTGTGTTTTAGTTTCCTGCATGTATGTGCTGTATGTTGTATCTCTTGCAGGGGTTTCCTTGTGGGACAGCCTCTACATGTATGCGTGTGTGTGTGTGTGTGTGTGTGTGTGTGTGTGTGTGTGTGACTGTTTTCTTTCTACTCTATGTATTCCTACAGTATACCGATTAAGAGGTAATCAGGCTTAACATTATGTTCTTTGAACCAGCCTGGAGATGAATGAATCATTCAGTGCATAGTATGAGAACATTCTGCAAAGAGAGAAAAAAACTTACCCAAAATCTGGAGATGTGGTCAAGATTACGTCTGTTGCTTCTAAAACAAATCAAAACCCATTCATTCTGAGCCAAAGAAATGCCAAGCCTAAGCCCTCATGAAGCTGAAATACATAGAAAGAGAAACATGCATATTACAGTAAGTTCTTCAGGTACCATTGTCTGGATTTCTGTCATTTGTTTTCTTGTGAAATAGTGGATATTGCCACCTCTTCTGCTAAAAAGTTTTCAAATACAGCTTTTCGCAGTCACTTTGGTGCATTTCTTAGATCAAAAGTGCAATTCTTGATACTACTTGCACAAATTCCAAATCATCTAGTCACTTGTGTACATCATTGAAGCAATTTCTTGTTCCTCTGAACAAATTGCAATTGCTTTTGTACATATTGCAAGGGTCGGCTTTTTTCCACATTTTCAATTGCTCATGTCATGTTGATCAAAATATAGTAGATAGTTCTCTGTTGAATAGTGTTACCCCTCAAAACATCTAGGCATTAGTTCCTTGCATGAGCCATCCATGCAAAATTGTTGAACTATTTGTCATAAACTGTCAAGCATAGTTTTACACATTTCTATTAGACCTTTTGTACAAAAACGTCAATTGATGAATCGTGCAGGTGAAATTGACCCTCGCTCTTGAAGGAATGTAAAGTCTTAGTTCAACCAGTTGTCTAAATTGCTCAAAGGTGCATGTCATGAACAATCAATTGGCAAGCATATGTAAACAGACCACAACACCAAGTTGCAATTTTCCAGTAATGGATGGACCAGGAAACAAACAGGGTCAACAGCGAAGAGGAGGAAGAAGAGGAGCAAGGATGCATGGTGGAAGGAAAAACAGGGGAAAAGGCAGAAGAGGACATAGGCGCATATCTGATGACATAATGGCCACTAATGTAGACCATGTTGTCAATCATGGCCTTACAATGGCTGAGGCGGGTCGAAGGCTGCAGCCGAATGTTGGGAGATCAACCGTGTCCTCAATAGTTCAAACGTTTCAAAGAGAGAACAGGTATGTCCACCGATGTACAGTGCACTGTCACTGTATATAAGTAGTATACTGTTTGAATAATTTAATTATCAAGAACAGACAGGAACCACTGAAGGTATAATAAAGTTTGTTTACCTGCAAGTAGAATCACTTTTACAGTACTCACAGCATCAGTACAGAAAAATGACAAACAAAAAAGCTTTCTACAGCTGCTCTTGTAATATAATGTGGAATAAGATAAATCACGCAGTCACAACAAAGCAGTAATGTTGACAGTTCCTCACAGTCCAGGGGCGCCCGTTCTTTTCCCAGTGTCACACCGTGCTCCAGTCAAGGACAAGACAGTGGTTCCCAGATACCAGATGTCAACAGCAGTAATGCAAACGGTGATCAGAGAAAAGTATGTAAAAAGTACATGTACAGTATAACGTATAGTGTATATAGTATAATTTTTCTAACACATACCATATACTTCCCTACAATACTTCATATTACAGTAGTCCACTTGTATTTCACAGCATACAGAAATATATACTATACAGATACATACTGCACCTTACATACACCCACCCGTATGTTTTACAGTAAAATGTGTGTTCGCATAGTTTTTGTCTATGTGAAATTGTGCGATGCATCACTGCATTTTTCCCCACATGGGACTACAAGATTACCTCAAACTGGTGGCAGAGGACGCCTTTTCACACCTTGACAGGAGGAGGCTATTTGCACCATGGTCCCGACAAGCAATGCCATGACACTCAGGGAAATACAAAGGACCATTATAGAAGACAACAATGTCTTTGAAAACATCCATACGGTTAGCATCTCAACCATCGACAGTGTGCTGCATAGAAACCAGATGAGCATGAAACAGCTGTGCCATGTACCATTCCAAAGGAAAGAGGACAGAGTTAAGGAGCTACGATACCAGTGTGTACAAGCAAAACATATATCAATGTAACTACTTTACAGCAACATTTCATAGTGATACATAGTACAGTAAGTATAAACTCCACACATTTCCATTGCTGTGGAAGGAACATGCAATATATGTACATTTTATGTCACTCTTCCTTAACAAAACAAATTCAACTGCGTGTTCTGGGAAATAGCGTATAATGGAGTTGGAATCAAGTGAACCTTCTCACAGCATTGTATACGTTGTACTGTATATATGAGGCTGGCTTCAGAAGGCAGGGTCGAAATATCATCGGCCACAGAGCTACTGTGGATTGGAGGAAATATCACCATGTGTGCTGCTATTTCGGAACATACATACGGCTACATAACATACATAAATCATTAAAATATAACTTTAATGATTGTGAATAATAATGTACCCTTCCACCTTCTAAAAAACCCTTTTTACTCTGTATTAGGTTGAAACTGGCATACACTGACGTTTATGGCATCCACCATTCCTTATTTCACATTGCTTTTGATTTACATCTTTTTTTGTACTGTTGATGTCAGGAAGAAGATACCAGATACAGGGCAGAAAGACACTCTCAAAATTATTCATACAAATAGAAGGAGATTTACAAATATATGTCCATTGTAAAAAGCTAAGTTGATTTACAAATGATTACATGTGAGTTACAAATTAGATGCATGGACACAGATACGCATTTATAGATACAAATCACTCTGTATATATTTTATAGATAGATAGATAGATAGATAGATAGATAGATAGATAGATAGATAGATAGATAGATAGATAGATAGATAGATAGATAGATAGATGTATATATCTTTCAAATTAGACGCACAGATACTTATTTACAGATAAAAATCACTCTGCATTCATCCATGCATTGTGTTTCACGAGTTGCCAACTTTTATGTGACTGTTTTAGCACCATACAGATATATCATCATCAGGCCAGCCCTGGGGGGCTCTGGAGGAGCTTCTATCCTCAGGCCACTAGGATCTTAAACAAGGACACTGCCTAAGGATTGCAACAGTATTCAGTGCAAATGTGCATTATTGCAATTAAATGAAAGAGTACCAATATATACAATCCTCATCTGTATATGTAATTTAGATGGTTAAAACACGGCACATCGAGGGGGTCTGACCTCATCAGAACAGATACAGTAGTTAAAGGTTGGTTGTCAAAGTAAATAAAGCTGATAGTCTGAATCCCTGCATAGTTGTAAAAGGCAAACCCCACTCGTGTAAACTGTGTAGATTAAACAAACACTTAGAATGAGGTCTAGTTTGGACAGGGAGGTGAAGAGTGAAGATAGATGGACTGTGAAGCATTTAACTACTCAGGTAACTCTGCTGCAATGCCCTCTTTCTCTCTTCAGTTCCTTTCTGGCCATATTAAGAAAATTACTTTGATAGGAGGGGATCAGAGCTGACAAATCAAGAGAGAGAGAGAGAGAGAGAGAGAGAGAGAGAGAGCGAGAGAGAGAAAGAGGTGTCTGGACCTATTCCCGGATCTCCAGTTCCTGTTGGGTAATGAGCACATGGGGCTGAGGCTGGTTGAGTGTGTGTCTGTGTTGAAGTAGTCAGCACACGCACACTTTTGAAAAGGGACGTACAGTAAAAGTAGAATAGCAGGCCTAATGATAACTGCTGTGTGTGTGTGTGTGTGTGTGTGTGTGTGTGTGTGTGTGTGTGTGTGTGTGTGTGTGTGTGTGTGTGTGTCTGAATATTGAAATTAGACAGGGGTGTCCAGCATCAAGACAACACTTTCACAGTCTTTAAAAGGAGACCTGACTGAGCTGAACGAATCAGGCTACAGGAATCTATCATGAGTAGCTGGTGCCTACACACACACACACACACACACACACACACACACACACACACACACACACACACACACACACACACACACACACACACAGTGATCGGTGATGTAAGGGAATGGTCTCCCTTTAACCAAATTCCCTCAACAGTTTTGCCTGTTCTGCTCTATAAATCTCCTCCATCCCCTCCACCCTCTGTTAATATAGGTTGGGGACATTTAACAACCTAGGAATGAGAACGTACACAAGTACATTAAAACACTCCGACACCGTCTCTGTCTACAAACACAGCCTTTTACGGTAAGCTCTCCCTTCCTTCCTTTCTCCCTGCCTGCCTCCTCTCACTAACTCTGTTTCTGTCTCTTTCAGCCTGCCTGCACACCCCCAACCCACAAACCTCCACTCTCACCGACCCCCCATTGTGTTTATACCCTTATTTTTTTCTGTTTCTCTGACTCTTTCCCCCGAGCAAGCATTGCTGGATTCCCTCATGACCAGTGTGCCTCCCTTAGGGCCTCTACTCGTTTGAACTCATCTAAGCAGAGGGGAGGATGAGAATGGCGGCGAACAGTCCAAACAGACCAAACAGCGTGAGGAAAAGAGAAAAGCAAACAAACAGAGGTTTGCAGCGATGCATAGAGATGCACCCTGGATATCAATGTTTTTTTAGTGTTTTTGAGTCAGGGTGGAATTTGGTGTTGTGGGCTGGTTTTTGCATGGTGGCCACATAACAACAACAACATACTGCATCATACTTTAATAAGCATAGATTCTGGGGAAAGATTGCAGTTCCTAAATGTGGGTCATGGACTGAAAAAGATGAAGAACAGGGGTTCTTCATCTTTTTTTTTTCTGTAGTTTGGTGTGTGTTATGAAGATGGAGAGATGGGCTCCAGTAGTTTTGTCCATATAAGGGAGGAGGAATGTGGAGAGAGAGCAGCAATGAATGACTGATCTCACTCCCTCCCTCCATCTACCCCCCTAAATCTAGTTTTCTATTTCTTCCCAATTTCTGTTGTTGCTTTCATGCAAATGTCTGTCAAGTGTCAATATACATAAATACACACACACACACACACACACACACACACACACACACTCACACACACGTGTAAATGTGAGAGAGAGGTTCCTCTTGCTCATCTAGGTGACACTGTGTGAATCATGTGCAGGACATCACCGCTGCAGATAAACACAGGTACCGTACACACACTCATGAACACATCACACCTGTGTGACTCATTTGCTGTGTGTGTGTGTGTGTGTGTGTGTGTGTGTGTGTGTGTGTGTGTGTGTGTCATCCACTTTTGCTGAAGGTGACGACTGTCGTCTTCACCTGCATCTGGACTGGATTCACTGGAAACAGATGTCAAAGGAAACAAATAATGATGTCACCCTTAATGAACGGCAGCCAAAAGTATGTGAAAATGGTGTGTGTGTGGTTGCGTGTGTGTGTGTGTGTGTGTGTGTGTGCGCGCGAGTTAAGGCAAGATGCATAGAAAAGAATGTGTGTGTGTGTCATCTCTAGTTAGAGAAAAAGAATGCTGGGTGGAAAGGAGAGAAGAGGAGGTTAAAAAATGTATTTTGTATTTGTATTTCAGCCGTTGGGATCTGTCTCTTTGGCTCGACACCTCACTCCAAAACTTTTAATCAATGCACTCCTAAATCAATTCAGCTTTTTTATCCTAATAAATGTACATTTTATCATGCTGTGTATAATTGCAGCGTATCTGCAACTAGTCTCTCCTGATTGAAACGTAGCTCAGTGTAAATTATTTCAGGAAGACCTTATTCTTAATAAATGCTCTCTACCTAACTCAAAGTAGCTGTTGGAGGCGCTGACCTTCCTGCTAAACCAATCAGAAACGTTACATAAATGGCAAGGGCCAATCCCAGAGTCTCACGATGGAGTCTAATCACCAAAGACTTTGTAAATTTTATTGAGCTGTACAATAAACCTTATTTGCATATCTGCAAACACGTCTCTCCTGATTGAATTAGATTCATTGCCATGAAATGACATTCAGGATCCGCAGAGGATTAATCCTGCTGGTAATCTCCTGACTTTTCCTCCACACGTGGGGAACTGAAGCTGTTCTACGCTACAGCTGAAGTGTATCTGATAGCGTTTTTTTAGGTGGTCCTTTTACCGTCATTTTCTCACTCGCTCTACCACACACTCCCCACGCACACACACATGCCGGCCCTGCTATTTTCTTATAGAGATCAAAGTACACACAAATACACAATTATAAACTTCAGGCCACTTGTGTAGACCAAAGCAAAAGTTTGGCATCAAATCATGCTTTTATAAAGGTGCACGACCACGACCGCGACCGCTTTCGCGCTGGAAACGACAGATGTGGTGACGCAATTTTATGGCTTGTGCCCCACGTGCCGGGAACACAATGGCGACCACACACCTAGAGCCAAATATGTATGGAGGTAGGCAGGGGTGTGCTATAAGTCAAACACAGGTTTTTAAAAGGAAAACGCTTTTGTGGGTCATACTTCCTGCTACACTAGGGGCGCTAATTTATGGTCGTGTTCGAGGGTAGGAATAAAAATAGTGTTTCTCAAATGGGGGGTACGTGTACCCCTAGGGGTATTTCGGACTACTGCAGAGGGTACGTGAGATTTGTTTTGTCATGCATAATTCCTAAAGTAATTATACTATAATAATGAATGAATGAAGTGAGGAATTCGAAACATTTGAAGTGTAGGATTTAGATGTTTTTTAGTTACAAGGTTGTTGTTTGGTAAATCTATCACTGCCAGTGCTGGTTTGTATCTCTTTACAAAGACTTATTTTGTATAATGTATAGTAATTTGTATAGTAATTTGTAGAAAGATTACTATACAAATAGTAAATGTATAGTAATTTGTAGAATTACTTGACTGATTAGGTTCAAAATGCAACCACATCTAAAGAAGGATTTGATCGGAAATTAAATTGGATTGAGATGAAATGAGCAAAGGGGTGTTGTGCAACTGAGACTGGGGCATCTGGGGGAGTAATATAGATGGAGTTAATGGCTGATTTATTTCTCTCTCTCTCTCACTCACACACACACACACACACACACACACGCATTCAGCCAGACGGATCGGAGGGCTGCTCCTGCGTGAACTGCATGACATCATATGATCTCATTACTGAGGCAGTTGAGCCTGACACACAGACCTGCAGAGACACGACCTGCAGAGAGCGAGAGAGACAGACAGTGGGACAGAGAGATCAAAGTTTTGTGGTTTTACGTGATTTAATATACAATTCATAGTTATATGTGCTACACATCTGAGGTGATTTCGTATCCGTGTCTTCACTGTCCTTTGTTCTGCCTGGATTCTATATATCTAATGTCTTTTATTTTGTACTCCTATCTTTGCTTTGGGCAACACATGAATGTACCAAAATTGAAATTGGGAGTCGGGGGTAGACACGTCTCAACAGATTTCAAGAGACATAAGAAAAGTTTTTCTACCAACTTTGTACATACCTTTTTCTATCTACAGTTTACTTTGAACATTGCTCACCAAGGCAGATCTTCCTCGACATTTTACTGTGCGCTGTCAGAAATAAAGGTATGGTTGGTTGTCAATTTATGTATTATGCATGTAGTGAGATAAGGTCCAGTGTGTATCATTTTTTTCCAAGATACAGTAGGCGCAATCAACCTGGTGGTGGACCCCCATGACAGTAGCTTATGTGTGGGGCCACTTCAGTGAAATGATGTGCAGGAATCTCAATGGATAGAGAGAGCGAGAAAGAAAGAGAGAAACCAGAACCTATCTGTTCTCATTTGTTTATGTTTTCCTTGCCCATGGTCTCTGTGGCAACGCTTCATTTTCACTTCCTTATTAACAATATGGGCACCAAATGCCCACTCAGCAAAAACATTCACTTGTTGCACAATCTGATAAAAAAGCACGTCTCCAACAGAGAAACCTGTGTGCCATCCTTCATCCTCCAGATACTGTCTCATGACTTGTTGATTAACTAACTGCTTCAAGCAATAGAACAGATTCATTTTACATTGCTGTGAAATGCATTCCTGTAAGGACGGGTATATAGCTGATGTACTATCTAATGACTTGTGACTTGAATCAGGTTCTGTTCAAATCAGTCACTGTTGATGAGCCAAAACAAAGGGTTAATGATTTCCATTTGAGTGAAAAGAGTAAACTTTGAAAGGAATGTTTCTGTGAAAAAGTGATGAGTGGATAAAGATGTTACCCAGCATGTGATGTTATCCAAAAATGTGACCTTTACTATGACCACGTAGCAAACCTGTATGTGACTTGGCATGTGACAACATATCCTATATAAAGTGCTTCTAAGATACTGAAAGGCAGAGTGTGTACATCTGGCTGAGACACTCTCCAAGCTGCTGCAGAGCTTGTAAATTAACGCTGAATCTTAATAAATATATGATATAATATATATGATATAATACATTTTATAATCAGGAAACAGTGTCAAGCGGCTTCCTTATCAAACACATCATCCAGCATTGCTGTTCAGACACCACACTCATGGACGGGTGAATGATTATTTAAGCCCTGTCTGTTTGTCTTGTCCTTTTTTTTTAATTGTTTCAGGTAAAAACTTGAATGTTTTATGCTTACAAGTCTCAAGTCAAGAGTGAAGTCTTTCAAGGGAGCTCTGTCTCAACTAAGCCAAGACAAATCCTTATTTTTTGAGAGTTGAAGGGTGAATCTATTTGTTTTAATTTGATTCCACTTACTGTCAACTAATTAAATGAAAAGACCCAAACCAACACTGAATATATCTACTAACAAATATTATGTGTGTATCAAGGACTGTTATATCTTCTTCCGTATTGCCAAAAGCTCCATCCCAGTTGACACTGGGCGAGAGATGGGGTACAGGACAGGTCGCTAGTCAAACTCATGAGGCTTTCATTTTAGTATTAGGCCTACACATTGAAAAGACTGTTCTGTTTGAGAAAATACTTTATTAAAACAGCTTTTAAATTAACACAGACACTACCCAGGTCCTTTTAGAAGTGTGTTGTATGGTAACTAAGAAGCTGGACTGTTTAGAGCGGAGACTGTACACAGAGAAAATGAAATGTAAACAGGGACTAAACCTGGTCAGAGCCTGTTGCACAACTCCATACAGAGAGTACTTTGCTTTAGGCAATTTGGCGGTGCTCGTCTGAGTTGCTCTAATAGTTGAATCTTGAATCTAAGAGTCTTAGAGTACGGGTATTTAGGGTCAACTTATTTTCACAAAAGGTTTGTATGATATTTTACTAAATAAGCCGACCCCCGGCTGACTCCGTGACGATCGGTCACATGACAGTTAAGTTTGTTGGTCTTTACAGTTAAATTTAGGATTCAAAAGGTTACTATGAGCTGGGTACTTGTAACCATGAGGTAGTGATTGGGTACTTGAGTCGTCATTCTCTCGACTCGTGAATCGACTTGGACTGACCACAGATGACTTGGACTCTAGGATTTATGAAAATTGAACTTGGAAGTTGGATTAAGGTTTCTGGACTTGGACTCGACTCAGACTCATCTTTGGTGACTCGACTACAACACTGCTGTGAGGTGCCGTTCGTTGCAGAGGCCGTTGCAGTTAAGTTTAGCCAACAAAAGTTGACTGCCATGTGGCAACAAGTTTGGTTTAGGCACCTAAATTTTAGGCACCCATGTAAATACATGGAATACACACAAATTACAGTGCTTTATTTTCATAGCTATACGTAGACTACGAATGGTTAATGAGAAAAGCCTGTATGGGTATATATTGTACATTCATGCATTTTAAAGCTGATCTGCAAAAAATTACAATAGTACCCCACCCATCTCTTCATGCATTCTCTTTCACACTTTTTTAAAGACACACAATGGTGCTATAGTTTCTGTAGTTTTAAATAGACTTTGACCCTCTCATGTGAACAAGATTACATTTCCGTGTTCAGGGTAACATCCAGGGAGGTGTTAGTCACCCCGCTCTTCAGTCAGTGTGGTTTGTGTGTGTTAGTGTGAAGGTGTGGTTGACAGCTATGAGCAATTCATTGTTGATATTTCTTCCTTTAGGTTGTCAAGAAAGCAGCAACAGAAAAAAACAATCAAATGTTTTGTTAATCATCAGGATCATTGTCATCAGGAAGTGTGTTCCACATACAGTATAATCTACTATTATCTACTGTTACCTTCATCAGGCATTTAGTGGATATAGGGAGACTACAATGACTAATGTAACACTGTATTACAGGTTTAGTGTCTTCCGCTAGTTCATTTTTGAAAGGATACATATTGCTGTGAAGATTTTCCCATGTAACCTTCTGATTTGATAATATCCTTTGATAGATATTTGGGGAGATTAGCTAATTTGCCTTCTTGCCGAGAGTGAGCTATGAAGATGAAAAGATTTCTGTACACTAAATCTGAAGCTAAATGGTTAGGACACAAGAGATGGTTAGCTTAGCGTTGCATTACGGTAAGACTGGAAGCAGTGGGAAACAGCTAGCCTGGTTCTGTCCAAAGGTAAAAAAATAAAAAAAATGCTATAACCAACACCTTAGTTTTAAGTGAGCATCGTGTTTTCTGGAGTTCCTGGAGAAACTCCTGGAAGTCATTGCTCCCGCCAAGAAATAATCTACACATTACTCCCATAAAACCACAAATTTTCAGCAAGAAAGCGGATAAGCTGCCGTCTTTAATTATTATTAAAATCTTATTTAGATTTAAATAATCCTGCCTTCCCAGGTCTTGTCTGGGAAACTAGTAGGCTATTTCTGTTGAAGTGTGTGTGTGTGTGTGTGTGTGTGTGTGTGTGTGTGTGTGTGTGTGTGTGTGTGTGTGTGTGTGTGTGTGTGTGTGTGTATTGGTCACCAGAAACAGGCACATACTGTAGGACCATTTTTGGTCCTTGCTCCCTTTCCATCGTCACCATGTCATTCTTGCCCTTCCGTGAGGTTTGGCTCAGACACAACGTCTGAAGCAGTGGTGTAGTCTAATATATTGTAGTGGGTATACTGTACAGTATTGGCCAGATTCTGCCGTTTTTTGGGTGGGGGGACATTTCACAGTGGGGGGTCTGGGTGTCCTCCCCCAGGGAAGTTGGGGGAAGAGAATCAATGACTTAATTTCCTGTATTCGGATACATTTTCATGCACCATTTTCCATTGGAAAATACCTTTTATTTAGCCTATTTGAAGAAGAAAAACACAGATGAGTCAATTCAAAATATATCAAAAATATAAATTAAAGTGAGTTGTTGCGTGTCATTGGGCATTTTTAAGTGGGTATATGGAAATCCTGGAGTTTTCTCAGTGGGTATACTGCGTATACCTGCGTATCACATAGACTACACCACTGGTCAGGAGGAGATTCAGACAAGACAAGATAGCTGACCATCCCATGAGGCTGTGCAGCAATCCCAGTCAAAGTTCACAGGCTTTCCTGACTGAGATATCCACTTTGTCCCTCACCAAGGAGTGGCAGTGTATTGTCACTTCCTAATCAGGGCTGGGGTGAATTGAGTGTGTTTGCACAAGGATATTATTCATCCATTTGTAGACTCCATGACTTTATTCACACAGATCCATTCCTAGATATACTTGATGTTGACTGAGAATTAACAATTGACAAAAGTGTGCAAGCCTAAACAGCAGCTTCTACCAACTAAATTTAAAAAAAGTGTGAAGACACAAAACATGAGATCTAGACATAAACAACCGCCACAATTCCTCACGGGCCCCGAGGATGTTTAACAAACCTTGTTATGTTGAGGGATGTTGTAATGGACATCTGAACAAGGTTAGGATTCCTCACATTCCCCTGAGTGAGAGCAACATTTGTTCTGCATTATCAAGAGTTCAGATATGAGATCATTGTTCCTTTTTTAAGAATTAGCGAACCAGGGCACACAGATGCGGGGTCTTTCTATACATGGTACAATAGTGACACCTAGTGGCCATTTTGTAGAGTGCATTAGGAATGGGGATTAGGATTATTCCCTACCTAGCAGGCTCTGTTCAAAGCAGATTTTTTGACACATATTATATGTAATATATACCGGTTCATTGAATGTAAATGTAGGGAGTCCTCAAAAAAGATTGACATAGATACACACTGAAAATTGTCTTAGAACAAAAGGTAGATGCCCATACTCTATGTGCATTGATACAGTTTTATCCCCACTTGCTGTTATCCTTCTCCTGTACATACTGGCCATCAATGATCCCCTCCTATTTGTGCATTCAATGTAGGACATGGAGGACAAATCCACAGTCCTCGGTGTGTGCACAAATATCCTCAAAAGTTTATCTGAAGTTAATAACTGGGTGCCTACCAAAAGTGGTAAGAAAGTCCCTCTTTGTGTTACTAACCCATCACTGCTGCAGCACAGATACACTGTCAGGGAAACACAAGGAGGGAATTTGGAAACTCTTAAAAATAAACCTGTAAGTTTGGAAGATTTGCTAACCACTTGAGACAGCTGATGCTTCGTATCATCTTCCCACAAACTGGGGTATTTTGTACCCCATCATTTACGTTAGAAGCACATTAGGAAATAATGTTTTAATGGCCATGTGGTATGATCAGGAGGGATGATCACAGCAAGATGAGAACAATTTTAATGTATACATACAGGCAGTGTTTGAGTCGAGTTTCCAACTGCCGAGTCAGAGTCAAGCCTCAAGTCCCCAGTGATCAAGTAATAGTCTGAGTCACCAAAGAAGAGCCCAAGTTGAGTCTGAGTAGTGTTACGAGTCTAGAGAATAGTGACTCGAGTCCGAGTCCTTAACTCGAGTATGTCATTACTGGCACCTGAAACATTTACAAACTAAATATATAGCAATATGTTATGTCAAATTTGTATGCCGTATTACACATAAAAGTAGTCAGAAACTTCATTGCACTTCCAACGAGTCCAAGGCGAGTCATGAGTCCAGAGAATAGTGACCATAGCACCTGACTACTGTTAAAAGACAGAATTGAAATATGTGAACCCATCCTTTAAAAATAATAATAAAAAGTTTTCTCAAATAATCTCAAATAAACTCTAGGTGAGTGAATCAGCAGCATCTGCAATGAAAGCAAAGCAGATGTATGTAGGAAGTGCTGCAGAGTTGTTGAATAATGCAAAAGGAAAAGAAACAGGGTGTGTGCCAGCTGAAAAAAGAATGAGACGCAGTTTCTAGGCCACCTTCAACCAAATATGTCATGAGCTTAACCAAGAAAGCCCACTAGACACGGGGGGCACACACAGCAGGCAAAACACAAAATCCCAAGTGCAATTAATGACATTAAACACATGTATTCAATTTTGGTTCGCAACACAATGGAATCGTTTCTGGGAAACTTGCAGTGGTGGAAGAAGAATGGAGGAAGAAGACCATTTCACTGAAATGTCACACTGTCGTGGTCTACTGGGACACTTCAATACAACTGAGCCATTGTTAACGTATTATGTGATCTCATAGTCTGTGGTCTCAACTGCTGTTGTACAGTCTGATGTCAGTAGACACAAAGAGTGCCTGAAGTGTTCACTTTTGCATCTTGATTCGATGGCTGATTGAGCTGCCCATCTGCCACAACTCATCATGGACAGGGGTTTAGTCTATTTAGGATTTGATCCTGATCCTTCATCCTCCTCTCAGCCTCTCCTGTTATAACTAAAAATCATACTTTAATTGTTTAAATGTAGCCCGCTTGATTTACACCACTGAAAACTGAAAATGCAACACAACTGTTTTTATTGTTTTGACATGTCAATAAATCTACTGTGAAAAGGAGATGGAGAAAAGGCCAATTCTACCTTTGCTGAGGGCCGTTTTATATTTTGATATTTCGCTGTAGGCTAAATGCTATTAGCCTAATATTAGAGTAAGGCCCAAGCTCTTTAAATATTTTATAGGCTATTAGCCTAATTATCTTTTTGCCGTTTGTCTAAGCAGGCAATCAAACAGTGGGTCTACACTTTGTAGTTCAAAAGTCAGAATTTAAGTTTCAGGGATATTAAAGTAGGCTATGTCGCCCTGCAGTGTACAACTACACTTCCCAGCATTCCGTTGAAGCTTGTCAACTGAATGCTAAACTTTTACAACGATGTATATTTAAATAAATAATGTGATAATGTGACATAATGTGATATTAACGTTTCTATATCACTACAAATACATGCTGAAGAAAAATAATGCGTTAATGAATATGATATAAATATTTTTTTCCCGCAGGCATATGACGAAGCGGAAGTCGCTTCATCTTCCTTTCCTCCATTAGGTGAGTACGTGGTGGGAGCGTGTTTTCTCCGGCTCTCCGTAAAATAGACCGATTGAAAGTTATTTTACGTAAATATTGGCCTCGATTTAACTAAAGAACACATTTGTATTTGTTAATTTACAGATCGCAACCATGGGCCGCCGACCAGCCCGCTGGTAAGTTGTGTCCGGCATCATTTCAGGACAGGGCCAGCTCACTGGCACGCAGAAGAAAATGGCAGCGGCTCCGGGTCGCACCATGTGCACTGGACTAGCATTCCGACAAGCCTTGTCCATAAACCTAGACTGTTATTGTAATATTGTAAGACGTGTCTGCTACATGGCGTGTAATGCAGTTACTGTTTTTTTATCCACACTGTCATAGTGCAAATTCACAGTTAAAACGCGCTAACGTTAGCTTGTTGAATGCGTCTTGAGCTAACTTCTGCTAACGTTAGCATTAAGCTAGCGCTAACATGCTAGTGTCAAGGCTAACATTAGCCCCTTTTAAACGTGTTCATGTGTCGTTAAATGCACATTAACGTTAAAAATTAACATCTCTACCCGCAAAGCTCCTTATGACGATCCAATTTTGGGGGTTTAAGCAAAGTTACCGGAGTAGTAACCTACAGTGTACAATTTGACAGTTAAAAGCATGTGAGCAGTCAACTTAGCTAAACCTCAGAAATGGGGAATTGTCCTTTAAGCGCTTCTGTTGGTCCATTTTCTTCACATTGTAGTGAAATACTAAATTTAACGTTACAAAATACATGTACAGCTTCTGTGCAATTAATATTCGGCTGTAATGTTGACTTTATGCCCATCGTGCATCCGGAAAATAAATGTGCTAACGTTACCCAGAGCATCAGTTATTTGAACATATGACAGTTAGTAACGTTATTTATATATTATAATTGGTCTCAATGTGAGAAACTCTCATTTCACCTTCTTTCAAGGTCTTATGTGTTGGGTCTTGACTTCAAAGTAATTCACACATATCTGCTGTTGATAACCCTGCAGCTTATTAAGCCGACCAGTTGTGCGTCAGTGTGTTTCTGGTGTGCAATGGCTGCAGACAGTAACTCTTTGGTTGTGTATGTCCTCAGCTGGGTGGTGCTGAGTGCTTTAAGGGACCACTGAGACAAAGTATTGCACTTTGTAGTGAGTGATAATTGATCATCCACTTTCTGTGATGGTATTCACACCGGTATGAATCTCTCTGACTAGATGTAATACATTTGAGAGAAATTCCATTTGAACTCTCAAATGTGTCTGTGATAGCATTATTCCCTGTGTAGGTTCAGGGTGTTCGACTTGGAGAATTGAACAGATGTTTGGAATATGTTGTATATGCAGACATTTCAGACTTTTTCTTTAACGCCCTGCTATGACATTAACTACTACGACTAGCATTTTTAGTTACTGTTCTATTATCTTTATTGTGACTATTATTGCCACTGTTCATCACATCCCCAACCGGCACCGTCAGACCCCAAGAGCCCGGGTCTGTCCCAGGTTTCTTCTTTAAAAGGGAATTTTACACCGGGCTTTCTATTGTGCGCGTGGACATGCGTAGTTTTATTTCCGTGTCTTGAAATTCTACCTGCAGAAATGAGTCACGACACACACCGAAGCCTCTCTGTCAATTTCTTACATTTGACTCTCTCCACAGCTACCGTTACTGCAAGAACAAGCCCTACCCCAAGTCCCGCTTCTGCAGGGGTGTGCCTGGTAAGCTTCTTTCATACTTTACTGAAAATGAATAAATGTCAGGTAGAGTGACGGGTAGGTAGAGGTCAGTGCAATAGCATGTTTAGCTGGGAAGTTGCTGTATTAGTGTACGTTTTCAAAGTGTTGTTGGGCTTTAACTCAAATGTAATTGCACGTCAAAAATCTCTGCTCTTGGTAACCCTGCAGCTTATTAAGCCGACCAGTTGTGCGTCAGTGTGTTTCTGGTGTGCAATGGCTGCAGACAGTAACTCTTTGGTTGTGTATGTCCTCAGCCGGGTGGTGCTGAGTGCTTTAAGGGACCACGGAGACAAAATAGTAATTCTGTCCATAGTCATAATTGGTAATCCACTTTATCCCTGTGTGTATAAGTCTCTTTGACTAGATGTTGTAGTAGACTATTAAATGAGTCCATCTCATTAAGTCTCAAGTGTGTAGGTGAATGCATGATTTCAAAGCTTTTGCTGTTTTTTTTTTTCCTTTTTGTGTATAGATCCCAAGATCAGGATCTTTGACTTGGGCAGGAAGAAGGCCAAGGTAGATGAGTTCCCCCTGTGTGGCCACATGGTCTCTGATGAGTACGAGCAGCTGTCTTCTGAAGGTGAGGAGCCATGACCAAACACACAGGGTGTTTTTATTATGCTGACTTATGCTTCCTCGCAACCTCTCTCCTCCTGTGAACTGAAAATCGCCCCTTCTTCTGCCATCACGGGGGATCTTTGAATACCTTAAAATGCACCTCTGGGACAGAAAGGGCTTCTGGAGGAGCTTCAGTGATAAAATACGGGTGTATCTACCCAGATGTCTTGTCATGTGTTGTGACGCATAAATGCAGCACTCCACATGACCGACACTGCTGCGCAGCACTTTATGAGTGACTGTTTGGGACAAGGAGGAGATACGTTAGCATAATGAAAAGCACCATAGCTTTACATGTGACCTGTTTTTTTTTTTAAAGGAGTTTTTCTCTTCAGAAACGTAGACATTCAGACACTTTAAGTCCTAAATTTAACAAACTTCTTCTCACCCGTTCTAAATAAGAATGAAAATTGGTCTGTGTGAGAAGCCTTCATTCTCCCTTTTTTTCCAATGCCTTCAGCGTTGGACCTTGACTTCAAAATAATTCACACGTCACAAATCTCTGCTCTTGGTAACCCTGCAGCTTATTAAGCCGACCAGTTGTGCGTCAGTGTGTTTCTGGTGTGCAATGGCTGCAGACAGTAACTCTTTGGTTGTGTATGTCCTCAGCTGGGTGGTGCTGAGTGCTTTAAGGGACCACTGAGACAAAATAGTATTGCTGTCCATTGTGAGTGATAATTGATAATCCCCTTTCTCCCTCTTTCTTTGGTGGTTTTCACACCAGTATGAATGTCTCTGACTAGATGGAGTACATTTGAGAGTAATTCCATTTGATTATATTTATACATGTTTGTGTGGATAAATCTGTGGCTCCTTGGAAGCTTTGGTGGTATATTCAAGTGAAGTGTTATGCATCCACCAGTGGATATGCTAGTGACAAGAAATAACCGTAATCATCCGCAAATGCTGGATTGTCCTCATATGGTCTCAGTGCAAGCTGAAGTTGAAGCACACTTTTGATTCTGATTCTTCCCCCTCTCTTATGTAGCTCTGGAGGCCGCACGTATCTGCGCTAACAAGTACATGGTGAAGACCTGCGGTAAGGATGGTTTCCACATCCGGATGCGTCTGCATCCCTTCCACGTTATCCGCATCAACAAAATGTTGTCCTGCGCTGGAGCTGATAGGTGAGAATCTCGGGTGGGTGGGTGGGTGGTTGCTTTAGGTTGTAATGGATACATTGGAATTGCTGTCTGTTTCTAAGTCATTGTCTTTACACCTTCTTGCACTGGGTTAAAATCTTACTGAAAAAATATGTACTAAACAGTTTTCAGCCTCATCATCATCTTTGCTCTGGTCTCCATCTTTTGATTCTTAGGCTCCAGACTGGAATGCGAGGTGCTTTTGGTAAACCCCAGGGCACCGTGGCCCGTGTCAACATTGGTCAGGTGATCATGTCTGTGCGTACCAAGGCCCAGAACAAGGAGCATGTGGTGGAAGCTCTGCGCAGAGCCAAGTTCAAGTTTCCCGGACGCCAGAAGGTAAAGGAAATTGTTGCTTAGTTTTCTTGTGTTGAACTATATCATGAAAACATCAGCCGGGTTACCGTGCATTCCTCACGGTATCATGTCACATCCATGCAGCTTATTAAGCCGACTAGTCTCGCTGCGGTGCGGTTCTGGTGTGCAAAAGCTGCAAAAAGTAACTCTTTGGTTGTGTATGTCCTCAGCTGGGTGGTGCTGAATGCTTTAAGGGACCACTGAGACAAAAAATGCTTAATAGCCTTTCACAGGCATGTTATTTTAGCCATTTGCAGATGAGTTTTGTAACATTTTACCATGCGTTTTGGCCTGTTATCATACTCCCTAAGTCTGACATCTGTCTTTGTACTCACTTTCAGATCCATATTTCCAAGAAGTATGGCTTCACCAAGTTCAATGCCACCGACTTCGATGACATGATGGCTGAGAAGCGTCTGATTTCAGATGGCTGTGGGGTGAAGTACATCCCCAGCAGAGGCCCCCTGACCCGCTGGAAGGCCCTGCATGCCAACTAGAGCTGCTGCAGGCTTTCTGTGCCCGCAGACAACCAATAAAAGGGGGTTTGATTATAAAAGTGATTGTGGTGATGGCTTCCTTCATTTCTACATTTGGCAACTGTATCCAGACTTTGTCTGTGGTACAGGTAAAGTTCAGAGTAAGTCTATTTAGATGATACAACCTAGTGATGCATACAATTTCACATCAAATCTTATGGACTTGGTGTCTTTAGTATCTAACATGGTAAATTGTAAAACTACATCTAAGTGAATGGACATGCGGATGTATTGTAAACGAGATAAATCAGTCTGAAGATAAGAATCTCGTCTTCCTAACAGACCCTGAATCCAGGAATCATTTGTCAAAAACATGCAGGTGGTATATTAAATATGTATTTTAGGTTAATTGTACATTTTCTTTTTTTAACATACTGGTGAATGAAGCAGTTTAAATTTAGTTTTGTGAACAGCAATTATTTATAACCCCAGAGATGTTTGCTGAGATTAATTACAACCTAAATAACACCAATATGAAAGCATGTTAACCACAAACAGTGGTTGCCAACTTCAACAGTAACTGCTGCTACCCTTTCTATACACAAGTGATATTTCCGTTGGGCACATAGTTCACCTGTAAGTGAGTTATGTAGCTATAACAGTTGGTTTAGGATAATGCATAGTTTTTAAATGTTGCTCTGGTTCTCTGAATAATTTGGTATTATAAAAGTAAGACCTCTTCAGAAGACAGACCAGGTGTGATTGACAAAGATGTGCAGTGGCTAAGAGACGCAGATGCTGACTACATTCTCACGGATAAAGCTCACACACTAACAGACTTATAATATAAAGGGAAGTGTGTGTGTGTGGTTATGACAACCCTTTCTGCCATGTCTGGCTGCTTTCCTTGCAGGTGGGCGTGGTAGAGGGTCCTGAGCTCATTAGTTACCTGGGCTCTGGGGGCTAGTGAACTTTTAAAAGGCCTCTTGGATCCAGTTGTGGTCTCTCCTCACTGAGTAACCACCATGACCATACTGGCCTTGGTTGCTGTTTGTTTTGATGTAACAGTACATAGACATTCTTTCACTCATGCATCCACTCATCTCACTGATTACACACTGATAGTTTAAGTTTAGTATTGCTTTATAATTTAAACTAATAAAGCCTTTGTTAATTGGCTTTCTTTTGTACAACAAAGTTGTTTTTGGACATAATGTATACTTTATTGATCCCACAAGGGGGAATTTCAATTTACACACATGCTCAGTACCTTTGCATGCACTAAATGGAGAGGTGAGAGGGCTGCCTATGGAAAGGCACCCCAAGCAGTTGGGGAGTTTGGTGCCTTGCTTGAGCACCTTGGCAGTGCCCAGGACTGACTGAGCTACTACCCACCCATGGACAGTGGGCAGTAAAGAACTTGTCTTAGAAGAAGAAGTGTTGTCTTAGAGTGAATATAAGTAAAGAAACATTGTGAGTCCCACGCTCTAAAATAAATGCTGGTAAAAACAAGCAATATACCTTATTTGTTTGATTGTGAATACTTTGTCAATTGATTTGTTACTATTCAAATCTTAATGAATTGCTATTTCTGCCACTAGGGGGCAGCTAAAACCTTTAGGAAGACAGGCAGAACACCTTCGAGAATCTAAAGCAAGTCTAGTTGCCCTGTACTAAGCAGCATAAATGACATATCCTAAACTCACTGCAGCTGTGTCTTAGTGTGGGCGACATCGCACTCAACATCGAGCTATACCTGCAGATAGGGCTGGGCAATATATTGATATATCGCGATATGAGACTAGATATCGTGACAAAAAATAACCCGCCCCTAAAAAAAAGCATGACAAAGGTGGTGAACAAACAAAAAAAACTAAATCATCCGCAAATGCTATATTGTAATATGGTAATATGGTAAGTGTTTCCCTGATTTTACAGGCTACATTAGAGTAAAGTGATGTAATTTTCTGAACTTAACAGACTGTTCTAGTTGTTCTCATTTTAAGCACCAAAACAATTTAGTGTAGGTATGTTTTCACAAGAGATTTGAGAATTTTTTCCATTTCAGGGCCAAATTATCTTTTCATACTGTACATTGCTCTGGAACAATTTTGGGCGTCACTATACAGAAAGCTGAGTCGGATTGGACATTTTTGATATGAAACACACACAACATCAATTACATGCAAATACACTTTAAATGAATTCAAGAAGATATCTAAAAAAGACCTCATAGGGGTTAAATACGATATATTTCCTATCTCCTTCTTTGTTCATAAGGGGGAACAGGGAATCAGTGTTATGGTTTCTGTTGATTTGAGGTTCTGTTACTGTTTCCTGTACGTTTCTGGTTCTGGTTAACTTCTGTTTATTGATTGTGTGTACTTCTGTGATTATGGCGTAGGTTTCTGTTTTAGTTTGGTAGTCTGGTTTTCTGTCATGTCCTCATTTCCTCCCTTGTCTCGTACTTCCTGTCTTGTGTTTCCCAATAAGTGTATGTTCTGTTTCCTGTTTTATTTTGACGTCTTGGTCTTCACCGTTTTTGCCCCTCGCCCCTGTTTTACTTCCTGTGTTTTCCCGCCCCTGTGATTACCTGATGATGTCCACCTGTTTCCCAGGCCTTGTGTCACCTGCGTGTGTTTCCTGGTTATAGTGTGTATTTAGTCTTTGTCTTCCCCTTGTCCTCGGTCAGATCCTTTTGGTGTGCTGTGTGTGTGTTTGTTTGTTCGCCTGGTCCTGTCGGTGTGCTCGGCATTTGGATTCTTCCCTGCGATCATTATTTCCCCGTGAGTTTTTCCCAGTTTCTGTGTTCCTGGTTTTTGTTTAACCTTTTCTCTTTGGACTTTTTGGATTTTGGGACATTTTTTTTTCTTTTTTTTTTCTTGTGTTGTTTGGTTATGCATTTTTGATCCCTGTGTTAGTTTGGATAGTCTGCTTTTGTTAATAAACCCTCATCAACTCCCTGCCTGCCTTGTCTCTGCATTTGGGGCCTCAATTCTCTACTTTGTAACAATTAGAGCTCTGTGGGTATTAAAGGACGCCCAAATAAAAATGTCAACATACTATATTTGTTTGTATGTGAATGACAAACTTTAGTCTTTATGTGTAACCCATATAACACCTGAAATACTTCCTTATTTTCATTTACATGAAAAATTGCTATATATGTCAGGGTGCCCAGGCAGCTCAGTTGGTAGAGTGCACCCATATTTTGAGGTTTACTTCTCAACACAGTGGGCCTGGGGTTCAACTCTGCCCTGTGGCCCATTGCTGCGTGTCTCTCAAAGGGGAGAGAGGGTGGAATGACATGTCTTCAGCTGTCCTGGGAAATAAAGGCCCAAAAAATGTTCAACAACACTGGACAGCTGATGATGTAGCATGTGTGACTAAGTCTTCCCTGCAATGTAAAAGGAAGCATGAGTAAGAGGCTATATTTAGAGAGACTCCACCCTCAGTTTCTCAACTCCAGCCTTTTTATCCACACCCATTTTTTTTTTCAAAACTACCGGGTGCAAAATGACACTACGCACCCCTTACTGCAGAAAACACCATTTTCCACTGGATCTGACAAGCTGAAGGTCGCACTGTTTTACATGTGATACCAGGCAGTCCATGTGTGTGGTTGTGAGAGTGATACTGAGAGCAACAAAGAGGAACAATGCAGTAGAGTTTCACACTGGAGTGAGACTTTAAGAGGGTAAGAGAACTGGAACAGAAAAGATTGAACTGGTTAAAATGTACAAAATGCTAGTTTAAGACATTATGATGCCTTTGTTCATTTCACATGGATGTTTAAATATGAAAGTTGAATAAAAGTTAACTTATTAACATGAAAGTCTCTTGCCAGCCAAAGATCCGTAGTCTGCAGTCAGACTGGTGGGCAGAGAAAGTCCCTCCCCCAGGAAACGGATCAGACGCAGCTTCAAGTTCCACTAGAGAGGAGAGGGCAAGACCCAACAAGTCCATCTATCTAACAAGCTGGTAAGCAGTGCTGTTATCTAGAGTAAGTCAACAAACTCTCACTGGGGAATATGACTTGTAACTTAAAATGTCTATATTAACATTACATGTCATTTAGCTGACCCATTTATCCAAAGCTACTTATAATTGCTACATATGTCAGAGGTCGCATGCCTAAGTGTCTTGCTCAGGGACACATTGGTGGATGTATCGAAGTGGGAATCAAAACCTCGGTCTCCATCACCAAAGGCATGCGTCACATCCACTGCGCCATCACCATCCCTCTCTTAATGTGTGTATGTTTGAGCCAAAGACAGAGAGAGAGAGAGAGAAACAATACATGCAAACTATTTATGTATTTACTGTAATAACTTTTTGTTCATGCCAATAAAGTTTATAATGAGGCAATTTTAATAATCCAAATGGATTGATTAATTTTGAGGTTTGAACTGGTGGTTGGACAAAATAAGGGTGCACTGTAAGAAAGAAAAATCCGTAAAAAAATATATGTTCTGGGAGAAAATTACCAGTACATTTTGCGTTACGTTTACGGACATTTCTGTTGATACAAGAACGGAAAAGTCGGTAGATTTGCAGTATATTCTCTGTATATATTAGAGCCCGACCGATAAAGGATTTTTAAGGCCAATACCGATTTTCCGATATATCGGCCGATACATATTTTTAAAAAATCCAGAAACGCATTACAAAACAGACAGATTACCCTAACATTAGTTATTTGTGGTTATTTATGAGTTCTCACAACATCAAAATATATTAAAGTTCTGATAAATAAAATGTATAAAAATACAAACTTAAGATATGAAACTTAAAGTCCTTTGACCAAAAACACATTAACAAAAAAAAAAAAAATCAGTGTTGCCAACAGGGACGTTGTAGAGCGTCCTCTGGTGGACAGACTATGCAACGCCATCACTAACAGGGACGTTGTAGAGTGTCCTCTGGTGGACAGACTATGCAACGCCATCACTAACAGGGACGTTGTAGAGTGTCCTCTGGTGGACAGACTATGCAACGCCATCACTAACAGGGACGTTGTAGAGTGTCCTCTGGTGGACAGACTATGCAACGCCATCACTAACAGGGACGTTGTAGAGCGTCCTCTGGTGGACAGACTATGCAACGCCATCACTAACAGGGACGTTGTAGAGTGTCCTCTGGTGGACAGACTATGCAACGCCATCACTAACAGGGACGTTGTAGAGTGTCCTCTGGTGGACAGACTATGCAACGCTATCACTAACAGGGACGTTGTAGAGCGTCCTCTGGTGGACAGACTATGCATCGCTATCACTAACAGGGACGTTGTAGAGCGTCCTCTGGTGGACAGACTATGCATCGCCATCACTAACAGGGACGTTGTAGAGTGTCCTCTGGTGGACAGACTATGCAACGCCATCACTAACAGGGACGTTGTAGAGCGTCCTCTGGTGGACAGACTATGCAACGGCAACACTAACAGGGACGTTGTAGATCGTCCTCTGGTGGACAGACTATGCAACGCCATCACTAACAGGGACGTTGTAGAGCGTCCTCTGGTGGACAGACTATGCAACGGCAACACTCATAACATGGTTGACCGTCCGTTTTTATTCTATTTTTAAATATTCATTTATCAGAATCATTTATTTGTTATTATAAATGATTCTGATGAATGAATATTTATTGGCATTGTTAACGCAGATACCGATAGATCGGGAAATGCCTAATATCGGCTTTAATATGTAACGGGTCTTTACTGTTAATCCAAAAAAAACAAAAAATACAGAAACGCTTGTGAGAAATCATTACAGAAAATTCCTAACACAGTAACATGGTATATTAGCCTGTATTTCTACAGACTTTTCTCTTTGCTATTTTACAAACCGAAAAGTCAATTGATTAATGGAGAAAGTAATCAGCAGATTAATCCATAATGAAAATAATAATTAGTTGCAGTCGGATACACTCTGAATACTATTTTTAGGTGATATGAACACGTGTTATATGTCTGCTATATTTGTTATCATTTTATATTAAGTGTACTGTTACTGTAACCTTTGTTGGCGTTAAAGGAATAGTTTGACATTTTGGGAAATACACTTGTTTGCTTTCTTGCTGAGAGTGAGACTCTCACGTTCACGCTAAATCTGAAGCTAAAGCAGGGAGGCCGTTAGCTTGGAGCTAAACAGCTAGCATGTAACGCCACGTAAAACCACACCCGGACGCTTTTACATATATGGATATGTATGTATAAAATACAAGCAAAATGAGTGTGAGCTTTTGTAGGAATATTAATATAATCTAGATGTGTTCAGTAGTATTAAAGTTCATATCACTGTGTGATGAGTTGTGTGCATACTATGAGAAAGATGGTTACAATTACCCAGAGGGAGCAAGAATGACTCTTTTTCTGCTGCTTCTGCAGTTTTGTGTGCCCAGCCTGTAGATGTTTCATTAAATCTGATCTTCCTTGCATATTTCCCTTCACACACAAGGTAACAGTCTCCTGCAGCTCTGAGCCATGAGGTCCTCTTCCCTCCTCCTCCTCCTCTCCTTCCTTGTGGGTGTGTGTGACGTTCAGGGGGCGTCAGACTTTAGAGTCTGTGCATTCAACCTCCATCACTATGGGGATTCCAAGTCCCAGAACAGCATGGTCATGTCCGTCCTTACCAAGGTAAGACAAATGGATTGATATGACATTTTATGTAGATTACTGCATTATTTAGTACATACAGGGTCTCAATACTAATCAATAATAAAATACTCTGGGGACCTCTATTGGGACAAATCATTAAGTACAAAGTCTGAGGACAAAACAACTGTCAACATTCCTTTTGTTTTTTTTGTTTTTTCTTAATTAAGAAAGGTTTCAGGTGAGGTTATGGCTTTTCAATGCCACACCTAACAAGACAAAACATTTCAAATGTGGCAGAGAACACCCTTATTACAGTGCAAGGCTGTGGAATGCAGACTGCAAAATTAAGCAATCCCTATATTTACCCCTTGTCACTGTAATAATAGATTATATCTTCTGTATGAATACTGCGAGTGGCCACTGGGCATACAGTATTGGCAGCAAGGCTAAAGTGGCATCAGCGTATCCAGCTCTCTTACTGCATGATCTAGGCCCACTAGCATGGTTTTCACAAGCAATAACATAGCCAGTGTTGTAATACCCAAAATGCAACGTCCACATCGGTGCGTCACCATGCAAATCACCTTTTCCTTCTGCCGTGTTGTTAGGGCAGGGCGATATGGAGAAAATCAAATATCACAATATTTTTGACCAAATACCTCAATATCGATACTGCAACGATATTGTAGTGTTGAATATTGGTGCTTTAAAATTTCAACACAATGAGATTTTTTATTAATAATCAACAGTAATGTGAATATAATGACTAAGTGGGTAAAAGCAAATAATAGCAGTTACAACAGTCTGGTAAGGTCAGAAAAGTACATGACTTTACTGTAATGTGGCTTTTAAAACCAGGAAAAGACAACACTTATGTTACAATATCCAAAATGTAAGACAATATCTAGTCTTATATCACAATAACGATATAATATCGATATATTGCCCAGTTCTACGTGATGTGTGTTCCAGATCATATCTCGCTGTGATGTGTGTTTGCTTATGGAAGTGAGAGACACCAAAGGAAAAGCTGTACCACTGCTGATTGACAGCCTCAACAGGTGATTACACACACACACACACACACACACATGTGCACGCACATGCACATGCACACGCACATGCACATGCACACACAGCAGTATCAACAGTTTACCCCACTTCTGTCTGTGTCTCCTAAATATTCAGCTATGACACGGATCATGAGTACTCCTCTGTGGCCAGTGGGAGACTGGGCCGGTCCGCCGGATACCAGGAGCAGTATGTGTTTGTTTACAGGTGAGCTGATCCTGTGTGCTCCTTTGGAGAGGGATTAACCAAGATGTAATGCAGCCTCAGGACAGTCAGTACTGTTAAGGTTGTGCTGTGTTTGTCTGAATGCGTGCAGGACTAATACAGTGACGGTCACCGGCCAGTATCAGTACCCAGATAATCGACCCGGAGATGTCGATGCTTTCTCCAGAGAGCCTTTTGTCGTCCGCTTCAAAGCCCCCACGACAGGTCAGTGCTCCGACACTCAGGATTCCCTTCTAAGGCTACATCTGCGCTTCTTTATTTCAGTTTAAAAACTAAATATCCTTTGCTACATTTCACCTCGTGTTCATGTTACTGCAGCGTTTCCGAGACCCCAAAACGGAGACATTTGGAAACACTGCTGCCCCCCCTTTTCATTTGAAAACTCCAGGGTTGCTTTGTAGTCTGGACGGGCACACACAGCGTGACCCTTTGAAACAATAATGCACTTCAGTCAGTCTTATCAGGTCTTTATTAGGAAGGCTTACCTTCCAGTAACAGTTCCACCTCGTCGTCGATCCAAGCTTAGTAATCCCTGCTCCTACTGGTCGCCATTGTTCTTTATTTTAGTATTTTCTGTATTTTCAACTTCTACATCCATGATTTTTAAACACAGAGTAACGTCAGACAATCTGCTTCCTGTCTACACCGGCATGCGCAT
The DNA here is from genome assembly GCA_013375575.1 of Percina caprodes. Classification (NCBI taxonomy): domain Eukaryota; kingdom Metazoa; phylum Chordata; class Actinopteri; order Perciformes; family Percidae; genus Percina; species Percina caprodes. Next base: position 2,076,718 of record JABXJD010000031.1, read on the forward strand.
GCCTAGTGTGTGTGAATGGTCATGTGATGTCTTGTCAGTTGTGTTAAAATAGACGGAGATTAATTCTGCTATGTATGTGTAAACGGTGATTGTAGTTGTAGCCTAAGATAATGAAAAGCACTCTTATGTTTGGGCATAAAAAATAACTTTTCCTGCACCCTCCCTCCCTCTAACACTCTCCCCCACCCCCCATATTCAGATATAAAGGAGTTTGTCCTCATACCTCAGCACACCACTCCAGCCAACACCACTAAAGAGCTTGATGCACTGTACGACGTCTTGCAAGATGTGAAGAAGAGGTGGAAAACCGAGGTGAAAGCTCATTTTGCTGAATGTTTACGGTACTTTGAAGTGTACGAGTGTGTAGCCTTACCATCAGTGTTGTTGTGTACGTGTGTGTGTGTGTGTGTGTGTGTGTGTGTGTATGAGCAGAATGTGATGCTTCTTGGGGACTTCAATGCCGACTGCGGCTACCTTGCTAAGAAGAACAGGAAGAATGTGCGTCTGATTACAGATAAGAACCTCATTTGGCTCATTCCAGAAACTTCAGACACCACTGTGCGAATGACCACCTCCTGCACCTATGACAGGTAAACTCACACTCCCATCAGCCCAGTCGCTCTGGGTGGTCTATAAGCTTTTCACTAACTACATTTACATGCATTTACAAGCTTTAGTGTGTAACTTTTTAACATTATTGAACGTCAAATGAGTTGCTACAAAGCTAATTAAGACTATCACCTCCACACAACTCTCTACATTGGCTACATACATACATACATACATACATACACACACACCCGGACTTGCACTGACACTTTTGACTATAATATTTATGGTTAATGTCCTTTTACAGACGACTGTTCCTTATTATTGTTATTGTTATTATTATTATTATTATTATTATTACTGTTATTTTTGTTTTCTCTATACTGTCTTTTACTGTATTTCTTGCAAAAACCGATGCAGGAATTTCAATTTCCTTGCGGGAGTCATCCCAAAAGGATTAATAAAGAGAAGTCTAAATCTAAAAACCCTGATTGAGACACAAATTCCAAATGTGCTGTATATGTCCAAAGAATGCCTCTAAAACCAGACTAATACTGGCATATACTATGTGTCTTAATTGGAAAATGCTAAATTCAGAAATAGGCCTTATTCTGAATATCCAAACTGAATATACTCTTTCAATAACTCATCAAATTTGGAATTATTGTCATATTTGGAAAAATAGAGGAATATTGGTGTGCATAAAAACAAACTCAATGTCATGCATCTATCTGACATCTGATGTTGTCCCAGGGATCTAACTACAGGGTAATGTGTTTGAAGCCTCTAGTGTGTTCTCCTTGTGGCTGTTAGTTTGGGTCTTAAGGCCGTTTTATGCTTCTGAATTGAATTGACGGCGTACCCCGCTGACCCTCCGCGTCTACGCCGTAGCGTTGCATTTCCCCTGAATGATTTCCTGGTTCTCCTCCAAAAACAACATGACATCAAGGAGAGGGTTAGTTAACTTTTCCTGCTACAGATGTCCCACCGTGGACAGACAGCACAGGGGAGACACTTTGTTTCTCTCACTATGACTCTAGAGTCACTACTCACTCCGAAGCTGATCGCCGCCACTCTCTCACTTCTTGCCTTCCCGGGCAATGCTCCACCCAGCGCTCAAACATAAAACATGCTGATTAATTAACATAACCAACGTGGTATATAAACAAAACAAAACAAAGTGTTGTAATGGCTCCATCAAAACCTTCATGTGGTCAAATAAGCACAGAATCAACAAGAAGCATGAGAGAATGAATCTGTACAGCTTAAATTCCCTGGGCTCGGTGAGCAAAATGCTGATGCGTGAGCAGGCCTTAACTCTTTAACGTGCCTTCATATTTTTTCAGCATTTTTTGAGCAATCAATCAGTAAAATGTGTGTTTTGGTCTGTCCATTTTGTGGTATAACAGGATCGTTGTGAATGGGGAAACGTTTGCCAACGCTGTTGTGCCTTCTTCAGCCACCCCGTTTAACTTCCAAATGGAATACCAACTCACAGAGGAGCAGGTAATACTGTGTGTGTGTGTGTGTGTGTGTGTGTGTGTGTGTGTGTGTGTGTGTGTGTGTGTGTGTGTGTGTGTGTGTGTGTGTGTGTGTGTGTGTGTGTGTGTGTGTGTGTGTGTGTGTGTGTGTGTGTGTGTGTGTGTGTGTGTGTGTGTGTGTGTGTGTGTGTGTGTGTGTGTGTGTGTGTGTGTGTGTGTGTGTGTGTGTGTGTGTGTGTGTGTGTGTGTGTGTGTGTGTGTGTGTGTGTGTGTGTGTGTGTGTGTGTGTGTGTGTGTGTGTGTGTGTGTGTGTGTGTGTGTGTGTCAATAAAATGCCAATGTGACAGACAGTAAAATATGCAGATACCAAAATATAAGACTCACATTCTGTTCAACATAACAACACAAAAATCACTTCCAGGTAGACAGTTGATTTATAATGTGCAGATGCATGAAATCTGCAAAATTGTTTATTTCTGTTGTCATTATCAATGTTGTTAAGATAATTATTTGTGAAGAAATGGACAGAATTATTGAAGGTATCTCAAAAGATTGTGTACTTGCAAGTAGAGTCAGTTTTTCCAGCACTCACAGCAGAAGTACAGAAAAACAACTAACCAAAAACCATAATAATAAACCATAAAAGATGAAGTCATAATACAATACAGCTGTTATCTCTTTTCAGGCAGGGCATCTCTTCCACCAGCTCTTTTTTTTTAACCATGCAAACAGTTTAATATTCACAGAATAGAACAAGAAGTCATACTTTTCTAACAAATTTAAAGACATGAAGGTAAATACGGAGGTCCGACCTATGTGAAGTTGGTTTTAAATGTGCTCTATAAATAAATTGACTTGACGCATACGGGTTATAATTACTACATTGTGATTGGCTCTGTAGATGTGTGCTGAGGTTATTAAACTGTTATTTCTGTGGTTTGTGTTCAAGGCGCTGGATGTGAGCGACCATTACCCAGTGGAGGTCCTGCTGAAGAACGGGGGGCTTCTCAAAGTGGGGCGTTCGCTGAACAACGTTGCGTTCAAAGTCTCCTTCACTGGTGGCACTCTCTTGGATTTAATGGTTGTTCTCAGTTCCCTTGTTTTCCAAATGTTATCATCATAAGCTAAGTTTCCATCCACTTGTCTATCGAATTATCTGAAGTTCGGTTAAAAAAACAACCTCATAAATAAAGCTGGTGAAAGTGTGTTTCCATCCAACGGCTTTAAAGCCAGTAAAAACCTTTGCGTAATGATGGCACATGCTGCTTTGCAATGAAATTGGTATATCGAATTGATTTTAGACATTTTAAGGTGTTTCCATTCATTTTTGCACTGAATCGCACAACATACAAGCAAACATTTGCAAACAAAGTTTTTCTAGACAAAATGGATCGCGCCATCTACCAACACATGATCAATATTAAAGTTGTAGTGGTGTATGTGTCAGCTGATAGCGACATATCGACCTATAATAAGAAAACATAGACGCTATCAACACATCGCTATGATGATGCAGATGCAACTTGCCTTTTATTGTCCCTCCGGCACCGCTGCGAGACATCTCTTTTTTGAGACATGTCTCTCTGTTTGAGCGCCTTCCATTTGCTCCGCAGGACGTCCCGCGGCTTGTCCTAACCTTTGTTGGCCATTTCCTTTGTGAGTTCCTGATAAATTAAATTCAGAAAGCCTCTCGTCTCCTGGTTCGTCCACTTCCATCTGTCTTTGTTGACGCCCGCCACGTGTGCAGACAGAGTGGAAATACTGGGCGGAAATGAACTAAAACTTCTTCTTTGCTTTGTGGTTTTATGGTTGCAACCATAAAATGACCTAAAACTTAATCAAAATTTATCATTTATTTGGCAAATAACATTTCCATCAGCGTTTATCGCATGAGCTCGAGACAAAGATAATACTCTGTTTTTTTTTGAGTCGATATTCATGACATTCCATCAAATTTTTTACTGTTTCCATAAGGCATTTTTCATTCGATATCACTAAATTCGGATAAAAACGTGGATGGAAACATGGCATACAAACAAAAAAAAAAAAAAAAATATATATATATATATATATAAATGTGGTTTCTTGTCATCTCAGTGACTTGACAGTCTCAGGGAAGCGTATTTCACCAACTGATTTCCAACTTGCCAAAAAAATCCCTGCTAACACTCCACAGAGCTGCTCGCCATGTTGGGTTCAGTGTCAGGGAAAAAACACAGTAAATCACCCAACTGTTGACATTTACCATAATGTAGTCCACTATTTTGCACAATATTAACTACCTTTGTATCTGCGTGAAAATACGGGTCAAGTTAAAGAATCTTTGGTAGGCTACAGATGCTGGTGGCTGTGAAAAATGTTGATAAATCGTTTCCTCAAATGAGTTTTAATCTGTCCACTTAATGTACATTATAGTCAAACGTTTGGACACGCTTTCCCATTTAAGTGAATGAGGAAACGTGTCCAAACGTTGGACTGGTACTGTAGTTAATTTGCTCCTTTGGTTTATTAATGTTGTACCTTTTTTCCTAATGCCTTCAAACTGACCCGAGGCAGAGAGGATCAGGTGCACACAGGTGCTACAGGATGCTTAAGCTGCTGTTTCTATAAAGTGAATGTGATCTGCAGTATTATCCTAAATGTTATAGAAATCTGTTTTTCTGTCAAATACATTTCATTTTCTAAGATAATGGAACATTGTCACAAACCAGAAGTGTCTCCGTGGATGGAAATTATTGGATGGAAATTATTGTAGTAGTTAAATACTGGAAATACTGCATCGATACTCGTACGCACAGGCTTTGATTATATACATTTCTCATGAAAATTTACAATAATAAAATCAATAGCTTTATTTAATCCGTTCCCATTTTGCAACAATAAAATCAACGTGAGATGGAAAAACAGACAAATTAGATTTTAGCATTTAGATAAAAACAGATGTTGACAAAGTTTTCCTTTGAGGACATAATTTGAAATGAGAAAAAAAAGGTAATAAATTGCAATATATCACAGATTATTGCAAGTATGATAATATTGTGTTGTGGGGCCAGAACTAGTTAGAGGACATGTAGCATTAATCTGAGAATAAATGAAGTAATTCAAATTAACAAACTGAGGCACATGAATTACTAATGGGATGGTTTTATGTTTTTAATCATTTTGTCTGTGAAATATAAAGGGAAGGTGGTTGCTACTGTTATTAAATGTTGATGCCTTAAACAAGCTATATGCACATACTCATAAACACATTTGTTTTGTAATGCTATGTATAATAAATTTTATAACCTCTGTGGTGACTTGGTTTTTGGGAAACATTTCTGAGAATAAGGAAGACAAAGTCGGTGTCATAATCACAAACAAGATATTTGTTCTTCTTTCGTCTGTATTTTCCTCCTTTTTTCTTTTCCTTTTTCTCCTCATTTTTGGAATTTTTATTTTATTTGCCATCTTATTCTCCCATTCAATGTTTTGGAGCTAACCTCGCTCCCACGTTATTCCCTAAATGATCGCAGAGACTTTAATGGAAGAAACTTGCTGATATTGGTTACCAGGGAAAAGAGAAGGAAGCAAGCTAACAGAGTGAAGACGTGGGATAACTAAAGGCAACAGAAGAAATAAAGAAATAAGGATGGAATAACTCAAGAATTATGACACTTATTATGACACCAGCTCAGGTCATGTTGTTGAAATCAAACCATTTTAAAACTGAGCACTCCTGACCTCTAGTGATTAAAGTCAGTGTAACATGCTGTCATGCAACACACCTGATACATGTTTTAACCCTCGTGTTGACTTTCTTTAAAATTGAAAATTAACACTTTTGTTGACGATTTTTATTGTTTAAATTTTTTTTTAATGTTTTTGTACCTTTTTTCATCACTTTGACGATTAAAAAAAAAATTGTCACTTTTTTGACGTTTAACACTACGTAACACTAACTTATTGACTTTAGTTTTAATAGATATTTTTTGGAATTTATGGTCAATAAACCTCATTTATAGGAAATTATACCTAATGTTTGAGTTAGAAAAGCAGAAATTAGGAATTATTGAAACTAAAATTAAAGGAATGGATGTTGATGATAATCACAGACTGGAATATGTCAACTTTTACTCTCAATACTATTTCAAAAACACTTCAATTGTTCTTTCAAATGCTATAAAATTGAATAAGATGCCCCAAAATTAATGAAAGTAGAGATTTGTACTTGCCAAAGAGCGTTGTGTGGAATCAATCGTTGGAATTGTTGTGTAAGCTGGTGTCGAAGAGATTCGCCTAGCTTCTAACTGTCTTCATCCGAGCGTCTACCCTGCTTACTCTGAAACGGCACCTGACTGAGTAGCCCTAGAGCCAGATACCACCCCAGCCACGCCCGTTCACAACAGCTCTCTTCTTATTGATCAGGGCACTTGGTAAGTTGCTAGGATATGGTTTAGGGGCCAGGAAAATAGGCCCTAAGGGTAAGTTAATTTCAGTGGCTAGAGCAACCTGTTGACCCAAGGACAACATGAGAGTTAACTCACTCAGTTAATATCTACTAGGTGGAACATGGGAAAATAATTACAGTAAGATCAAAAACAATTATCAGTGAGAGAGGGACCTGCAACCAGTAGTACACACACACACACACACACACACACACACACACACACACACACACACACACACACAAAAGTGCTGTTGGAGCTGATCCTGTCTTTGAAAGTAGAAAGATTTTGGTAAATTGAGCTTCAATGGAATTGACATACTAGGTTTTATATTGCTATACATAACACACCTAACCAATCAAATGTTTGAACAAATTATCCTATTCAGTGCACTGTTCTTATTGTAATTAATCTGCTTTTTATTACAAAAACAAAGCCATTGGCTTCAGTAGCGTGTGCATTAGGGCAGCAACTAACGGTTTTCATTGTTGTTAAATCTGTTGATTTTATTAATCGATTAGTTATTTCGTATATAAAATGTCAGAAAATGGTGAAAAATGTTTCCCAAAGCTCAAGATGACGTCCTGAAATGTCTTGTTTTGTCCACAACTCAAAGATATTCAGTTTACTGTCAAAGAGAAGTGAGGAAACCAGAAACCATTAATATAACAAGCTGGAATCAGAGAATTTAGAGAAAAATGTTTTTAGTAATAAAAGAAACCAACGGTTGACTTTAGGAAACGTGACACATTGGACCCATTCCCCGGTCTCCTGGGTTAAAGTCCTGTGTTTAACCCGTCCACCGAGACGGAGAGCATACTGTAGGTATATGTAAGGACTTTACATAGGCACAGGCTAATTATTGCTAACTAACAACATTAGTAATTAAACTTAAACAGCTAATAAGTGTCTTACTGTCTGCGTGCTTCTCCTGACAATACAGTGATTTGTTGACCATGTAGCAAGTCAGCAAATCGCGTGGTTATGACACAATCCTTAGCCTATTTTTACCAAAACATCTGTTACGGAGCCAGTCATCACCGGGAAAGAGCTTCTAATAGACTTCACTGGCCTCTGTCCAGAACATCAGGATCTGTTGGTCCATTTCTTTAACTGTCTATGGTGAATCCGGTCTGGGATCTCCCTGCTGAGTCTGCGGGTCGGACCGTGTCTCTGCTCACTCAGCCGCCTGAGTTGACTTGTGGCGTTGTTGTTGTTGTTGTTGTTGTTGTTGTTGTTGTTGTTGTTGTTGTTGTTGCCTATGGAATTTTAAGTTATAAAGTTTTGTGTTTTATTTCGCTACTTCAACCCATATTTTTTATATGGTTGTTATTCACTGACGTGTTATTTTCTATAGTGGATATTATGAATATTTTTTAAAATGATAATTTTAAAATAATAATGTTTAGGAGGTGTGACTGTACATGTGAAATATTTCAATTTGAATTGTCCAACATTGAGTAGCCTAGATTGTCACTGTAATATTCTTTATATGTTAAAAAATAAAGATTTAAAAAAGAAAATAAAAGAAACGGCCTAACCCTGCTGACTGGGTTCAAAGGAATTTTGGCAGAGTGCCAGAAACTGAGGGAAGAGTCAGACATTTTTCCTTGTCAACAAGGCAGGAGGACATATTGAAAACAACAAGGAAACTTACAGTTAACGAGAACATATCGGACCACTAAGGAACACAGGTGAGTGGTGATATTGTCTTAAAGACGTTACCGTCTCCATCCCTTCTGATCCAGCTGTTGTTGAACTAGTTGCTGCTAGATATGTTCTGGTTATCGGCCAGGCTGCAACAAGGACACCTGGAAGTATATTAGTCCTTTAGAAGCGGCTCTATCTCTTTACATTAAATGCAAAGATACACCTGGAACAACAAACAGAAGAATGAATCCGCTTCAGCTGCACAAATCAGGAATTATTCAACTTTACGTCGACATTTAGTCCGTATGGTAGGCGCGTACACAAATAAGGGCGACGTGCAGGCGGGAGCGCGCATACGCGAAACTAGACATGTCTTCTGTAATGAAGGAAAAGGATTGTTTAACAAGCCTATATGTCTGGATCCTAGGTCAGTGGGATTAGTTGTGGTCAAATGGATTCAGGAATAGTCAGTGCCAGGGGAGTGAATGCATTTTTAATTAATTAATTAAGGGGCATCTCCAGAAGAAATGTGTTATTTTAATACTCAAATGAAGCCTTTTGGAGCGTTTTGAGATCAGAATACAATGAGAAAACATTTTGTTTTGATAAACAGTTTAGCTGTGTTGTACACCACAGCTTCTCAAACTGTGGCTAAGGTAGATAGATACTGTAGATGGGATTATTAATCCCATATTAGGAAATTACTCTGTTACTAGCAGCAAGGTACAAGGACACACCACACAAAAACAAGAACTGTACTAGAAATAATAAATCAGATAAAATAAAATGAAATATCAAAAATAAAAAAAAATGCCAGAACTGAAAAAAAACTGAGAATTTAGAGAAATGAAAGGAACGTACAGGTATATACAGTACATATTGCGTTGATATATTCTTTAATGTGCTTTATTTCGCTACTTCAACCCATATTTTGTATATAGTTATTATTCACTGCCGTGTTATTTTCTATAGCAGATATTATGAATATTTTTTAAATGACAATTTTAAAATAATAATGTTCAGGAGGTGTGACTGTATATGTGAAATATTTAAATTTGAATTGTCCAACATTGAGTAGAAGAGTTTGTCACTGTAATATTCTTTATATGTTAAAAAAAAAGATATAAAAAAGAAAAGAAAAGAAAAGAAAAGAAACGCCCTATCGCTGCTGACTGGTTCACAGGGTTTGGCAGAGTGCCAGAAGGGAAACAGAGGGCGAGTCAGACATTTTTCGTTGTTAACAAGACAGGAGTACATATTGAAAACAACAAGGAAACTTACAGTTAACGAGAACATATCGGACCACTAAGGAACACAGGTGAGTGGTGATATTGTCTTAAAGACGTTACCGTCTCCATCCCTTCTGATCAGCTGTTGTTGAACTAGTTACTGCTTGTAAATGTCTCTGATAAATTGCAGTAATATTCTCCTACACAGTATTATATTTACATGTTAACAAGACATTGTAGTTCTACAGTGTCACCTTGTGGTCTGTTCTGCTTTTATTTTGAAAAGTGCCGTTTTCTTCTTCTTTTAACGAAATTTTAAGTTTGTGCTTTATTTCTCTACTTCAACCCGTATTTTTTATATTTTTATTATTCACTGACGTGTTATTTTAGTGGATATTATGAATATTTTTTAAAATAGCCTAATGTTCAGGAGGTTAACTGTATATGTGAAATATTTCAACTTGAATTGTCCAACATTGAGTAGCCTAGTTTGTCACTGTAGTATTATTTATATGTTCTAAATAAAGATTTAAAAAAGAAAAGAAAAGAAACTCCTATCGCTGCTGACTGGGGTCTAAGGATTTGGCAGATTGCCAGAAACAGAGGGCGAGTCAGACATTGTTCCTTGTCAACAAGACAGGAGGACATGTTTAATACAACAAGGAAACTTACAGTTAACGAGAACATATCGGACCACTAAGGAACACAGGTGAGTGGTGATATTGTCTTAAAGACGTTACCGTCTCCATCCCTTCTGATCAGCTGTTGTTGAACTAGTTGCTGCTAGATATGTTCTGGTTATCGGCCAGGCTGCAACAAGGACACCTGGAAGTATATTAGTCCTTTAGAAGCGGCTCTATCTCTTTACATTAAATACAAAGATACACCTGGAACAACAGACAGAAGAATGAATCCGCTTCAGCTGCACAAATCAGGAATTATTCAACTTTACGTCGACATTTAGTCCGTATGGTAGGCGCGTACACAAATAAGGGCGACGTGCAGGCGGGAGCGCGCACATAAGCGAAACTAGACATGTAATAATAATAATAATAATACATTATATTTAACAGCGCCTTTCATGACACTCAAGGTCGCTTTACAGTATATAAAAGACAGATAAGTATAAACAACAACAAAAAACAAAAACAACAAAAAAACAAAAGACAGGATCTGTGTATTTACAAGTAGGCAAGCTGGAACAGGTGGGTATTACATGTCTACTGTAATGAAGGAAAAGTATTGTTTAACAAGCCTATATGTCTGGATCCTAGGTCAGTGGGATTAGTTGTGGTCATATGGATTCAGGAATAGTCAGTGCCAGGGGAGTGAATACATTTTTAATTAATTAAGGGATCCAGTGACGTGGCATCTCCAGAAAAAATTTGTTATTTTAATACTCAAATGAAGCCTTTTGGAGCGTTTTGAGATCAGAATACAATGAGAAAACATTTTGTTTTGATAAACAGTTTAAGGTAGAATAAATTGTACAACTTACATACATAGTATATATAACAAATTAAATCATGTATTAAATTTGAAATAACCAGTGTACAAGAAGCTGGTCAAGCGCTCCCTCTAGTGGTACTGCCCCAGATCAGCTGGAGACCAGAGCCCTGTAGACCTGTAGCATCCATGGTCATGACATCAAGCAGATGTCCTCTCTTAAATATCTAGGAGTGGATATTGATAATGACCTGAGTTGGTGTACACCATAGACTGTATATATATTGAATATTAACAGTCTATGGTGCACACGTGTAACAAGTGTCTGTGCCAAAACTCATCAGCGTCTCCACTTTTTGCAGTGTTTGGGGTCTGTAAAATATATCATGTTAATCTTCTATAGAGAAACAGAGGCAATTCTTCAGCATGGTATTACCAGCTGGTTTGGGAATTTGACAGTAAGGCAAAAATGATGGGAACACCTGCACCTCTCAACCCGCAGGAGCTTTTTGATCAGGCAACAATCAGGCAGGCGTTCCCTAAACGTTAGTTTTTGGTTAGGTTCGAACTAACCTTTAGAGAACCATAAACTAACGTTCCCTAACCAGGGGCGTATCCAGGACATTTTTACTGGGGTGGCCAAGATGAACACAATGCTAATGTGGGGGGGCATGGCATAGCGAAGTTTAATGCGTATACGTACGCAGCCGACCATTCTCTTGCACAGCTACCAGAAGACTTACAACTTCAGACACGTAGTGTAGGCCATGGGGTGCAGTACCACCCTTATCTACTAAGCCCGTGGTGTCTTTAGACATGGTGCTGTTCCTGGGGGCTTGGCGTCTTGGCTGGTGCTAAGCACCAGAAAAAGCCGTGGTGCCGCTGCAAAATAACATCAGGAAGGAACAGAGTAACTCATTTGATTGGTTTTCAGCGCTAGTCCGTGACATGTAGCTGAGCTGAGGTACAGACAAAAGGAAAAGTATCGGTTAAAAAAATGTGGCGACTTTGGGTGATATGACTGGAAGATGATTACAGAAGTGACACTGATCTGTGTTTTTGTTTATTATTTTTTAAAGAAATGCCAGAGCAGATGAAGAAAACAAAGCCAGTGTGGCAGGGTTTCCATTTTATGATGATAATTGAGGGAGAAAAATCAGTATCGGCTCCAAATATCAGGTCAAGAAAATCAGGCAGCCCGTATCGGTCATCGTCTAAGGCTGATGAAAAGAAAATGTCTCTGCTGTGTGTAGTGTAATCTCTATATGGTTGTCTTCTTTTTGTTTCCAGGTGGTGTTCCTTTTTGGATTTTACGTCTCGCTTCCTCCCAAATCTGAGTGAGAGGAGACCTTCAGCCCATAGAAACTGGGATCCTGTCGTATATGATGTCAAGAAAACATTTGAAAAAGGCACCATTGCTGGTAAAATAATGTTATTACAGCAAGCTTTTATTATGATTCATACATCATATTGCTCCACTACAACATTTCTTTCTTTCTTTCTTTCTTTCTTTCTTTCTTTCTTTCTTTCTTTCTTTCTTTCTTTCTTTCTTTCTTTCTTTCTTTCTTTCTTTCTAACCCCTTTGTTGCAGCTGTAAGCAGTCCAACAAAGTGCTGTCGCGAGGGATGAAACACTTAGAGATGCATAAACACACTGGGACACAATGTATGATGAAAATTGGCCAGCAATGTTGCCAAGCAAATACCTATATATATATATATATATATATATATATATATATATATATATATATATATATATATATATATATATATATATATATATATATTGCTTTGGATAAAAGTGTCAACTAAATGACATGTAATGAAATGTAAAAAGGGCTCCAGGGAAAAACAGAGTAAAGGAAGTTTGTGGTGTGAGTAGCTCTTTAAGTAGGGAGGGGCGTTACCATGGATACACTGATGGGTGAGTAGGGAGATTTTGAACTCAGTCCTGTATGAGACAGGAAGCCAGTGGAGTGAGTGAAGGATGGGTGTGATATGGTCGTACTTTCGTATCTTCATTAGGATCCTTGCGTCACTCTCTTACCCCACCTACCAGTTCCCATGGCTACCAGTGCAAATGCAAACGACAAAACCACATTTTGGGGGAGAGTAGTTAGTAGAAGTGTTTAGAAGTGGACTCTTCCTATAACTACGTTCCTGTAACCACTTGGTCAGAAAGCGGCTAAAAGGCGACTGTGTCCTGCAACAACAAAGCAAAGTCCCTTCAACTCTTTCTTCATCTCTTTTCTTTTTCTCTTCCGTGCTGCTTTAACGTGCAGTCGGGAATTTAGACAGATTTCTATCAGAGTTCATTTCAACAGCTTCTATCAATGAATTTGATTTGCAGTATGTGTTGTATGTTTTAACCAGTCTTCTCTCTACAGGTACTTCTGCTGAGTGTCTTCAGAGGACATACCCTCACATGTCGTATATCAGAGTATCTGATTGGGGATCGATGCTGTCCTCTGTGTTCTGCTGGTAAGATCTGATTGAATGTCCTCTAGCACCATGGAGGGAGGCCAAACACCTGCCCCCACACTGCCATGACACAGAGCTGCATTAACATTGGCGAAGTATCCCTTTTATTAGAAACATTATATTACATGAACATGTTGATTTTCTTTTCAACAGGAAGTCGAGTTAGAAAACATTGCACAGAGTTCAGAAATACTTCCTGTCTGGATTGTTATGAAGGAACATTCATGAATCGTCCTTCAGGGCTCACAGAATGTTTTTTCTGTACACGCTGTGATGCAGGTAGACTTCTCTTAATATTTCCTAATATTAACTAAGCCTAGATGTAGTAGGCATATCACCGCTGGTCCCACTGTTAATGCTGTGAAAGAACTGAGAAAACTAAAGACTGGGTTAACAGTGTCATTGTGAAGATGCAGAGAGTCATTTTGAAGAGTTTACCGCACGCAGAATTACAGACTGCACATAGAAACAAAGACCTCATGGTCTCTGAAATACTGTGAGACCAGTGAGGAATGTTTTGTGTCATAAAATCCTCTTTTCACTAGGGCTGGGCGATAGGAAGATCAGATATGATATTCTTGACCAAATACCTCAATATCAATACTCCAGCGATATTCTAGGGTTGTCAATTGGTGCTTTAACAAAATATCTTCACACTTAGATTTTAGATAAATAATCATCAGTAATGACTAAGTGGGTAAAGGCAAATAATAGAACAGTTACAACAGGCTTAAAGTTCAGAAAAGTACACAACTTTACTGTAATGCTGCCTTTAAAACCAGGAACACTTATGTCGTATTACAATATTGCGATATCCAACATCTAAGACGATATCTAGTCTCATATCACGATATTGATATAATATCGATATATTGCCCAGCTCTAGTTTTCACATCAGTAAATAGCAGTCAACATGATCAAAAGTCTTTTTGCAGTTAAGATATTAGCTGTTGGTATCAGCTTAGACTTTAATTCTCTGTTTCTATAAATGGGACTATTTTAGCATGTAGCTCTATAGTAGAAGAGACAAAGTACATATATGTAACATATTTATGTGTTGACAGGTTCTGGTTTAAAGATCAAGACGGCATGTACGACTATATCAGATACAGTCTGTGAACCACTGGAGGGATTCTACTGTACGTACGCTGTAGAGGATGACTGTATGGTAGCACAGAAACACAGACGCTGTGAACAAGGACAATATATCCGCCAAAAAGGTTAGTTTGTCAGTCCCTCCAGGATTTCGCAGACTTTTTTTGAGATTGTTGCAGCCCAAAATGCCTGATGTTGCAGGAGCTTTTGTAAAAAAATGGCAATGTTGCGTTTGTTGCAATGAAGTTGCGGGAGACAGAGAAAGTTGCAAAAAAGGCTTTTTTTGTATAGTTCTTTAAATTAAATTAAATTAAATTTTATTGTTTTGGGGAGAATAAAATAACTCTAGGCTGAGTTTTCCTTGTAACCTTACCAAAAAGGCTCAGGATGCTACAAATGTTGGTATAATATGAAATAGGCTGGTGGATATAAGACAAAAAGTCTGTCAGTGGCTTGTTGATCTTTACATTAGTTAATTTCCTATCCTGCCCTGGGACACATTCATACGGTTTGATAAAGGACTTATTGGACTTTAACTTATCATTGCACTGACAATAAAGAGCGAAGCTGTCCTCTATTTAGGTCATCCTGTACGTCTCATCTCCTCTTTTTCCTGCATCCACCGTGTACGAGATTGGCTCTCCGAGTCACATACTGATACAGAGTCTGGCATGTGGGACTGCTGGGATTGGTTGAAGTCGCAGGAAACTCTGGTTATTGGTCCAATTTGTGAAAAAGTTGCGGTGAATTGTGGCTCGCACCAAAGTGAGTGATTGATTGAATTGCAACATCGCGAAGTCCTGGAGAGACTGATTTATTGTGTTGACTTTGAGATTATAAGTATAGATTTAATTTTAAATTAGAACACCAAAGTTCGTGGGAAATAATCTTAAAGGTGCTCTAAACAATGGCATGCGTGTTTTAGGCTACAACATTTGTTGTCACATACAGCAAACATCTCCTCACTATCTGCTAGCTGCCTGTCCCCTGAACACACTGTAAAAAACATCTCCTCACTATCTGCTAGCTGCCTGTCCCCTGAACACACTGTAAAAAACATCTCCTCACTATCTGCTAGCTGCCTGTCCCCTGAACACACTGTAAAAAACATCTCCTCACTATCTGCTAGCTGCCTGTCCCCAGAACACACTGTAAAAAACATCTCCTCACTATCTGCTCGCTGCCTGTCCCCTGAACACACTGTAAAAAACATCTCCTCACTATCTGCTAGCTGCCTGTCCCCTGAACACACTGTAAAAAACATCTCCTCACTATCTGCTAGTGCTAGTGCGCCGAAGCACAGAAGGGAGGAGACGGGATGAGGAGGAGGGGGGGGCGAGCTAGTCTCATTTTGGGTGAATATAATTAGAACGTCAACAAGACGTAATGTCACCCAACATCGCTTGGTGCACCTTTTAATGAATTTAAGAAGAGTCTGAGGAGAGAAGAGACTGGAATTCATATTTTTTCCTGAAATATGAAAGCTTGTGAAAGATTATATTTTGGGACTTGAAACAAAGATGTTATATTGTATACAATAATACATTTTTGTATTTATTATTTTTGTCTGCTTCAGAAATGTCAAATATTGTTTAAATCCACTGAAAGGAAGTCAGACAGATCTGCTGAAAGTAAAGATATCATAAACCACTTTGTTCTCTCCACAATATGTAAAGTGAACTGTATCATTTGTAGGAACAGCTTCCAGGGACGCTGAGTGCTCTGCCTGCAGCGATGGAACATTTTCCGATGGGACATTATTTACATCGTGTCAGCCACACACACAGTAAGTGAAGCTTCAGATCAGACATGGACACACCTGAACTCTTAGAGCAGCAGCATGGTTCCCTACACATGTTCCTGTTAAAATGGCCCTCTATCATTCCAGATGTGAGTCATTGAATCGTCAGCAGATAAAACCAGGAAATGATAAAACGGATGCTGAATGTGGAGAACCAGGTTCAGGGTTCAGTTCAGGTGCTGTGATTGGCATCGTTGTGCTTGGGGCCCTTTTTGTCATCGGACTCACTTTGTTTTATGTGCTGTGTCTCAAGAAGAATAATACAGGTATGATTGGCATTTAGACGATTAAAACATTTATGTTTTTGATACATAATATAATTGTCAGATCATTATGTTGATTGAGATGGTTTTCATTGGTAATGTTTTATTACAGGAAGAAAAAGGATTACAGACAATGTCAAACAGGTATGTTCTTTACTGTTATTACTCAGTCCATGTTACTGTACGTACAGTAGAACGTAGAAATGATTTTATACGTAGTAATTAAATGATATCACTCTTTTATCAGTACTTCAAAAAGAATAAACATCCACCTAAAGAAGAAGAACAGCTGCAGGTAAGACAGTAGTGAATTCTTCATTTAAATGTTCATGTCTTTACCGATGTATAAAATGTTTAAACTCAATGTATTTCTCTCCTCAGGGGGGGGCTGTGGTAAATAAACACAGAGACAGACAACCTAACACGGCTGAGGAAAGTTCCAGGTTCAATGAAATCCAGTTGGATGCTGGCACCTTGTAAGTTGTACAGAAATGAATCAGTCCAAGGGGAATTTTGGGCACTGTGGTCCAAAGTGAACCCCTGCTGGTCTACAGCCTGCATCACTACCTTACAGAGATGTTACTGGACAGAGACTAGTCTGTCTGGAATAACAGCGTGGTGCAAGTCACGGACTAAATCCTGGACTAAGTATGCTAAGTATAACATCTGCTCCATCTCTCTCACCTGTACATCTGGCTGCTTGTACAGAGAGCTCCCGTTGTGTGGAACTCCTTAAAGGTCGACATTTTCCCATCCCTGTCATTACAAGCCACAGATCACACAGACGTCATGTGTCTGAAGGCAGGTATCGTCAGAGAGCAAACACCTGGCACCTGCAGCCTCTTGAAGCCACTCCAGACCAAGCTTCTGTCAGGACGGCTCTGCTCAACGCTCGCTCACCAACAAGACATTTCTCCGAGTGTTCATCCATCAATGAACTTTGTCCTGCAGACTGTAGCTTCATCAGGACACCGAGGCTGTCTGGCAGTGATTTTTAGAAATATATAATTGTTAACAATATATAATATATTAACTGTCGGTTGGTTAGCACCGAGACTGTCTCCTCAATTGTATTTAAATTAAAAAAGAAAAATCCCACATTCTGCTCTTGCTACTAACGTTTTGGTCCCTCTGGACGTTACTCTCCAGAGGGACCGAAATGTTAGTAGCAAGAGCAGAATGTGGGATTTTTCTTTGTGATATTTTCTACTGCTTCTATACAGAATTATTGTTTTACGTGTGAATAGTTTATTTAAATAAACTGAATATGACTAAAATTGGTCAAACCTTTTTGCTGTATTTTGATTTACCAAACTCACGGCCCAGCTGGCCTTCTCCCGTCTAATTTTACAGAGTTTTTGTCCTGAGATATAAAGTTGGACGTAGCTGTAATTATTAGTGATTTTCATCGCCACTCGGCTTAAGAAAGTCTGCGTGTATGTTTACACGGAGTCATGAAGTCATGTTGCTTGTAAGGCTGAATCTGAATTAGTTGATATTACTGAGCTTTTTAACTTTATACAACATGTTTCTAGACCCACAAATTTAATTCATTTTATATAAGCAGGGGACAATGCAAATCAATAAAAAGGCATGTTAATACAGTACATGGGTTAAAAATGCCATAATTGGCTAAAGGGCTATTTTTCTTCTGTAGTCCCATTGCATCGATGTTAAAATGGCTTTATAAAATACAAATGTAGCCCCCCCAACACTTTATATAATGCCCAAGCTATGCAATAACTAACTTTAGACTGGAATGATGAGGTGTTTGGGTTCATTTCTTTAAGGTATCTACCACAAAGGTTCATCTATTTTGGGTTAGTCTAATACCACACTATGGTCAATGTTGATAGTCAATACACAGACTTATCACACGATATGTGGAAATGACCTTGGTAGCTTTTGGTGACGCAATATATTACAACTGATAATTTGTATAATTGAAAATAAATATGTATTCATTTTGACAAATGAAGGTTAACCAACATTTTAGGCCTCTGTCATCTCATCTGCTTTCTGTGTTGGAGGAAGATCTCATGATTTGTCTAGTACTGGAACCCAGAAGCAGACCAGGACACGGTAAGTTGGAATAACAAGGTGAGTATTTATTTGTAGTATGAATATGGAAGCGGGTAAGTCCTGATGGTTGGCAGTGGGTGAAAATAGGGAAGCTGGAGGGTTTGTACAGATCTGAGAATGCAACTGTGAAGCTGTTAAATTAATTCAAATCATTCAATATACTTATTTATTTGATAATAGCCATTTTAATACTTTGACCACATTAGTTTTGCTTTCTGGGTTCCCAACACCACTCAACGGACCTAAACTGGACTTTATTTGTCATAAGCACAAACAGCTGGACGAGAGGGTGAATACACTGTAAGCGAAGCAAAGCACTGGATAGTGTGCATTGCGTATGTACAAACCAGCTGGGTCCAGGTGCAGGACTAAAGCAGTACATGGTAGAGAGAGGTAGAGCACATGCTGAATGTTGCGAGTTGCTAAGATATTTATGAGGCAGTATCTTGAATAGGGACAAGAAACGCCTTGATGGTTGAAACATGTCCTCATTTAACCCCGGGGAGGTTGTAATATTAGGCATTTTGACTTTATTTGCCTTCAGATTCATGTGAACACAATGGAGGGCACGACCCGGAGGGATTGTCTTCACATATTGCACGGATGAATAAAGTGGGCGGTAGTAGCTCAGTCCTGAGGTAGCTGGGTCGGGAACTAGAGGGTTGATGGTTCAAGTCTCTGTACGGACCAAAATACAGAGTGTGGATTGGTAGCTGGATAGGTGCTGGTTCACCTTGGCCCTACCAAGATGCCCTTGAGCAAGGCGCAAAACCCCCAACTGCCCTGACTTTGACATCTCTCCATTTGTGTGTATAGCATGTATAGGTCCTGAGCATTGGTGTAATTCAGGCCAGTATTTAATGTCACTAACAGAGTGAAAATTGTGAATTTCCCCACACAGGATAAATAAAGGCATTAGAAAAAATAAAGACAAAAAGGATGGAATAACTCAAGAATTATGACACCAGTTCAAGTCATGTTGTTAAATGAAATCAAACCATTTTAAAACTGAGCACTCCTGACCTCTAGTGATTAAAGTCAGTGTAACATGCTGTCATGCAACACACCTGATACATGTTTTAACTCACTCAGCATGAAGTACTAGCTCAAAATAAAAAATGGTGTGTCCAGATTAGTGTGAAGGGATGAAATAACCATAAAAATATTTACAAGTTTGAGTCCATTATTAAGCAGTTACAGTGGGGTCACACATTCTGACGGCTGCTACTTGTCATATGTGGTGACCTCTGAGGTTCTGGCTCTGTGATGACTCAAAATATAAAAAATATGTGTCCAGATTATTGTGAAGGGATGGAATAACTCCTTTTAACTCCTTTATTTATCATCCTTTATTTACCATTTCAGACATTTGTCAATGGAGAGTGGCCAGCCTCCCTGTACAAATGAGATGTACCAGAGTCAGGTCGGACCAGGCTATGGTGCTAACAGTCTCATAGAATTTGCAACATGTTGAACACAATGCACAAATGAACGTAGAGTGATTTACATCCTTAACCTGTGATGGATCTGTGCCTCTAATTTGCAACTTGTCAAACACAATGCTCAGCTGAATACAGAGTGATTTGTACCTGTAAATGCGTTTTGTGCGTCTGGTTTGGAACTCATATCTCATCATCTGTAAATCAACTTAGTATTTTTCAAAGGACATATATATGTGTAACTCTCCTATTTGTGTGGATACTTTTGTGACTGTGATGATCAAAGCTCTCCAGTAGATGGCGGTAATTTCTTCTTCCCTCTTTTTCTTCTCATTTTAGTCTTAGTTTCATTTTGCAGCTTATTCTTTCATTCTCCATTTAGAGCAAAGAGTTATTTTTCATGATGTTCTGCTTTCTCCTCGATATTCCCTAAATGATCACAGAGACTTTAACGTAAGAAACTTGCTAATATTGGGTAACGGGCAAAAGAGAAGGAAGCAACCATTTCACAGTCCTGAAAACTACAGACCACAGGCTGTGCATGCAATGCACCGTTAAAACCCAACACAATAGTTTACGTAAATATAAAGAATTTAACTATGTTAAATATTTAGACACAAATCATTGTGAGTCAGGAACTCCAGTTATCTTACTGGTTTAATTTTGGAATGCAGGAAATGAGTTGACTTCCTGTTGACCTCCACAGCTCAAACATAGTGAGCTTATTTCAGATTCAACCACTCAGTCAGATGAGTTACTGCAGCCATAGTTGAGCATGTATCAAGGGTCAGACTGTTAATAAGTAACAAAATAAACAGAAAGGGAAATCAAGTTCAGTTATGTAATAAAAATGGGTGGACAAACCCTTATCTAAAGCAGATTTAAATGAGTAAAGGTTTTAAGTCGGACCAACTCAAAGGCCAAACATAATCAGTTAGGTTAAATGTTCTTGAAATGTGTTTATTTGGAATTTGTAGCTCAATTAACTTTCAACTTTTGTTTTTACTGTGTGTGTGTGTGTGTGTGTGTGTGTGTGTGTGTGTGTCAGCTGACTTGCATTTGCTTATCAGTCTTGAAAATATGTGCTTGTGCATGTTTAGTTAAACTTTCTCAGCGTGTTTATCTGATTCGGTGGTTTCACACACCAACGGTACATGTTCAGGGAAACCTTTTCCACTGAGCAGATCATATACTCACCATGATCTTTCTGGACTTCTTGATTTCCCTTCTTCATGAAATGTGTTTTTAGACAAACAAAACAAAAGAAGTGTCTTGGCTGGGGCTAACAAAGGGGCACAGAAAGTTATTAACATTTAAACGTACTATACAGACCACTGACTGGAGCTGCAGTATTAATGTCACGCCCACGTACCCGCCTGACCAATCACGAGTCAATCCTGATGTTACACCCCAGTTCAAATAACTTATAAAAACCAATTAATTTTATAAAAACCAATTTTGTTCAATTAACACTTGAACAAACATCAGCGTGATCAGAACTACTGTAGTCTACCTACAATTACAGAAACCATATTGGTGAAAAATATATTTGATGTGTACCTTTTGGCTCATGTTTCCATTCATTTACATTGATGGGGTGGGGGTTGTGACCTCTACTGTAGCAGCCATCAGGGGGAGAACGAGAGATTTTGGCTTCATTTCATCTGTACACCGACCCCTTATATAAAGATGCAACAATAAGATCATCAATAAGATTTATAGTTTTTTTTTAAATGACTGTTTCTTCTCTGGGCTGGAGGATCGGCAACATCCACATGTTTCCCCTCACTTGATATGAAAAAGATAAATACTTATCGGCATTTTAATAAAGTCACAGAGCTCTGGGTGCAAAATATGCAAATAGAGTATATAATATAATAATATAAGCCACACAAGTTCACTTACTGTCATGATGTCAGCTTATCTCTGGCAATGACACTATGAAGACTTAATTAGTGATCCAGCCAGGTAAATATTAGAGAACAATAACGTATATTGTTACAGGCCCAGACAGGTACAGAGTCCCTGTTTTTCTTACTTCCTGCTTCTCCCTCCCTCCCTCCCTCCCTCCCGTTTGGTGTTAAGCATGACTGGTTTCCACCTACGCATTCCAGTAATACTACTCTGGTTCCTCAGGCTTCAAACTGCTTTTTATGGTTCAGGACCATAAATAAAAGGATCACCTGAGAACTCTTGGCCTGACTGAGCTGGTTTCAGCGAGGAAACATGAGTTGAGGTGTCCATTGCTCTTTTGATGCAGAGTCAACGTTTGTCTGGAGACACTAGGAATTTTAGTCAGCGCCACCTCTGTACTTCTATTATTTTTTCTTCAGAAAAGCAACTTAAGTCTTTTCCTTTTTGTTAGTTTATGCTTGTTTTTAGTTTTTAGAGGAAAGGATTACTCAGACCTAGTTATTTCATGTTTGTTCAACAAGACCACCTTGTCCTCCCCCTCCCCCCTCCCCCCTCGCCCACATGTTGAGAACATTTTGTCCATAAGTATCGAGATGACCTGAAAATAAATGCTTTCATTTTCACTTTTCCTCTTGGCTTTTTCAAATTCATTGTTCTTTTGGTTATTGTCTCCATTTTGCCACAAAGGGGATGTATGCATGCATCACGTGCAGATTCAGGAACAAGGAACAATGTGAGGAATATGGATCTAGAAACTAAGAAATACAAAAAGATGAAGTAACGCAAGAGCTGTCTTCACGCCCAGAGGGAGATTTCAGCTTACAGAAGGAGTGCTTTCACAATAAAACCTGACAAAAGCTCCTAAAAACGTTTGAAGTACTTAAGATTAATGCCTAAAAAAGAAAGATTTGCCAATAATAAAGACATACCACAATATACCACATTTGAAACTGTGGAGGCTACAAATAGCTAATGAAGTGAAAATAAAACCAGTGACAACATTGTTCAAAGTAGACACATCATCTCTGGGGACGGTGTCTTTGCTCGCTTTGAGGCAAAAAGACACACAGACACATGGACCCACTGCCTCCACCATCCTCCACCATCCTCCACCATCCTCCACCATCCTCCACCAGCCTCCACCCGCCTCCACCAGCCTCCACCATCCTCCACCATCCTCCACCATCCTCCACCATCCTCCACCAGCCTCCACCCGCCTCCACCAGCCTCCACCATCCTCCACCATCCTCCACCATCCTCCACCATCCTCCACCAGCCTCCACCCGCCTCCACCAGCCTCCACCATCCTCCACCATCCTCCACCATCCTCCACCAGCCTCCACCATCCTCCACCCGCCTCCACCCGCCTCCACCAGCCTCCATAATGTCTGCCATCATAATGTCCCAGTGTGGAATAATATAATAATAACAGTTATTCTATGTAGAAAGAAATCTATTTCATGGAAGACTGGATGGAGAAACAAAAATGGCCAATTGGGCATCTGATGGATGAAAATGGTAATATATTATATATTATATATAACTTTGATTTGATGGTGACACAAAACACAAAACAGATTCAGTTAATCCAAAATAATCTATACACCAACACCTAAAACTAAACTAGGCTACTAAATATAGATATTCATTATGTGGATTTTGGACTGCCATTCATTTTGGCGCCACTCTGACAGTGGATAACTTTTTATTTTTTATATATACATATTGTTTTGCAAGGAGGAACGGGCAAAAATGTCAATCTCTCAAAACTAAAAAAATACATCACGCCACTTCCAGCTGGACAAAATGGAGCAAAGTCTTAACTTAAGGGGGCTGAATCATTTTGCACGCCCAGTTTTTATTATTTAAAGTTTGAAATATCAAATAAATTCCGTTTGACTTCATAATTGTGTCCCACTTGTTGTTGATTCTTCACAAAAAATTACAGTTTTATATCTTTATATTTGAAGCCTGAAATTTGGCAAAAGGTCAAAGTTCAAAGGGGCCGAATTCTTTCACAAGGCAGTGTGTGTGTGTGTTTATATATATATATATATATATATATATATATATATATATATGTATATATATTTTTGCTCTGATATATTCTTAATGTGCTTTATTTCGCTACTTCAACCCATATTTTTTATATAGTTATTATTCACTGCTGTGTTATTTCCTATAGTGGATATTATGAATATTTTTAAAATGATAATTTTAAAATAATAATGTTTAGGAGGTGTGACTGTATATGTGAAATATTTCACTTTGAATTGTCCAGCATTGAGTAGAATAGTTTGTCACTGTAATATTCTTTATATGTTAAAAAATAAAGATTTAAAAAAGAAAATGAAAGAAACGGCCTAACCCTGCTGACTGGGTTCAAAGGAATTTTGGCAGAGCGCAAGAGGGGAAACTGAGGGAAGAGTCAGACATTGTTCCTTGTTAACAAGACAGGAGTACATATTTAATACAACAAGGAAACTTACAGTTAACGAGAACATATCGGACCACTAAGAAACACAGGTGAGTGGTGATATTGTCTTAAAGACGTTACCGTCTCCATCCCTTCTGATCCAGCTGTTGTTAAGCTAGTTACTGCTTGTAAATGTCTCTGATAAATTGCAGTAATATTCTCCTACACAGTATTATATTTACATGTTAACAAGACATTGTAGTTCTACAGTGTTACCTTGTGGTCTGTTCTGCTTTTATTTTGAAAAGCGCCGTTTTCTTCTTCTTCTGATATTTTTGTGATGCTAAACTTCCGGCTACTCGCTCTTCACAAAGTGGTGCTCAGGCGTCGTCGGAGCAACGGTAAAAACTTGTAAACGTGTTAGTTATTTATCATATTCATCCATTTGAATCTTGTAAAGAAAAGGTTTACATTGTAATTTACTTTATTATTCGTTTATTGTTCGTACATGTTACTTCTAAGAGCTCGAAACTGTGAGGATATGTCAAGCTAGAGAGCATGCTAGCTGATGGACGGAAACTCTGATTATCGCACTTGGAGTACGAAGGAAAATATGTGAATATGATTAATGTTGTATTTCTGTTTTATTCTGTAGTTTTCACGGTGTTCATGGTGCATAGTGCTTGTTAAGAGGAAGAAATAAATTGACACCCGTTTGAAACTCTGCGTCTGGCTCAATTGTATCCGATTGGCCGCTACACTGATATGTTCTGGTTATCGGCCAGGCTGCAACAAGGACACCTGGAAGTATATTAGTCCTTTAGAAGCGGCTCTATCTCTTTACATTAAATGCAAAGATACACCTGGAACAACAGACAGAAGAATGAATCCGCTTCAGCTGCAGAAATCTTGGGTTGGTCACGTCACATCTACATCGTCAAGCTCAGCTGGAGGCTACGCAGTAACGCTCAGCATCACCAGAAAGAGCTTCTAATAGACTTCACTGGTCCGTCCAGAACAACAGGATCTGCTGGTCCAGTTCTTTAACTGTCTATGATAACAACAGGATATGTTGGTCCAGTTATATAACTGTCTACGGTGAATCCGGTCTGGGATCTTCCTGCTCTGAGTCTGCGGGTCTGACTGTCTCTCTGCTCACTCAGCCGCCTGAGTTGACTTGTGGCGTTGTTGTTGTTGTTGTTGTTGTTGTTGTTGTTGCCTATGGAATTTTAAGTTTTGTGTTTTATTTCGCTACTTCAACCATATATTTTTTATATGGTTATTATTCACTGACGTGTTATTTTCTATAGTGGATATTATGAATATTTTTTAAAATGATAATTTTAAAATAATATTGTTTAGGAGGTGAGACTGTATATGTGAAATACTTCAATTTGAATTGTCCAACATTGAGAAGCCTAGATTGTCACTGTAATATTATTTATATGTTTTAAATAAAGATTTAAAAAAGAAAATAAAAGAAACGGCCTATCGCTGCTGACTGGGTTCAAAGGATTTGGCAGAGTGCCAGAAACTGAGGGAAGAGTCAGACATTTTTCCTTGTTAACAAGGCAGGAGGACATGTTTAATACAACAAGGAAACTTACAGTTAACGAGAACATATCGGACCACTAAGGAACACAGGTGAGTGGTGATATTGTCTTAAAGACGTTACCGTCTCCATCCCTTCTGATCAGCTGTTGTTGAACTAGTTGCTGCTAGATATGTTCTGGTTATCGGCCAGGCTGCAACAAGGACACCTGGAAGTATATTAGTCCTTTAGAAGCGGCTCTATCTCTTTACATTAAATGCAAAGATACACCTGGAACAACAGACAGAAGAATGAATCCGCTTCAGCTGCACAAATCAGGAATTATTCAACTTTACGTCGACATTTAGTCCGTATGGTAGGCGCGTACACAAATAAGGGCGACGTGCAGGCGGGAGCGCGGACATACGCGAAACTAGACATGTCTACTGTAATGAAGGAAAGTATTGTTTAACAAGCCTATATGTCTGGATCCTAGGTCAGTGGGATTAGTTGTGGTCAAATGGATTCAGGAATAGTCAGTGCCAGGGGAGTGAATACATTTTTAATTAATTAATTAAGGGGCATCTCCAGAAGAAATGTGTTATTTTAATACTCAAATGAAGCCTTTTGGAGCGTTTTGAGATCAGAATACAATGAGAAAACATTTTGTTTTGATGAACACTTTAGGCTAGAATAAATTGTACAACCTACATACATAGTATATATAACAAACTAAAACATGTATTAAATATGAAATAACCAGTGTACAAGAAGCTGGTCAAGCGCTCCCTCTAGTGGTACTGCCCCAGATCAGCTGGAGACCAGAGCCCTGTAGACCTGTAGCCAGTGTTGCCAAGTCCGCTTATTCTAAGCGACTTTGGGCTTGTTTTTTTGTAAAGTGGCTTACAAATATTGGTAGTCGCGGGTTGCGGTTTTCTTGGGCTTGTTACTAAAGTGTAGTTGCTTATTGGGGCTTGTTCCCAGCTCCATAATAAGTTGTCAAGCAGATATTTTCTATGTTATTTAAACGTAGGAGTTTGTCTTGCCTGTTCCCTCAGTCCCGCCCCTTTCCCCATACTCACTGGAGACAACAGAGTTATTTCCCGCCCACTTCCTACTTCTAATTGGCTCTGACCCAGATGGCAACGAGTACTAGCCAATCAGAGGCAGAGCAATGGGCAATCTGTTTTTTTTCTGGTTAGGAAAATGCGCGAGTAGCGACTGATGGTGACTGGACTATAGGAGAGTTTTTGGAGGAATAAATGCCCGGGATAAAGTGGGTGAAATACGGGAAGAAATATAACAAAGACTGGGAGAAAGAGAAAGGAGTAAAAGAATGGATTCAACTTGTCGTGGGGAACAACTCAAAATCACTGTGAAGTGAAAGTGTGTATTTGATATCCCATCAGTTTTCTAATGTTAAATAATGTTAAAAGGCGGTTTAACTCCCTCCTATGGTCATTGTCCTGAAGTGCAGGGAGAGAAAATAAACCTAACGTGTGTGCAGTTTACCAATCTGTCCACATGGATTGTAAAACCGTGCACACAGTTTATTTTTATTTTCAAGGATCTTAGGGGGGCTCCGTAGAAAAGGTCGCTTGTTTTGGGCTTGTTTTCACAGGCCTGGTTGCTTATTTGTCTCGCAAGATCTGGCAACACTGCCTGTAGCATCCATGGTCATGACATCAAGCAGGGGTCCTCTCTTAAATATGTAGGAGTGTATATTGATAATGACCTGAGTTGGTGTACACCATAGACTGTATATATATATATATATATATATATATATATATATATATATATATATATATATATATATATATATATATATATATGAATATTAACGGTCTATGGTGCACACGTGTAACAAGTGTCTGTGCCAGAACTCATCAGCGTCTACACTTTTTGCAGTGTTTGGGGTCTGTAAAATATATCATGTTAATCTTCTATAGAGCAACAATAGAGTCCATTCTTCAGCATGGTATTAACAGCTGGTTTGGGAATTTGACAGTAAGGCAGAAATGATGGAAACACCTGCACCTCTCAACCCGCAGGAGCTTTTTGATCAGGCAACAACAGGCAGGATAAGACCATTCTGGCTGATAACGCTCACGTTTTGTTTTCACAGTTTGAGCTTGTTGAACTCAGGAAAGAGGTACAGGGTCCTATGTGAAAATATAACAGGTAAAAGCACTCATTTGTTCCTCTCGCAGTTAAGATCATCAGCGATGAACGTATGACTATGAGTTTTTAATGTGTGACTGAATGTATGTATGGATATGAATGAAGGAATGAACGAATGCCTAGATGCGTATAGAAGTAGGATAGAGTGGTTGTAAAGCATGTATGGGTGAACAGAAGAATGTAAGAAGGATGGCTTTTATCTTGTTGTAGTGTAGAAAATGGTAATTTGTAAACCAAAATCGTGATCGTGATTAAAATTGGATTCATTGTGCAGCCCTATCCTGGGGGGCCACGTGGTGGATGGATGAGATGGGAAATATGGTTCTGCCTGTATAGAGCGATCTTACTGGTCCAGCGAAGTTTGGGTTAGGGTTATTTCGCTCCGATAACGTGTGTGGGGCAGCGGCTTATACACCGTCGTTATATGTTTAATTAGGCTCGTTCGAGATGAACTGCGCCTCGCCTGTAAAGTAGACGAGAGCAGGCGGCAGCAGGGGGCAGCAGCAGGGGGGGGACAAAAAGCCGCGGTAAAGTCGGACAGTTTCCATCTGATTCCAGCCGCCTTCAGACTGAACAGGAAGTGACAAAAACACTGTGGTGCGATTATGATTTAATAAAATATAATCAGACCCACAGATCAGCTGGTACACACTCTCTAGTTGTTTTAATTATGACAGAGTAGCTCTCAGAATGTTCTACATGAGATCTGTTGCTGATGTTAATTAACATCATACTGGAGATGATCAGTGATCTGAACAGATTTAGTCTCTCTGACTTCTTAACGTCACTATCAGCCACACAACGTGTGTTCTGGACAGAATAATCTTTAAATCAGACAAATAGCAACTAAAATCCCTCCGATTAAAAAAACAATAAAAAGTTTATATAAAACGTCATCATGTTGTAAACCAATCAGCTGTTAAATCAGCTGAGAAGCCGGCGTTTCCCATCATGCTCTGGGTCCGCCTGGCTCTTGCAGTGGGTGAAAAGCAGGCTCGTTGGAGATGAGCCAGGTCTGCGCAGAATCGATCACCGGCGATCGGCGCCCGTTGCATGCCGGTTAGATTTGTGTCCGACTTGATCCCGACTTGCTCTGACGTCATGCACACGTGGGCAACGGAAATCTCACGAGAGCGAGGCGGCCGCAGGTCTGAGACCAGGCGGCGCAGTTGCTTTTCACCCACTGCAAGAGCCAGGCGGACCCAGAGCATGCTGGTAAACGCCGACTTCTCAGCTGATTTAACAGCTGATTGGTTTACAACATGATGACGTTTTACATCAACTTTTTATTGTTTTTTTAATCGGAGGGATTTTAGTTGCTATTTGTCTGATTTAAAGATTATTCTGTACAGAACACACGTTGTGTGGCTGATAGTGACGTTAAGAAGTCAGAGAGACTAAATCTGTTCAGATCACTGATCATCTCCAGTCTGTTAATTAAAATCAGCAACAGATCTCATGTAGAACATTCTGAGAGCTACTCTGTCATGATTAAAACAACTAGAGAGTGTGTACCAGCTGATCTGTGGGTCTGATTATATTTTATTAAATCATAATCGCACCATAGTGTTTTTGTCACTTCCTGTTCAGTCTGAAGGCGGCTGGAATCGGATGGAAACTGTCCGACTTTAGCGCGGCTTTTTGTCACCGCCCCCTGCTGCTGCCCCCTGCTGCTGCTGCCCCCTGCTGCTGCTGCCCCCTGCTGCTGCCCCCTGCTGCTGCTGCCCCCTGCTGCTGCCCCCTGCTGCTGCCGCCTGCTCTCGTCTGCTTTACAGGCGAGGCGCAGTTCATCTCGAACGAGCCTAGCAACTGCGCTGCCTGCGTCTCAGAACTGCGGCCGCCTTGCTCTCGTGAGATTCCCGTTGCCCACGTGTGCATGACGTCAGAGCGAGTCGGGATCAAGTCGGACACAAATCTAACCGGCATGCAACGGGCGCCGATCGCCGGTGATCGATTCTGCGCAGACCTGGCTCATCTCGAACGAGCCTATAGTTTTAAAGTGCTCTGTAGTGGCGATCGTACCACAAAAAAAGCCACTTGAGGGAAACCGTCTCCAACATGTAATGAATGGTGCAAAACATCAGGTCTGCCATGGCATGCGGGTCAACACTTTATTTTATGCAGAATAAAACTACTTACAAAACACCTCAGCTTGCATTACTGATGTAAATTGAGCTCATACTTATGCAAAAAATCTGTAAACAAGATGGTAATGGCGGGACATGACAAAATCCATCACGAAAATACACACATGCACGCACGCACGCACGGTTGAAAAACTGTGTGGCTTTCTCAGATCGTAATAAAAATAACCACTGTGATTTCCTAGGTAGAATACAGGGAGAATGTCAAAAAAGGTTGTAGGACCTTAAAGATAAATGAATAAAACGGAACATGATTCTCACAGATATGTATTAATATCACAGAGTAATACAAGCTAAGCCAATCCCCTGTCCAAAACACTTCTCATATGTCTTGGGAGTCAAACTGAGAAGAAATAACTTAATAACATACAGTTGACAAAATACATACATTTTTTCAAAAAAAGTCCAGACGCTTTTACCCTCAAGGCATTAACTTACATCAATAATCAAAATCATAATGTCATATTTATTAATATTACAGATACAGCATTGCTACACAAGCATTTGTGTTTCTTAAACACTTCTATATATTTGGAGTCATCCAGTAAAGGTAAAGATACTTTATTGTCACATACACATACATGTAGCAGGGCACCTTTAAATACTTTGTTTTCTGACAATGCTAAAGCCTGTATTTTCATTCTTGTCAGCTCTCTGCAGCGGTCAGGGCTGAAAAATTGGGCGTGCAAAATTATTCAGCCCCCTTAAGTTAATACTTTGTAGCGCCACCTTTTGCTGGATTCCAGCTGTAAATCGCTTAAAGTATGTCTCTATCAGTTTTGACATTTTTGCCCGTTCCTCCTTGCAAAACAGTGAGGTTGGAGGGAGAGCGTTTGTGAACAGCAGTTTTCAGTTCTTTCCACAGATTTGATTGGATTCAGGTCTGGACTTTGACTTGGCCATTCTAACATCTGGATATGTTTATCTGTGAACCATTCCATTGCAGATTTTGCTTTATGTTTTGGATCATTGTCTTGTTGGAAGACAAATCTCTGTCCCAGTCTCAGGTCTTTTGCAGACTATCAGGTTAGATAGTCTAGAGTGTTTGGGGTCTGTAAAAAATATCATGTTAATCTTCTATAGAGTAACAATAGAGGTACTGACAGCTGGTTTGGGAATTTGACAGTAAGGCAGAAATGATGGGAACACCTGCACCTCTCAACCCGCAGGAGCTTTTTGATCAGGCAACAACCAGGCAGGATAAGACCATTCTGGCTGATAACGCTCACGTTTTCACAGTTTGAGCTTGTTGTTCCTCTCGCAGTTAAGATCATCAGCGATGAACTATGAATTTTTTAATGTGTGTCTGTGACTGAATGTATGTATGGATATGAATGAAGGAATGAACGAATGCCTAGATGCGTATAGAAGTAGGATAGAGTGGTTGTAAAGCATGAATGGGTGAACAGAAGAATGTAGGAAGGATGGCTTTTATCTTATTTTAATATGGAAGATGGTAATTTGTAATCTGCAATTTGCACAGCTCTTTGAGTAGCCCATATGTTTATTGTACATTTGTATTTTAGCTGTTTTAACTCTGTGCTTGTTGTTGTGTGTCTGTTGTAATGCTTGCAGCAATGTTACTCCGTGTCTAAAACTAATTTCTCCTTAGGGAGACTAATAAAGATACTTTGGCTTTGGCTTTAAACCTTGTGACCGATGTTTAACAGACTGCTATCTGTTGTGGAATTCCCCCCCCCCCCCAGTAGCCCTATCCTGGGGGGCCCGTGGTGGATGGATGAGATGGGAAATATGGTTCTGCCTGTATAGAGCGATCTTACTGGTCCAGCGAAGTTTGGGTTTGGGTTATTTCACCCCGATAACATGTGTGGGGCAGCGGCTTATACACCGCCCCATACTAGCAGCCTAGAACCTGTTATTTTATCTTCTGTCATATGT
Source organism: Percina caprodes (assembly GCA_013375575.1). NCBI lineage: Eukaryota > Metazoa > Chordata > Actinopteri > Perciformes > Percidae > Percina > Percina caprodes. The sequence continues at coordinate 2,108,754 of JABXJD010000031.1, forward strand.
TTAACTGTTTTTAACTGCTCTCAAAAAACACTTGTGGGAATTTCTGTTAATTTCCCAGCCTGACACTGGTTACTCATTTTTAGCTTCCTGTAGTCGTGTAGTGTAATCTCTATATGGTTGTCTTCTTTTTGTTTCCAGATGGTGTTCCTGTTTTGAATTTTACGTCTCGCTTCATCTCCAAAATCTGAATGAGGAGATGCCTTCAGCCCATAGAAACTGGGATCCTGTTGTATACAATGATGTTAAGAAAACATTTGAGAGTTGCACCATTGTTGGTAAAATAATCTTATTACAGCAAGCTTCTATTATGATTCATACATCATATTGCTCCACTCCAACATGTCTTTCTTTCCAACCCCTTGGCTGCAGCTGTAAGCACTCCAACAAAGTGCTGCCCTAAGGGACTAAACACTGAGATTCATAAACACAATGTGACGCATTCAAGATTGTACAATAATTTATTCCTTCCACACATAACATACAATTAACACTGCAGTTACTGTAATGACAGCACAACTTTCATGCATTTCTTTCACATCAGTAGCAGTCAGATTCACTGTGTTCACTGCACATGGGTAGGCACTTTTAATGACATTTTGAACATGTTTAGAGGCTAAAACCACATTTAAAGCGTGCCCCGTTTAAGCCTGTTGGGTGCTAACGCTAGCAGGAGGATAACACGGTGTAGGCAGCACCGATTGTTTTAGTTTTTCTCTCTACTGACAGCACTACACATTTACAAACAACAGAGCTACGTGTTGGAGTCGACAGGAATTCTCCTTTAACGTGCAGACGGAAATTTAGACAGATTTCTATCAGAGTTCATTTCAACAGCTTCTATCAATGAATTTGATTTGCAGTATGTGTTGTATGTTTTAACCAGTCTTCTCTCCACAGGTACTTCTGCTGAGTGTCTTCAGAGGACATACCCTCACATGTCGTCGGTCAGAGTATCAGATTGGGGATCAATGCTGTCCTATGTGTTCTGCTGGTAAGATCTGATTGAATGTCCTCTAGCACCATGGAGGGAGGCCAAACACCTGCCCCCACACTGCCATGACACAGAGCTACATTTACATAGGCAAAGTATCCCTTTCTTTGGGAACATTATATTACATGAACATGTTGGTTTTCTTTTCAACAGGAAGTCGAGTCAGAAAACATTGCACAGAGTTCAGAAGTACTTCCTGTCTGGATTGCGATGAAGGAACATACATGAATCGTCCTACAGGGCTCACAGAATGTTTTTCCTGTACACGCTGTGATGCAGGTAGACTTCTGTTTATGTTTCCTAGGGGCCTGCCAATTGGAAGGTTGGTGGTTCAATCCCTGGCCCTGCAGTCCCATGTTGAAGTGTCCTTGGTCAAGACACTGAACCCCGAGTTACCCCCCGATGCTGTGTCTTCGGAGTGTGAATGTGTGTGAGTGTTTATCTGATGAGCAGGTGGCATCTTGTACGGCAGCCTCGGCCACAGTGTATGAATGTGTGTGAATGGTGAATGTATCCTGTATGATGTAAAAGCGCTTTGAGTAGTCGTTAAGACTAGAAAAGCGCTATATAAATACAGCACATTTAATTATTAGTTGAAACTTATGAAACTAAAGACTGATTTTTGAGCTCTCTAATAGATTAGACAAAATAAAAGAGAAGTATCTTCATATGTAACCTCTATGTGTTGACAGGTTCTGGTTTAAAGATCAAGACGGCATGTACGACTACATCAGATACAGTCTGTGAACCACTGGATGGATTCTACTGCACGGACTATTCAGACAACGGCTGCGCGGTAGCACAGAAACACAGCAGCTGTCAACCAGGACAATATATTAGCCTAAAAGGTTAGTTTATACTGTTGACTTAGAGATTATAGTTATAGCTTTACTTTAAATGAGAACACCAAAAGTTAAGTGAAAATGACCTTATGAACTTAAAGGGCTTATAAAACAAGTGAGATACCATGTCTTTTTTTAATTATTAAGCACGGGGTGTATCAATATGAGTAAAGCATAAAAAAACACTCAATCCACAGAGAAATGCACACAGCCCGGATTCAGGAACTGTGTCTTTAAAACCAGCAGTCGGGACTTCTGTTTGGTTGTGATGCCACAGCTATTAGAGGCAAAGTTCCCCCTTTTCTGGTTTGTCAATTTAAAAGACAATTTTTACAGTCATTCCCCGGCTGCAATAAATGCCGGTATATTAAGACAGTCTGATTTTGATCTTCCTCCAGTTGTTTGATGATCACCTATCACATGACTGACACTCTGTATTTGTCACCATCTTAAGCGCCTCATGACAACATCAGCTGATGAAGGCCACGAGATGTGTTGTGTGACCTTTGTGAAGGGTTATACGTGTGACCTGCTCTTTCCCTTTTCTTCTGTTTTAATCTCAATAAGTGATGGTATGTCCTGTGTTGCTGCTGTCTTCTTAATGTCTTCTTGTTTTGTGGTTTTAATATGCTTTTGTAAAATGTATTTTATGGCTGACTTGACATCTGGGAACAACTGACCAAGTCAGTTGATGGTTCTCATAACATTCTGGCCAAAAGACTACAAGTGGAAAATTAGCCCGTTGGCTAATATTTACAGAAATGTTAATGAATGTGTGCTGTCTTTATAAATAAATAAATAAATAAATAAATGACATTATATTTTGGGGCTTGAAACAAAGAAATGTCTGTGTCTGCTTCAAAAATCTCAACAATCAAATACAGTTTTGTTTTTTTTTTTAATAATTCACCGAAGAGAAATCAGACAGGTCTGATCAGATTAGATAAAAATATTTTATAACACTTTGATTCCTTCATAATATGTATACTGAAATATATATGATTTGTATTTGTACAGGAACAGCTTCCAGGGACGCTGAGTGCTCTGCCTGCAGCGATGGAACATTTTCCAATGGGACATTATTTACATCGTGTCAGCCACACACACAGTAAGTGAAGCTTCAGATCAGACATGGACACACCTGAACTCTTAGAGCAGCAGCATGGTTCCCTACACATGTTCCTGTTAAAATGGCCCTCTATCATTCCAGATGTGAGTCATTGAATCTTCAGCAGATAAAACCAGGAAATGATAAAACGGATGCTGAATGTGGAGAACCAGGTTCAGGGTTCAGTTCAGGTGCTGTGATTGGCATCGTTGTGCTTGGGGCCCTTTTTGTCATCGGACTCACTTTGTTTTATGTGCTGTGTCTCAAGAAGAATAATACAGGTATGATTGGCATTTAGACGATTAAAACATTTATGTTTTTGATACATAATATAATTGTCAGATCATTATGTTGATTGAGATGGTTTTCATTGGTAATGTTTTATTACAGGAAGAAAAAGGATTAGAGACTATCTCCAACCGGTATGTTCTTTACTGTTATTACTCAGTCCATGTTACTGTACGTACAGTAGAACGTAGAAATTATTTTATACGTAGTAATTAAATGATATCATTCTTTTATCAGTGCTTCAAAAAGAATAGACATCCACCTAAAGAAGAAGAACAGTTGCAGGTAAGACAGCAGTGAATTCTTCATTTAAATGTTCATGTCTTTAGCGATGTATAAAATGTTTCTGTTTAAACTCAATGTATTTCTCTCCTCAGGGGGGGGCTGTGGTAAATAAACACAGAGACAGACAACCTGACACGGCTGAGGAAAGTTCCAGGTTCTATGAAACCTAGTTGGATGCTGGCACAATGTAAGTTGTACAGAAATGAATCCGTCCAAGTGAACCCCTGCTGGTCTACAGCCTGCATCACTACCTTACAGAGATGTTACTGGACAGAGACTAGTCTGTCTGGAATAACAGCTTGGAGCAAGTCACGGACTAAATCCTGGACTAAGTATGTGACGGCTCCAGGCTCTTCACTCATAACTTCTGCTCCATCTCTCTCACCTGTACATTTGGCTGCTTGTACAGAGAGCTCCCGTTGTGTGGAACTCCTTAAAGGTCGACATTTTCCCATCCCTGTCATTACAAGCCACATATCACACAGACGTCATGTGTCTGAAGGCAGGTATCGTCAGAGAGCAAACACCTGGCACCTGCAGCCTCTTGAAGCCACTCCAGACCAAGCTTCTGTCAGGACGGCTCTGCTCAACGCTCGCTTCCTCACCAACAAGACATTTCTTCTTCTTTTTACTGAAACCTGGCAGAGGAATACCGAGTATTCGTCCATCAATGACGTTTGTCCTGCAGACTGTAGCTTCATCAGGACACCGAGGCTGTCAGGCCGTGATGATGGTCTGGCAGTGATTTTTAGAAATAGCTTTAACTGTTGGTTGGTTAGCACCAAGACTGTCCACGCAACTGTACTTAATGTGACTCGGAAAAAAGAAAAATCCCACATTCTGCTCTTGCTACTAACGTTTCGGTCCCTCTAGACGTTACTCTCCAGAGGGACCAAAACGTTAGTAGCAAGAGCAGAATGTGGGATTTATCCTTTTTCCAGAGTGCTTTTTTTCAAGTTTGTGATTTTTCTACTGCTTTTATACATAATTATTTTTTTACGTGTAAATAGTTTATACTATACCACCTGGCCTTAATTGTGTATGTATCTCGCTCTCGGTGTCCCGCCGTGTTTCTCTCTCTCCCTGTTGGTCTGCTCTGTGTCTTTTCCCCTCTGTCACTTTCGTTCCCTGTGTCTGTCTGTCTTGTCCTCTGTGTGTCTCTCTCTCTCGCTCTTTTTTTTGTCTGTCTCTCTCTGTTGCTCTCTTTCTATGTGGGTATCTGTGTCTCTAGCGCTCTGTCTCTTTCTTTCCCTCTGTCTTTCTTGCTCTCTGTGCCTTTTTCTCTCTCTGTGCCCCTATCCCTGATCCCTCCTCCGCTTTCCTTCCTTGGGCCCCTCTTCTGTCCCTGCGTCTCTCTCCCTCTCCGTCTGCCTGGCTTCCTGTCTATCTCTGTCTTTTTTTGTCCTGGTGTCTGAGTCACTTTACCTCCCTCCCGGTCTGTCCTGCTCTCTGTGTCCCTTTGCCTTTCTGTCCCTGGCTCTGTCGGTCCGCTCTCTGTGTCTTCCTTGCTTTGTCTCTTTGTCTTGTCCCCTTCCTCTGTCCTTCCATCTCTCTCCTGGGTCCCGCCTTTCCTCTTGTTTCTTCTCCTTTCTTGTTGCCTTGCCTCTTTGCTTGTTTCCCTCTGCCGCTGTCTCTCTTGGTCCCTGTGTTGGTTTGGCTCACTCTGTCTCTGCGTTTTTCTGTCTCTCTCTCTTTCTGTGTCTGTCTGTTTTGCTCTCTGCATCTCTGTCCCTTTCTCTCACCCTGTTTGTGTGGGTTTCTCTGCCTTTCCGTGTGCGTCTGTGTCTCCTACGTCCTACGTCCGGTCTCTTTCAATCCGTGTCTGTCTGTTTTGCACTTTTTTTGTCTGTCTGGCTCTCTGTCTCGTCATCTCTTCGTCTCTCTATCTCTCTCTCTCTGTCCCTGCCCCTAGTCACTTTGTTGCTCCCTCTTTCTGGTTCCTCTCCTCCAGTCCCTCGCTCGTCTCCGGTCTTTGCCTAGCTTCCCTCATGCCTCATCCCTGTGTCCTTCCCCGTGCCTTCTCCTCGCGCTCTCTTTTCCTCGTCTTGTCTACCCTTCCGTCCCTTCTCCTTTTTGTCTCCTCATGTCCTTTGTCCCCTCGCCTCTTTTGTCACCCCTTCATCTCATTACGTTGCCCCTCGTCCTGTCTCCTCACCTTTGTCTCCTCACTCCTCCCGTCTCCCCTATTCACCTTGTCTCCTCTTTTCGTCTCACCCTCTCTTCCCGCTTGTTAACCCGCCACCTCTCGTCGTGTTCCTCCCTCTCTTCGTCTTGTTCCATCCTTTCGTCCTGTCTCTCGCCTTGTTTCCTAGCCTCCTCCATCTCCTAGCCCCTTTCGTCTTGTCTCCTCGCTTCGCCTTGTTTCCTTTGTCTTGTCTCCTCTTTCGTCCCCTCTCTTGTCTCCTCCTTCAAGTCCCTCTCTCGCTCCCTCCTTCCCAGTCCCTCTCTCGCTCCCTCCTTCTGGTTCCCTCTCTTGCTCTCTCCCTTGTTCCCCTTCTCGTTCTACCTCCCTTTGTCTCTTTCCCTAGTGCCCTCATGTCCTCGCCTCCCGGTATCCTGGTTCCCCTGGTCCTCCGGCTTCCCTGTGCCCCGATCTCTGGTCCCCCTCTCTCCCGGTGTTTGTCGCCCTTTCAGGGTTGTTTTTGGTTTTTTGTGTGTTTGTTTTTGACATCTTGTATCTGTCTTTGGGAGGGAGGGGGGGGTACTGTTGTGGGTTGGGGTTTTTGTTGGGGTTTATTTTCCCCTTTTTCTTTGGTCTCGTGTTTTTGTCTTAGTTTTCTGCCTGGTCCTGTCTTGTGTTCCCCTGTGTATCTGTTTGTTCTGCTTCCTGTTTTATTTTGGTAGTCTTGTTTCCTGTCCTGTCTCGTCTTGTCTAGCTTTGCTTTGTTTGTCTGATTGTCCAGCCCCGCCCTAATGTAATTCACCTGATGTCTCACCTGTTCCCCGTTACCTCATTACCTCTTGTATTTAACCCCTGTGTTCCTTTTGTCCTTTGTCAGATCCTTCTTCCAGTTTGCCAGTCCTCGTGATCTGTCGTGTCGTCTTGTTCACCCACCTGTCAACACCTCGTTTTTTTTTTTTGCCTGCTCCTGTAAGTCTCCTCGTTGTTTTTTGTCAGTGTTCTCTACCGTCTCCAGTTGTGTTCTTCCCGTGAGTTTCCCAGCCCCTGTGCTTTGGCTTTTGGTTCTCCCTGGCTCCCTGTGTTTGTGTTTCTTGGGACTGCTACTCAGTTTTTTGTTTAATAAACCTTGAACTCCTGCCTGCCACCACTCTGCGTTTGGGTCTTCCTTCCTCAACCACAACAGTCATGTTGCTTCTAAGGCTGAATCTGAATTAGTTGATATTACTGAGCTTTTTAACTTTATACAACATGTTTCTATGTTGAAAATAAAGATTCATTCATTTTGACAAATTAATGTTACCAACATTTTAGGCCTCTGTCACCTCTGCTTTCTGTGTTGGAGGAAGATCTCACGATTTGTCTAATACTGGAACCCAGAAGCAGACCAGGACACGGTAAGTTGGAATAACAAGGTGAGTATTTATTTGTAGTATGAATATGGAAGCGGGTAAGTCCAGATGGTTGGCAGTGGGTGAAATAGGGAAGCTGGAGGGTTTGTGCAGATCTGAGAATGCAACTGTGGAGTTGTTGGCCAGGCAGGCCTGAGTTTCTATCCAGGTGATAGACTGTAGACAGAGGAACAGGAGGCAGGTTAGCAACAGGCAAAAAGACTTTCAAACACTAGAGGTAAGATACAAGAGCTAATCATACCGGTTAGGCTAACGATTCGGCAGGAAATGGATGTCTGGTCACGGCTTATACAGGTTGCAGGTAACAGCAGGTGTGCGTAGTAGGAGATTCAGCAGGGATTTGTTCAAGAAACTCAGGACAAACAGACTTCAGGTTAGAGCAAAAGCAAAACAGGCAAAATAAGCTCAAGATGCTGGAGCCATGACAGAAGAGGCGGGGCTCAGGCTTATCATTAAATCAAAACTACATGTACATGTGAATCATAGGATTTATTTATTATTGCTATAACAAAAAGTAAACTGATAATTGATCTTTACCAAATAATTCAAGTTTGTAGCTGATTTGACAATAACCAGTGTATATTCTAAAGCTTTTCATCTTCATAAAACTTTGACTTGCAGCTGTGTTTGGAAGGCTCTGTGACGCTAAATCAACCGGTTTTGTCTAAAAGTCTAAAGCTACATGAGACTTGTAGTAAACCTGCAAAATGTCCCTGAAAGAAACACTCCCGAGTTTTAATTTATTTTCTTTGGATGACCAACATGTGCCTCCAGACAAAACCCTATATTTAGTATATTATAGTTAACATATAAAATAATTTGGGCCAACTTAAAATTTGGGGGTTTAGGATGCAAATGAGTCCCCTGATTTATACATCAAACTATATTACACATGACTTTAGTGCAAGTTAACATTTAAACAACAATAGACCAACAAACATGACATTTATTTTGAAAAATTATTTGTATAACTAGTGTTTGTGTGTATGCAGTAATTATTTATAGGTGATTGATTGATTGATCTTTTTGTTTGCCACTTTAATATAAAAATATGAAAACAGTACTCTGTGTCATACATTAAAATACAAAAAGACTTCTTTCTATTTTGGTTCCTAACGGTCATCAATCAATCATACATTAAATAAATTTATCCATGTTATACAAAATAATTAACAATAAAAATAGGTAATGACTATGATTAGCACCTAAGCCAAACCTTCAAACCCTGTTTAAAACTGCCAATGCTTCTGACTGTGTTGAGTGTACCAGGTAACAAAAGGTAGTTCCAACATAAAGAAACCACTGTTTGTCCAGATTAGTCCTAGATCTGTTGAGCTACCCCTAGTGGAGTACATATGAACTTCATTTACTCTCTTGAATTATTTTCTAAAATATTTGGGAACAACTCAATGACAATTTTTGTGTACCCTACCCAGCTTGTGAGTACTAGCTTCAGTTTTCTTACATTGCCACAGAATGGTAGGAGGGGGGTGCGCAGACCTCACTCCTACCAGATAGACCTTCAGTGGCATGAGGGAACCCATGATGACCTTCGTCTGGTAGGAGTTGCAGGGGGGCGGCCGGTGGTCCGGTCAGTTGGACTCCGCCTGTGCCTGTCTCCAGGTGCAGGTTTGTCTTTGGGGTTTCCTCCCCCAGCCACTGTACCCCCCGAGTCAACCCACGTGGCTTTGGGGTTGCCTTCTTCCGCCTTCCCAGCCGTTGTGGTGGTTCTCACACCACCATCTTCCTCCTGCGCCGCCGTTGGGGTCTTCACTATTTACCCATAGCTGGGGCTATTTGCCCATAGCTGGGACAGTGGTTGACGGGCATCAGGGCGTCTCTACTCACCGATGGGCCTGCATGCCGCATCTCTGGGGCCCACTGCTGCTCCGAGATCCTGTACAACTTAGCCTGGAACCACAAGGGACCAGTTACCATGTGTGCCACGGGGAGGCGTGTACGAGGTCTTGGCCGTGGAGAGGCTATGTACCGGCGGAGGAGGCTTACACACTCGGCTCCTCTTTTTGCCCCTGAAAACAAAGAGCTGTCCGGTGGCAGTAGCTGGAAGCAGAGAGTGGCAAGCAGAAGCAGCCTGTAGCATGTAGCATGCTAGCATGCTACATGCAGCATGCTACATTAATTATTGTCACAAATGACTCTCTGATACAAACTGTTGTCTGAGTGAATTTGTGTCAGAACCAAAGTTGGGTCCTAGTATTCAAGTGTCGTTATGACAACAACAACATGTATTCTCATGTTTTCAATGCTTATGGTTATTGATTCTATTCCATTCTAGCTGTGATTCTATCGTTGCTATGGGACACCATTTTGTTTATGCTTGAATTTACAGTATGAATGTAATTTCTGATGATTCCTAAAATATGACTTCACAAAATATTGAAGGGAAAAAGATGGATGTCTTTGCACAAGAGCGGTACACACAAGTATGCACCAGTTGGGACGCCATTTTCTCTTACTCCAATAACCATGTGCGGTCAGCAACTACCTATTATTTAAGATGTGCATTAACCACAATAATTATAAAAGAAATTGTGTGCACATCCCACCTTCTGGCAGGTGCAGGACAAATGAAAAGTACTAAAGTGAAAAAATGTAATGTCTCCAACACTGCTCCCATAATTTAATACAAAAGGCAACGTTTCAACCCTACTGGATGTTCTTCAGCCAAAAGGCCAACAAACATTGCCTTTTGTATTAATAATGGCACGTGGGAATAACGGGCTGGTTGAAGAAGAAAGCGGCTTCCCTGACTCGTGGCAGTGACGGGACGGTTAAGGACACACGTGGGACACAAACCCCGCTCTCCTGGGTGAAAGTCCTGTGTTACGTCCGTATTTTACACGTTCGGAGTGAGAACGGGTTGGAATGAAAGGCTTTATCCGACAAAGTAGGTCATCGAATCGATTTGTACGTGATACACCATTTACATCTGGCGGTTTCTGTGTACCGTCTTCCAATGCTACCCTGCCAAGACCTTTTTCCACCCCCTTTGCCACCCCATGTCTAGTTTTCTAGATCCGCCACTGGGTCTATGGTATCAAAGTCCAGCTTGCTAAAAAAATAAATAAATCAAAAGCTCAAGCTGCATTCTCTGCAACACAAATCTAGCTGTGTCAACAGGTTTCTCATCTACTCGCTGCATGGATGGTATCTTTTTGGTCCTTGTTTTGGATTTTACATCTCGCTTTCTCCCAAATCTGACAGCCTGTGGAAACTGTGATCCTGCCGTATACAATGGCGTCTGGAAAACCTTTGACAGTTGCACCTTTGCTGGTAAAATAATCGTGCAACATTTCTTTCTTTGCAATCCTTTTACTTGATGATTATCTATGTCAATGTAGCTGTGGTACAGGAAAGATGGAGCTGTATTCCATAAGTTAAAAGTGTAAAATAGGTGGAAAGTTCCTTTCCATTTCTTTTTCTTTTAAAGTTAAATTATGGAAACTTCAATGACCTTCAATGTCAGTTATAGTGGAATTTCTTTCTTCATTTTTTAATTTATTTTTTATAATTTTGTACATTTAACTATGTCTAGACAAAGTGCTGTCAGATTTCATTCCAACAGCTTCTATCCATGCATTTGCGCAATATGTAGGCTATTGGGGTTGGCCAATATGTTAGTTGTGCAATATCTCATTGTGCAAAGGCTGAGCTACACTTATTGCGGAGAATGCAGCCGACAGGGTTGTTCAATTAAAAACTGCAGCTGAAAGGAGGAGTTAATGTGCTTACTATATAGGTACCTGTGTATATGAGAGCATGTGTTGTGTTGCATGAGAGTGTGTTGAGAGATGCTTATTTTCTGTATTTTGTGTTGTCTTTGTAAAGCTGCGGAACGGACAAAGTCCAAAAAGAATTTCACTTTGGGGACAATAAATTGTATCTCATATCTTATCTTATTTTATCTTATTTGCAGAATGTTCTGTATGTTTTAAGCAAGTTTCACTGAGACAAACGTATTACTCTCCACAGATACTTGTGCTGAGTGTCTTCAGAGGACATACCCTCACATGTCGTAGATCAGAGTATCAGATTGGGGATCAATGCTGTCCTGCGTGTTCTGCTGGTAAGATATGATTAAATGTTATGGAAATATATATACTGAATGTGGAGTCTTTTGTTTTACTGCCAGGTGGCAACAATACTGACCAGAATACTCCACTTGAGCGTGGACCAGTGGAGTCAGTATTATTAGTATTGCTCCCATGGTTGGTGCTGTCCGTGTTCACTTAAATGTCTCAGTGACGGACTAGCATCTGACTGAAAAAGACCAAGCAGAGATTGATATACCGTATATTTTTAATAATTTCTTTAACAATAACAAGTAATAAGAATAACAAGTAAACAAGTAAAAGAAACATATTGAAATTAAATTGTTTTTCTTTTCAACAGGAAGTCGAGTTAGAAGACACTGCACAGAGTTCAGAAGTACTTCCTGTCTGGATTGCGACGAGGGAACATTTATGAATCGTCCTACAGGGCGTACAGAATGTTTTCCCTGTGCACGCTGTGATTCAGGTAGACTTATGTTTATATTTCCTAATTATTAGTTCAAATGTATAGATATAGACATAGATTTAAAGGCCTATTAGGCTTATTACTACCTTTAAATTCTGTTAGTCCTGTTAATGCCGTGTAACAGGGGCCATTCTAGGATCAGACCTTTGGGGGGGTTGAGCCCCAAATGAGAATGTGACACAGATACAGTGCCTTGCAACAGTCTTAACCCCCCCCCCCCTTGGTAAATCAGATAATCTCTGAGCCAGCTACTGAACAACATCAGCCATTGGGACTACCAACGTTGAACTTCACAACCGCACTCTTGCTCTCCCTCTCACATATTAGATAGAGACTCAGCCAAAGGCGGGTGTCTGACACAACCTCCTCTGATTGGCCAACACTGTTTCTGTTGACCCTTACCTTGACTGGGTTACAGGTGCATAGCATTGGGGACAACGACACAGGATATTAAACCAGTTTCAAGACCGTTGTGCTAACGGTGCAAAAAAGGAACGATACATGCGTCAGTGTACAAAGTCAATTGCACTTGGTTCAGGATAGGGCCCCTCGTGTGTTATGAAATATTGTGAGACCAATGAAGACAGTTAAGGTATTAGCTTAGGTAGTAACAGCTTAGATTTTGGTGTAGACAAAATAAAGTTATGTATCTATGTACCCTCTATATGTGTTGACAGGTTCTGGTTTAAAGCTGAAGACGCCATGTACCACTACCTCAGATACAGTTTGTGAACCACTGGAGGGATTCTACTGTACGGACGCTATAGAGGACAACTGTGTGAAAGCACACAACCACAGCAGCTGTCAACCCGGACAATATGTTAGCCAAAACGGTTAGTTAATTTGTGTTAACTTTGAGATTATAGGTATGGATTACGTTTTAAATGAGAACAGGGCAGGGAGATATCCATATACATGTATAATCTACATATATTTGAAGTTTGAATTAAGACTTTTATTCCATATATATTCATTCATTCCATGTATTGATATATACAATATATATATATATATATATATATATATATATATATATATATATATATATATATATATATAAATTCAGGATATTATTTAGAAGTCTGGTATGATTTCTCCATCATATCTCGTATGAAAGAAAAGCAGACAGGTCTGATGAAATGTAATGATGCCATACTGTATAATGATAGGCATTTGTATTTGTAGGAACAGCTTCCAGGGACGCTGAGTGCTCTGCCTGCAGCGATGGAACATTTTCCGATGGGACATTATTTACATCGTGTCAGCCACACACACAGTAAGTGAAGCTTCAGATCAGACATGGACACACCTGAACTCTTAGAGCAGCAGCATGGTTCCCTACACATGTTCCTGTTAAAATGGCCCTCTATCATTCCAGATGTGAGTCATTGAATCTTCAGCAGATAAAACCAGGAAATGCTTCAACGGATGCTCAATGTGGTGAGCAAAGTTCATCGTTTGGGGGTGTGGGGGTCTTGTGATATGTTTAGTTAGAATATCTCTTGTTGCGCGTTATCTCAGCAAAGAGAGAGGATGTAAAAACACAGGTATGATTGACATTTAGACAAAATAATTATAGTAGGAACATAAAATAATTATGTTTTCATTACACTACATTGTCTGTCAAATCATTTAGCTGTTGATTGAGATGTTTTTCATTGTTAATGTTTTATTACAGGAAGAAAAAGAAATGAAGACAATCCACAACCGGTACATTTTATACTGTCTTTGCTGTTATTAGTCAGTCCCTGCCACTGTATGTACAGCAGAAAGTAGGGATGATTTTACTAGTAGTAATTAAATTATGTCATTCATTTATCAGTACTTTCCAAATAATGAACATCTGCATTAAGAAGCACACCAGCTTCAGGTAACACAGTAGTGAATTCTTCATTGAAATGTTCATGTTTTTACAAATGTACAATATGTACATATTCTGCTTAAACTCAATGTATTTCTCTCCTCAGGGTGGGCTGTGATGAATGAACACAGAGACGGTTTGTTGGACACTGCAGAGAAAACTTCAAAACTCTTCAGCAGTGGAGAAGAAGTCTGTGTAGACCACTGCTTTCACACAATAGTCTTGCAATAACCAAATTTTCCCAAATCCAGGAGCTCTTTTCACATTCCTACTCCACCACCTGGAAAACAACACACACACACACACAATATACCATATATATTTTATTTTTTAACTTTTGGGGTAAGGACAATCGTTGGCCTACCTGAAGACATCTTGGTTGGGATGGTGGTTTATTTTCCTTCCTGTTTTGATATTTTTATGAATACAGAGAGCACTTTTGTGTTGGTTATGTTCTAAAAGAAATACATTATATATGTATATTTATATATATATATATATATATATATATATATATATATATATATACATACATATATAATGTATTTCTTTCAACATTTCTTTCTTTCTTTCTTTCTTTCTTTCTTTCCAACCCCTTTGTAGCAGCTGTAAGCAGTCCAACAAAGTGCTGTCGTGAGAGACTAAACACTGAGATTCATAAAGATTGTACAATAATTAATTCCTTTTCTTCCACACGTAACATACAATTAACACTGCAGATACTGTAATGACAGCACAACTTTCATGCATTTCTTTCACATCAGTAGCAGTCAGATTCACTGTGTTCACTCAGAAGGAATCACTGCACATGGGTAGGCACTTTTAATGACATTTTGAACATGTTTAGAGGCTAAAACCACATTTAAAACTTGCCCTGTTTAAGCCTGTTGGGTGCTAACGCTAGCAGGATATATATAAAAATATATATATATGTGTCTGTGTATATAATATAATATATATATATATATATATACAGTAGTTGCATGCTTTATATTTACATAAATTCCCTATGACAAAGAATATGTGTTGGGTTTACAGCCTGTGGTCTGTAGTTTTCAGGACTGTGAAATGGTTGCTTTCTTTTCTTTTGCCCGTTACCCAATATTAGCAATTTTCTTACGTTAAAGTCTCTGTGATCATTTAGGGAATATCAAGGAGAAAACAGAACTTCATGAAAAATAACTCTTTGCTCTAAATGGAGAATGAAAGAATAAGCTGCAAAATGAAACCAAGACTAAAATGAAAAAGAGGGAAGAAGAAATTACTGCCATCTACTGGAGAGCATTGATCATCACAGTCACAAAAGTATCCACACAAATAGGAGAGTTACACATATATATATATATATATATATATATATATATATATATATATATATATATATATATGTCCTTTGAAAAATACTAAGTTGATTTACAGATGATGAGATATGAGTTCCAAACTAGACGCACAAAACGCATTTACAGGTACAAATCACTCTGTATTCAGCTGAGCATTGTGTTTGACAAGTTGCAAATTAGAGGCACAGATCCATCACAGGTTAAGGATGTAAATCACTCTACGTTCATTTGTGCATTGTGTTCAACAAGTTGCAAATTCTATGAGACTGTTAGCACCATAGCCTGGTCCGACCTGACTCTGGTACATCTCATTTGTACAGGGAGGCTGGCCACTCTCCATTGACAAATGTCTGAAATGGTAAATAAAGGATGATAAATAAAGGAGTTAAAAGGAGTTATTCCATCCCTTCACAATAATCTGGACACATATTTTTTATATTTTGAGTCATCACAGAGCCAATACCTCAGAGGTCACCACATATGACAAGTAGCAGCCGTCAGAATGTGTGACCCCACTGTAACTGCTTAATAATGGACTCAAACTTGTAAATATTTTTATGGTGGTTATTTCATCCCTTCACACTAATCTGGACACACCATTTTTTATTTTGAGCCAGTACTTCATGCCCTGAGTGAGTTAAAACATGTATCAGGTGTGTTGCATGACAGCATGTTACACTGACTTTAATCACTAGAGGTCAGGAGTGCTCAGTTTTAAAATGGTTTGATTTCATCCAACAACATGACCTGAGCTGGTGTCATAATTAGTGTCAGAATTATGACAAATAAAGTTTAGTTTAGGTCCATCGAGTGGTGTTGGGAACCCAGAAAGCCTGTCACTGAAGCTGCTCTCCAGGGCTGACAGGGTGTAGTGCAGAGGGTGGGACTCATGGACCAGCATAACGGTCAGTTTAGCCAGGACCCTTCTGTCTCCCACCTCCCTCACTGAGTCCAGAGGACAGAGCTGGATCTCTTGATCACCTTGTCCAACTTGTTTCTGTCCCTCTCAGTGATGCTGCTGCTCCAGCAGACCACAGCGTGGAGGATGGCTGACGCCACCACAGAGTCATAGAAAGTCTTTAGGAGGGGCCCTGTCACTCCAAAGGACCTCAGTCTCCTCAGGAAGTCCAGCCTGCTCTGACCCCTCTTGTACAGAGCATCTGTGTTGTGAGTCCAGTCCAGTTAGGTGTTCAGGTGAACACCCAGGTACCTATAGGTGTCCACTCTCTCGATGTCCTCTCCCTGGATGTTCATCGGAGGAGAGAGAGCAGACCGCCGTCTGCGAAAATCAACCACCATCTCCTTGGTCTTCCCCGCATTGATCAGGAGGTGAATTTGCTAACACCAGTCTACAAAGTTCTGCGTCAGTCCTCTGTACTCTGCGTCGTCGTCATCAGTGATGAGGCCGACAATGGCAGAGTCGTCAGAGAACTTCTGCAGGACACAGCTGTCCGTGTTGTTCCAGATGAAGAGCCTTAAGCCATCACATACTAAAGCTGTTATTCCAGATGGACCTTAGTCTCTGTCCAGCATCGTGTCTCTTAGACCAGCAGGTGTTTACTTGTTAGCAGTCCAGGCTAAATGTCCTACACCGGAACATTCATTTCTGTAGACAACGTGCCAGGATCCAAATAGATTTCCTTTTTCCCGAGTCATATTGAGTTCAATTGAGGAGACAGTCTCGGTGCTAACCAACCGACAGTTAAAGCTATTTCTAAAAATCACTGCCAGACCATCATCACGGCCTGACAGCCTCGGTGTCCTGATGAAGCTACAGTCTGCAGGACAAACGTCATTGATGGATGAATACTCGGTATTCATCTACCAGATTTCAATAAGGATCCGAAAATTCAAATTGTCCTTAAAATATACAGCTTTGAGAAGAAATGTCTTGTTGGTAAGGGAGCGAGCGTTGAGCAGAGCCGTCCTGACAGAAGCTTGGTCTGGAGTGGCTTCAGTAGAGGCAAAAATTCACGTTGGACTGATTCATTGATGTTCAACTTACAAAGTGCCAGCATCCAACTAGATTTCATTGAACCTGGAACTTTCCTCAGCCGTGTCAGGTTGTCTGTCTCTGTGTTTATTTACCACAGCCCCCCCCTGAGGAGAGAAATACATTGAGTTTACACAGAAACATTTTATACATCGGTAAAGACATGAACATTTAAATGAAGAATTCACTGCTGTCTTACCTGCAGCTGTTCTTCTTCTTTAGGTGGATGTTTATTCTTACTGAAGTACTGATAAAAGAGTGATATCATTTAATTACTACGTATAAAATCATTTCTACGTTCTACTGTACGTACAGTAACATGGACTGAGTAATAACAGTAAAGAACATACCTGTTGGAGACTGTCTGTAATCCTTTTTCTTCCTGTAATAAAACATTACCAATGAAAAACACCTTAACAACATAATGATCTGACAATTATATTATGTATCAAAAACATAAATGTTTTAATTGTCTAAATGCCAATCATACCTGTATATTTCTTCTTCTTGATACACAGAGTTATTCCGATGACTAAACAGATCACAGCCACCACAACGATGCCAATCACAGCTCCTGGACTGAACCCTGAACCTTGTTCTCCACTTTGAGCATCCGTTTTATCATTTCCTGGTTTTATCTCCTGAAGATTCAATGACTCACATCTGGAATGATAGAGGGCCATTTTAACAGGAACATGTGTAGGGAACCATGCTGCTGCTCTAAGAGTTCAGGTGTGTCCATGTCTGGTCTGAAGCTTCACTTACTGTGTGTGTGGCTGACACGATGTAAATAATGTCCCATCGGAAAATGTTCCATCGCTGCAGGCAGAGCACTCAGCGTCCCTGGAAGCTGTTCCTACAAATGATACAGTTCACTTTACATATTGTGGAGAGAACAAAGTGGTTTATGATATCTTTACTTTCAGCAGATCTGTCCTTTCAGTGGATTTAAACAATAATTGGTTGGCATTTTTGAAGCAGATAGTTAAAAATACATTATTATTAGTATTATTATTGTATAGAATACAACATACAACATATACAAGCTTTCATATTTCAGGAAAAATGACTAATTCCAGTCTCTTCTCTTCTCACTCTTCTTAAGTTCATTAAGGTTATTTCCCATGAACTTTAGTGTTCTCATTTAAAATGAAAGCTATAACTATAATCTCAAAGTCAACACTATAAACTAACCTTTTAGGCTAATATATTGTCCTGGTTGACAGCTGCTGTGTTTCTCTGCTACCAAGCAGCCGTTTTTTGAAGAGTACGTACAGTAGAATCCCTCCAGAGGTTCACAGACTGTATTTGAGGTAGTCGTACATGCCGTCTTGATCTTTAAACCTGTCAACACATAAATATGTTACATATATGTACTTTGTCTCTTCTACTATAGAGCTACATGCTAAAATAGTCCCATTTATAGAAACAGAGAATTAAAGTCTAAGCTGATACCAACAGCTAATATCTGAACTGCAAAAAGACTTTTGATCATGTTGACTGCTATTTACTGATGTGAAAACTAGAGCTGGGCAATATATCGATATTATATCAATATCGTGATATGAGACTAGATATCGTCTTAGATGTTGGATATCGTAATATTGTGATATGACATAAGTGTTCCTGGTTTTAAAGGCAGCATTACAGTAAAGTTGTGTACTTTTCTGAACTTTAAGCCTGTTGTAACTGTTCTATTATTTGCCTTTACCCACTTAGTCATTACTGATGATTATTTATCTAAAATCTAAGTGTGAAGATATTTTGTTAAAGCACCAATTGACAACCCTAGAATATCGCTGCAATATTGATATTGAGGTATTTGGTCAAGAATATCATATCTGATCCTCCTATCGCCCAGCCCTAGTGAAAAGAGGATTTTATTCACAGTATTTCAGAGACCATGAGGTCTTTGTTTCTATGTGCAGTCTGTAATTCTGCGTGCGGTAAACTCTTCAAAATGACTCTCTGCATCTTCACAATGACACTGTTAACCCAGTCTTTAGTTTTCTCAGTTCTTTCACAGCATTAACAGTGGGACCAGCAGTGATAAGCCTACATCTAGGCTTAGTTAATATTAGAAAATATTAAGATAAGTCTACCTGCATCACAGCCTGTACAGGAAAAACATTCTGTAAACCCTGAAGGACGATTCATGAATGTTCCTTCATCGCAAGCCAGGCAGTAATTACTGCTGAACTCTGTGCAATGATTTCCAACTCGACTTCCTGTTGAAAAGAAAACCAACATGTTCATGTAATATAATGTTTCTAAAGAAAGGGATACTTTGACAATGTAAATGCAGCTCTGTGTCATGGCAGTGTGGGGGCAGGTGTTTGGCCTCCCTCCATGGTGCTAGAGGAGATTCAATCAGATCTTACCAGCAGAACACAGAGGACAGCATCGATCCCCAATCAGATACTCTGATATACGACATGTGAGGGTATGTCCTCTGAAGACACTCAGCAGAAGTACCTGTAGAGAGAAGACTGGTTAAAACATACAACACATACTGCAAATCAAATTCATTGATAGAAGCTGTTGAAATGAACTCTGATAGAAATCTGTCTAAATTCCCGACTGCACGTTAAAGCAGCACGGAAGAGAAAAAGAAAAGAGATGAAGAAAGAGTTGAAGGGACTTTGCTTTGTTGTTGCAGGACACAGTCGCCTATTAGCCGCTTTCTGACCAAGTAGTTACAGGAACGTAGTTATAGGAAGAGTCCACTTCTAAACACTTCTACTAACTACTCTCCCCCAAAACTGGTTTTGTCATTTGCTTTTGCACTGGTAGCCATGGGAACTGGTAGGTGGGGTAAGAGAGTGACGCAAGCAGAGCAACGATCTGGTCCGTCGAAAGGCTGCATCTCCTTTTGATGGACAGCGATTTTGTACTATAAAAAGTCACCAAAGCTATTTCGAGCTCAGTTACATCGCGGATTTTCCAAGTCGAAAGACAAACTGCTGTGACCTATTTCTTGGTATTTACTTGGCCAATTTTCATCATACATTGTGTCCCAGTGTGTTTATGCATCTCTAAGTGTTTCATCCCTCGCGACAGAACTTTGTTGGACTGCTTACAGCTGCAACAAAGGGGTTAGAAAGAAAGAAATGTTGTAGTGGAGCAATATGATGTATGAATCATAATAAAAGCTTGCTGTAATAAGATTATTTTACCAGCAATGGTGCAACTGTCCAATGTTTTCTTAACATCATATACGACAGGATCCCAGTTTCTATGGGCTGAAGGTCTCCTCTCACTCAGATTTGGGAGGAAGCGAGACGTAAAATCCAAAACAGGAACACCACCTGGAAACAAAAAGAAGACAACCATATAGAGATTACACTACACACAGCAGAGACATTTTCTTTTCATCAGCCTTAGACGATGACCGATACGGGCTGCCTGATTTTCTTGACCTGATATTTGGAGCCGATACTGATTTTTCTCCCTCAATTATCATCATAAAATGGAAACCCTGCCACACTGGCTTTGTTTTCAGCATCTGCTCTGCCATTTCTTTAAAAAATAATAAACAAAACCACAGATCAGTGTCACTTCTGTAATCATCTTCCAGTCATATCACCCAAAGTCGCCACATTTTTTTAACCAATACTTTTCCTTTCGTCTGTACCTCAGCTCAGCTACAGTTGTGCTCATGAGTTTACATGCTCATGCTTAAGTTGACTAAAAAGAGAAATAAAAAAATCATGTTTTGGAAATGTATCTTAATGCCTTAATTAAAAAATTTGGTAAAATTCAACCTTTAAGGACACCAATTTTCTTTGTGAATGAATAATGTATTGTAAATAAATACATTTTCTTCCTTAAAATACAGTATACACACCCCTATGTTAAATTCCCATAGAAGCAGGCAGATTTTTATTATTAAAGGCCAGTTATTTAATGGATCAGGATACTATGCATCCTGATAAAGTTCCCTTGGCCTTTGGAATTAAAATACCCCCCACCCCCACCCCCTCCCCACATCATCACATACCCTTCACCATACATGGAGATAGGCAAGGGGAACTTTCCATAAGATCATCCCTCAATAGCAAACCTGCTATTAGTCTAACTGAAATAACACCATGCCAGTCTCTTTGTATGGTGAAGGGTATGTGATGATGTGGGGCTATTTCATTTTATTTTATCTGATTTATTATTTCTAGTACAGTTCTTGTTTTTGTGTGGTGTGTCCTTGTACCTTGCTGCTAGTAACAGAGTAATTTCCTAATATGGGATTAATAAACCATCTACAGTATCTATCTACCTTAGCCACAGTTTGAGAAGCTGTGGTGTACAACACAGCTAAACTGTTTATCAAAACAAAATGTTTTCTCATTGTATTCTGATCTCAAAACGCTCCAAAAGGCTTCATTTGAGTATTAAAATAACACATTTCTTCTGGAGATGCCCCTTAATTAATTAATTAAAAATGCATTCACTCCCCTGGCACTGACTATTCCTGAATCCATTTGACCACAACTAATCCCACTGACCTAGGATCCAGACATATAGGCTTGTTAAACAATCCTTTTCCTTCATTACAGAAGACATGTCTAGTTTCGCGTATGCGCGCTCCCGCCTGAGCGCGTCGCCCTTATTACCATACGGACTAAATGTCGACGTAAAGTTGAATAATTCCTGATTTGTGCAGCTGAAGCGGATTCATTCTTCTGTCTGTTGTTCCAGGTGTATCTTTGCATCTAATGTAAAGAGATAGAGCCGCTTCTAAAGGACTAATATACTTCCAGGTGTCCTTGTTGCAGCCTGGCCGATAACCAGAACATATCTAGCAGCAACTAGTTCAACAACAGCTGGATCAGAAGGGATGGAGACGGTAACGTCTTTAAGACAATATCACCACTCACCTGTGTTTCTTAGTGGTCCGATATGTTCTCGTTAACTGTAAGTTTCCTTGTAGTTTTCAAATATGTCCTCCTGCCAATGAGTGACTTGAATTCTCTTCCCAGTTTCCACTCTGGTAATCTGCCAAAGCCTGTGACACCAGTCTGCAGCGATAAACCGTTTCTTTTACTTTCGATTTAATTTGATTTATAGTAACACTTCCTAACAAGAGTTATCCCGAGACACTTTACATAAGAGTAGGTCTAGACCACACTCTATAATTTACAAGGACCCAACTGTTCTAGTAGTTCCCTCCAGAGCAAGCAACAGTGCGACAGTGGCGAGGAAAAACTCCCTTTAAGGAAGAAACCTGGGACAGACCCAGACCCAGACCCAGACCCAGACCCGGGATCTTGGTGGGCGGTGTCTGTCTATCTTTATTTAGAACATATAAACAATATTACAGTGACAAAGTAGGCTACTCAATGTTGGACAATTCAAGTTGAAGTATTTAACATATACAGTCACACCTCCTAAACATTATTATTTTAAAATTATCATAGTAATATATATATATATATATATATATATATATATATATATATATATATATATATATATATATATGCACCAGGTCCCCCCCTCTTTTCTCTCTGCACTACCTATACTTTATATTTTTATATTTTATATTCTTATATTTTCTATTTTTATATTTGGTGTCGACACTGTAAAGGGTTGCTTCAATCTCATTGCACAGGTACTGCACTTGTGTATAATGACAATAAAGGATTTCTATTCTATTCTATTATATATATTGTATGTACAATATATATAAATATATATATATATATATATATATATATATATATATATACTGTACATGTATAGTCTCGTATAAAGTACTCAAAAGCAATACTTAAAGTACAAGTATCTTACCAGAAACTTTGGTAGAAGTCTCTTTTTAGAATATTACTTGACTTTAGTAAAAATATTTGATATTTGCAGTACTTAAGTATCAAAAGTAATTCATTAATATTAAATGTATTAAAGTATTAGAAGTAAAAGTAAAATGTATCTTCGTCAGGGTGGTCATCGTCTGTTACCATGGCGACAGAGCCTTCACCAAGTGACTCCATGACACTATCAGTCATTATGCTTCCTCCTCTTCTTCTTTAGTTTTTTTTGCAGCTTGGCCACTAACAAGCATTAGGTCATCAACTGGAATAAAGTGTGCATTACTTAAGCAATTTAGGACCAATGAATCGCCAAAACCTCCTTTTTTCCAGGGTAACAAATTGATTTTATTTTGTAGTAACAAGAAGCTAAGATGCTTAGAGGAGATGTAATGGAGGAAAAGTGTACATTTTATTTAGGAAATTGAAAGAATATTTACAATAAAATTAAGTAAATTCAATTTTTCTGCAGATTTTTCGTAGATTTAAAAAAACATTTCATTCTAGATCACTGTTGAAAACTTAAAAAATAAAATAAATAAAAAGATTGTGTGTGAGTCTGGTTATGAGTGACAATGTTGCATGCTTCCTTGTAGTTGCCAGTGTTTTGGTCGAAGGGGTTTACGCTGAGAAATGTATCAAATGTTTTGGTGCATGCTTGGAGTACAAAAGTGTCTTCAGTATTGAATTAGCATTTTTTTTAAATTTTTGGGGCATTTTTAGGCCTTTATTGACAGGACAGCTGAAGAAATTAAAGAGGAGAGAGAGGTGGAACGACATGCAGCAAAGGGCAGTAGGTCGGAGTCGAACTCTGGCCCGCTGCATTGAAGAATACACCTCTATACTGTACATGTGCACCCGGTCTACCAACTGAGTTATCCGGGCGCCCAGCATTGGAGTAGCATTGATAGGATTGGTTACCCCATGCTTTTCTTCAGTCAGGATACTGTTGTTGTACTTAATGTAAGTAATTTTAGTATTTGTGCTTGTGCGTGACATGCTTTGGTCATTGGCTGAATATATGCTCCATATAACACATCTGATAAAATAATTTCTTCCCCAATCTGCTGAGTTACTGAAGCAGAACGGCATTTTATTCATGGTTGAACGGAGTGGCGTCTTATGAAAGTGTCCTCAGGTTGAGCCAGGCCCATCCACGTCTGGGTGTCTTCATACAGTTCAGAAAGAGACGATGTAGTGCACATCCGTGTAGTTGCTGGTGCAGGATTGACAAAAAAACCTGTTTTGAAAGGTAAATTATACCCATTTAGGATTAATGTCTTCCTAAAGTGAGGGTGATCACTGAGGGTGAAAGGTAGCACTAAAATTGACTAAATAGTGTGAAGGTAGTCTCAAGTGGGTTAGGGTTTTATCTGTCTTAATGTTTTTATTTTTAACTGTTTACACTTGTGTTTTATCTGTTTTATGAATTTTTTTTGAGGAAAAGGAATAAGTATAAAGGCTGTGTAATACAGAGAAAGAAAGACTCGAAGGGTAAAGAAAAAGGGTGAATGTGTAGTGTCGAAAATAGACACGTAAGGCAGCACTTGATTGGCTTAATTAGTGTAAAGAAGAGTCAAAGGAGACGAAAGGTAACGCATCTAAAAATAGAGTCGTGAAGGGTAGTGACACGAAAGTTAGCACTAAAATTGACTAATTAGTGTGAAGGTAGTCTTAAGTGGGTTAGGGTTAGGGGTTTATTAGTCTTAAAGTTTTTACTTTTAGCTGTTTATACTTGTGTTTTATCTGTTTAAGTGATTTTGTGTAAAGCACTTTGAATTGTCCTGTTGCTGAAATGTGCTCTACAAATAAAGCTGCCTTGCCTTGTAATTTCCCCATGTGTGGGATTAATAAAGTATACATTATTATTATTATTATTATTATTATTGTTATTGCCTAAAGTGGTTCATTACTCAACCAGCAGGTGGCACTTGACACTTCATTATTATAGTGGGGGCCTCAGCTCAGCCATCCCGTATCCATGAAATCTGTTAATTGTGTAGTCCTGAGTTGTCTTTTGTGGGTCTTCTTGTAAGACATTTCTTGCAACACACATGAAACTTTTTCTCCATTATGGCTTTAATTAAAAAACAAACACACATAGTTCAAAAACATTCACAAAAACTGATTGACATTGTCAATGAATTATTTCAGGGAGGGAAAAGACACGCCCTCTTATGCTGGAATATGACATTACAATAGTAAAGATAAGAATATGCCACGCAGGTTTCATTAAGTAACCTATATTTATTCGTGATCAGACCACCTGTATGATGAGAGGAAAATACTATTATGCAACCGTCAATAAAATCGTTATAAACCATCAATGTTAATATAATCAATGTTATCACGTTAGACGTTTGTGTTGACGTGCCCCGTTATGGGGACAGGTGAATTTGGATTCCGGTTACCATAGTGAGCCATAGGCCACTGTGTCAAGTTAGCCAGAGTTTGATCTTACGTGATAAAAGGTAACAACGGTTTTACTTTCAAAATAAAAGCACTAACGCATAACAATGTTAGCAGGTGTTTTATTTTGACGCGGTAAGCCGGAAATAGTAATGTTATACGAGCCACATTGACAACTCCTCCGCCGGAGAAGTCTCTACCGTTGACTTAAGGAAAGAAAACTTCATAGTAGCTCGACAAGTTTTCTTTAGAGAGAATTGGACAAAACGGTACTTTTTAAGTTATGTAACGGTCCATTTTTTTTATTTTCCGACGTGACCGAGTGACACAGCTAGTCTGGGCCTTCCCAGTTAACGTTGGGCTAGTTGGGAGGTAACGTCGTTAACGGTAACGTTACACCGAACTGTACAATGCATACCGCCGGTATGCTAGCGTCAAACGGATCAATAATGGACTTGGACTCGGAGTTGGTGAAAATAAAAGCACACTACCGTGGGTAAGTAGCTTGTCATAGGATATAAGGAGACATAGGAACGATGACAATGGCAAACACCTGTGGAGTGGAGACTTCAGATGTCTGGTGCTAAGTTACGTTAGGCTCGAGCCTGAAACCAAGCTAGGTGAGTGAGAGTGACGCTGCACTCTGTCAGCTCACCTGGGCTTAATCAAAGTAATGCCCAGGTGAATGTTTCGAGAACCTTCCCACCCTAATAAATAAAGTGAATACTTTTTTATTTTGTTTTATAATGTGATTATAGTACTCTAGACCTATCTTTTTCATTTTTCTTTATTTTTTTATTTATTTTAAATCCAGTATGCATTACAAATACGTGACAAAAGTGTAATGCATCACTTATTTTCAAATAGATAAAAACAAACGCGACGAAACAGAAAGAAAAAATAAGCATGAAATAACATAAATCATGCCAGGGGTTAGCAAAGAATACAAAATAATTTAATTATTTAAAATGAAACAGGGAGCACAATATTACAGTTCTAATGGCTTTTTTTGTAGCCTATATATCTTGCCACAGTTAATGGGTAACCTATGAGTACATTTCCAGCAATGATGGACAATAATTTCAGTATGTGAATCACAGCAGGCACAGCTCAGGCTATTCTACTGTTCATTTTTTAATTTGACAAAAAGGGATCTAACTGGGATTATAGCAGGATCAGTGGCAATTGTGTTAAATATGACAATCATGTCACTGCTTTGTCAAATATTAAATTCTATGTCAGGTATTTTATATATTAGAGCTCTTATACATTCCCTATACATACCCAAAGAAGCATTCAGTACATGGAGTGCCAAGCCCTATATTTACACTATCTTTTACGCTCAGTGCCAACTGTTTGTTGTGTAAATGTTCACTTTTATAGATGAAAATAACTTTTTCTTGTTGTGATTGAGGCTACCTATTGCCATTGCTCTAAAAACTGACAAAAATGCCATGAAAAGTTATGAAAATTAGTCACGTGACGTTATTGAAGGTCCTTCATAATGGCACTATTTTATATTTTGAATCCCTCGTTCCAATGTTTCTTCCTCAGCCACACTGTGTATCCTGAACATAACGGTTAACTGGCTCTACAGCCGTCATCCATCAACCTGTCACTTTTGATATTTCAATTAAATGTTCATCATATCCTAACACATTGGCCCCTGTTTCCTTTCAGACTACTATAGTGTCAATGATCAATTGTTATACAGTCAGTTATACAGTATACTAAAACTGCAGTGGAAAATGATAGGTCTGTACGATTCTAGATAAATCACAATGTTTTTTTTTTAAGCCTTTATTTTCTTCTCTAACCAAAATAAATAATTGCTATTTGCACTATTGTATTTCTGGTCTGTAAAAGTGCTCTACAAAGAAAAAAACTAGCTGATATTGCCATGCCACTAAGTGCATAAATGAATGAATGAATGAATGAATGATGCGGAAGACTTTTCAGTCCACAGTACACTGAGCCTGGAATACGCCGGCATCTAATGGTTAAGAGATCAGAAAAGATTAAACCGACTAAAATATTGAAGCCCGAGAATGAAAAGCCACGTTGTTTGATTGTTTATTAATCCAGTTAGTGGGCTTAAAGGAACTCATAGCTCAAAGTAACATTGTGTTGAGTTGTGTTGTTGGGAAACTTTGTCAACATGTGTCATCTGAAAAGATGTATTTGTTTGTTCATCTCACTTCAATTTCATTGCTGCAAAATGGCATTGTCAAGCAAACAAACTGACCACATATATAATAAAAGATCTATATAGAAAATATTGCGATACTATGCTGTATCGATCCCACCCCCAGTATAGTAAGGGGCTAATGGTCAGGACACAATGGTCACTGATATACACACAATGTTAACTGTTGTTAACTGTACTTTTTTGTTGACCTGTTGCTACTTCTCTGTGGCTGCAGTTTACTAGAACTTACTCCAAACTCGGATTTGGGTCAGAAGTGCTTTTTGACTCTCAGCTTGGTAAAACACTCAAATATATTTTTAGAGGGGAGTGTGTGTATACAGCAGCTGTGGGGTAACGTGGCCCCATTAAACTCAGGCTAATCCAGTTAGGATTTATATAATCTTAAAACACAACCCTTCTGATTCTGAACGACATGGTAACTTGAATGCATTCTACCCGTTTTTACCATTGTGTGCGTGCGTGTGTGTGTGTGTGTGTGTGTGTGCGTGCGACATCATTCCACATTGACTTGTGTGGGTGTTGGCCGTGTGGAGCAATGCCTGCTGGGATGCAAGCTGTCTCTGCTCCACCTTGTCAGAGTCCAACAAATACTCGCCATAAAACACTCACCCACATGGGCCCAGTCACTAGCTCCTGCACTTATTCTTCCAGAAGCATGTGTCAGGTGGTGATATATGCTAACAGTGTAAAACACACTCGCACCTGGCTGCATGTGTGGCCCAGTCTCCATTCAAACCTTGATTCTCAGCAGCTGCACTGTTGCGTGAATATATACCACAGTATCCTATTCAGCCAGCAGAGCAGTGAGAGTCGGTGTTGAAACTGAACATGCCCACACCCTTATTTAAAACCGCTGATAAGGGTACTTGAAGGCCAGTGACTTTGTGCTTTCTGATTCATTTCAGCATTCAAAAATCTGTAGTAAACAAATCATCTATCGCCATTGGTTTAAACCAGTGCGTGTCCCAACTGTCTAGTTTACAGCTTCAGTATTGAAATCAGTGGTATTTACTAGCAATGCCGGCTAACTTATTGTGAAATCTGTGTTTCCGGTGTTTGCCTATGATTAGTGATTCCTTGGATAACCAGAGAATTAGTGGATGACGAGGAGGCCAGAAGCGTCCAACGCGCAATAGAGTTGCCTCCACGGAGTCCATAAATTCCTGCTTATGGATGCCTCAAATACTCTCTCGTTATCCTGTTTATACCATTAGACCAAAGGGGAAGTTTACTTTTAAATGCAATAATAGTGAATTAATTCCTTATTCTGTTGTTGACTCCACTGGCCCCCTCACACAAAGTAACTCCAGCTTGACATAGTGTGTGTATGTGTGTGTGTTTGTTCGTTCAGGGACATGTTAATCGCAGACTTGGCTGCCACGGTAAACTTTGTGGAGTTGCAGGAGGAGGTGAGAACGATGTGCAGCGTTGCCAAGCAGCAGCCCATCACACTCAAATGGATCGATGATGAAGGTGGGTGTGCCGCACGGTCAAAAACTGTACATCAGTCTGCGTGCTCCGTCTGGTCTGGAATGGACAAGTTGTGTGCTAAACTCTGGCTTAAAAATGCAGCATAGTCCAAAAGTCATCACTGCCACACTGCACAGCGGGATACCTTAAGATGCTCACATCTATCCACACAGAGACACACAATGTATAGGGAAATTACATTTCTTTTTAAATTGAAAAATGTGGCATTTTCTTCAGGGAGTTGCTCCTAAAACCGCCTAATTACCCACACCTAAGCTTCCACAAACCGAGGGACAACACTGTACACAGGATATAGTCAAGCACAGTATTGAGCGTGTGTTACTATGTCACAGCTTTCTGACATGTATGATTAAATGTATTGAGAGTGTGTGTTTGTGTGTGTGTAGGGGACCCTTGTACCATCTCGTCCCAGATGGAGCTGGAGGAGGCTTTTCGTATTTACAGTCGAACCAAGAGATCTGGACTACTGCTGCATGGTGAGTCAGCTCATACTTTTATATTCCATTTTATAATTATTATTATTATACGATCGTAATCATTTAACTAGTTGCCACAACGGACAACTTTAGGAGAGCTAAAACACCACAGAATGGCACATACCTTAGCAAGCATGGCAACATTTAAGGAATGACACAAAGTCATACAAACTTAATGCAACCCTGTATACATGGTTTTTCTTTTTTTTTTCAATTAATAAAATAACTTCAGGGTGGATTGCATATGTGTGAGGGTTGGGGTTTTAGTTTTCATGACCTTTGCATATTTCTGTCACATTGTACACAGAAAAACAGTATAATTGAAATGGTCAGTTTCCTTTATTTTCTGTCTTTTGCAGTCTTCCCCAGTATCCCGGAGCGGCCTGGCATGCCCTGCCCTGGAGAGGACAGTGAGTAAATCAGGTCCATTTCATTTTCCATCCCCCTCTAAGACTCCCGTTGACTGAGAGATCCCATGCTGTGTAACCAGCACTGTTAAACTAGGTTAGAATAGAAATTTTATCAAATGCTTTTACGAATGATCAGTTAGCCTCGCCCCCTTGAGCTTGTAAAACTATTCAACCGTCCATCCCAGCACACTGGACGGGAGATTTGCAACATGCTGAACAGGCCAGCAGTCCATCACAGGGCTATTGCAAGGCCGTCGCTACCACAGAAACTTTTTTTCTCTTTGTGCCATTTATACATTATGAGCTCTATGTAAGCAAGCCTGAAGATGGTTCTTTAACTTTGAAGTCAGTTAAGTTATTGTTGTGTAAAAGTGATTAGTCACTGCTGCTCTGCCCTGTGTCTCTCATGCACTCCCATGTTGTTTGCCGCACTCCCTCGCAATCTATTTGCTGTGACAGCATGTTTCGCAGTTTGCGCGGACTGCACTCCTGTGTGTGTGTGTGTGTGTGTGTGTGTGTGTGTGTGTGTGTGTGTGTGTGCTTGGTGGGATGGGAGCCCTGCTCTTTTGTGCTGAGGCAGACTACTGGTTTACTGTGTGAAGCGCAGCGTGTCATTCTGTAGGTAGGTAATGAAGGATGCACATATATACAGTATTACACACACACACACACCAAGTTAGTATCTATGTGTTGTGTAAAGCTTTTCCTGTTGTGCTCTGTGGGTGATGTACTTACTTTACAATATAGTATATGTAACACTAACAACTGTGGCTTCCTGCTGTGGCTTTTCTCCATTTGAATCCTTTTTTGGAGGGAAGATGGATCTGTTTTTAAGGGAGGAGGAGAAGAGAAGAAAGAATTGGACTGAATGGAGGAGAAAGGACACATTGTGTGTCCATTTTTTTCAAGGCTAACTCAGTACTGGTATCTCCTGATGAAATATGCAGTTGCTAATGCTTTGTGAAGCTGTTGAAACATTAAAGGGCCACTTCCCCAAAAAACAAAACATATTAACCTAATTTCTGATTTCTGATTTGCTGTGCAGATATTTTGCCTTTGGTTGGTGTGGTCTTGAATTGCCCTCCATTGAGACTTTGAATGCAGGACTTGTACTGTGCCTTCTCAATAGTTTTCCCTGAATTTAAATTTAGATTGATTTCTGTGTCAAATATTATATCTGATTTTATTTAACATTTCAGTTCCTTTAGTCTTGCTAAAACCAATACTTTTGTCATTTTAGTCAAACTGATTTTACATAAAATTCTATCTGATATTTCTTCATAATCTGATTAAAAAAAAAAAAAGCACTTTACCTGTTCAACTGGGGGGCGTTTATACGTACGTGGTTATTTTGAAAACCGGTTGTGTCCTTTGTTTACTCGCAAATGGAGAATTTGCCTCTGAAAACAAGTCTTTCTAAAAACTCCAGAGTGGAGATTTTTTGTTGTGGAGTCAATGTTTGCACGTTTGCATGTAAACTAAGTCCAACGCAGGATTAGGCAGCCGAGGAAGAGAAGAGAGAGGAAGTGATTTGTTGTTGTCACTGCCTGATGTCAGTCGAGTGCAGATTTGAGTCGCGCATGCTCAGATTTAAACAGTTTACAGCATAATGTGTCATACTGAAATCCATGAAATAATAAACTTTTCCCATTACAAACAATAACAGAAGATGGGAATCATTTAAAAATCGTTGTAGCTATCTATGATTGTTTGATTGCTAACGTTAGCTCAAAACGCCATTCCAGTGACAGCCTTTGTTGTGTTTGTTGCTAGCTTGTAGCCAGCTGTGAACCAACTTCGTTAACCCTTGTGTTGTCCTAGGTCAAAAACGGACAACAATTTGACATTTTTGTCCCTTTTTCAAACTTTGAAAAAAAATTGTTTCTCTAACACCACCTACCACTAGTTTTACAGTACTTTTTGGAATTCATGGTCAATAACCCTCATTTATATAGAATTATACCTAATATTTGAGTTAAAAAAGCAGAAATTATGAATTATTTTGACTAATAGTTAAGATCAGAGGAATGAAAGTGATCAATTGTATTATAAAGAGTGTTGTAAGGAATCCAATCCATTTTTTGTGGTAATTTGGTTAAAAAGAAACCCATATTTCAGATATAGACATTTTTTAAAAGGGTCAAATTTGACCCGGGACAACAGGAGGGTTAAAGAGGTCCATTTTTTACTGTATTCACATTACAGAAGTCTCTCATTCGCATCTTTTAGGCTACTTTGTTGCAAAGTGACTCATGCAAAACTCACATCTTCACTTGTCACAAAGTGACGCATACACGACTCAAATCTGCACTCGACTTACATCGGGGAGTGACAGTTGCTGCTGTTGCTATTTTCAGGATTCTGATTGGCGTGGGCTTGAGCTTCTCGTTACACTGCCACCTACAGGTTTGGCATGCTCTTGACGGCATATATACACGGGTACGTGTAAACGAATGCTTTTCTGAAAACTGTTATTTTTGAAAACGGAGAGGTTGAAATGTCCGTTTATGAAACTAGCCGGCCATGTGTAAACGTAGTCTGACTGACTTTAGCAGTTTAGGCAACAGACACTTGACTGTCCAGCTGTTATTATAGACATTTGAACTAAGCACAGACATTTGCCTTGATTATGGACCAACGGCGGTGTGCAAATGAAGCACTGATGTATGATTAGATTTATTTACTTATTGTTGGATGTTCATGCGGCAGGGGAGAGAGGTGAGGGGATGTCTCATGAGCAGTGCCAGGTGAGTTGATTCACACAGCTGGTGCTCATTGACAATTCTACTCTCCCATCAAAAGCAGTAGTGCGCTGGGACCTCGATGTCTGGCACACACCAGAGACAGACAGCCACGCTGGCTGTTGGATTCTGTTTACTATTGAAATGATTGGCGAAGTGTGCCGGGACTTTTAGAGCAGCATGACGTGCCAGAAAAGCCAGCCGACCAGATGTGCTCGGTGAAGCTGCATTTTTATGTTGAAAATGTGTGTGTGAGCAGACGTGAGTGCACTGTCCTGTCTGTGTTTGTGCAGAGAGAACTCACGGTGGAAGTCTTGCTGCAGCAGTAACTACCAAACAGTTGCATTATTCGCTTGCTTTGACCACCAGTAAGGTTATTTTAAGGTAAAATTGTTACATCATTGCTTAAAGGCATGGATTTAATTAGCGGAGGGAATGTTATTAGTACCGTATGAGTTGCAACAGCTTGTCACTGACTTTAATGGCCATTCTTAAAAAGTGAAGCTAGCGTTATGTACGGTTGTCACCATAGATGTATCTTAAGAGGTTTTTACAATAGGAGTTAATATAAGTGTGTGGGCCGTTGGTTCAGGCTGGTTGGAATTACAGAGCCTCTGTGTTTTTGTTTTACTACAGTAGTTTGCACGCAACTTGGCTTGTTTATTTTATTAGATTCCTTTCTTTAAGACTGTTTATATCCTTACAACAGTGTGCTGCATGTGACGTCTTTTACGCATGCACATGCATCCATGCAAGTACTTGCTGCTTGCAGCTTGCAGCTTTTGCGCATGTTAGCAGAGCATGTCTCCCACATGTCGTCCTCACATGCAAAAATAATTTGATCTGACGTAGATGTGAATCAATTCTAAGTTGAGGACAGCCCTAACAAATACAACAGGTTCCTTACACCTCTGGCATTGCTGATTGTTCCATATGTTTATGGTGAATTTATCTTACCAAAATAAAATAGAGAACATTTAAATCAATGTAAAATATACACTTTAAACTGAGACAGTGGTCTGTAAAGGTCTGATCTAAAGGTAGAGCTGTCAACAATAGACAAGGCTACCTCTGGCAGAAGTGTTTGTGTGTGTGTGTGTGTGTGTGTGTGTGTAAGGAGTGAACAGACCCCCGTCTGTGTGGAGGGTGAACGTTGGAGGGGGTTTAAAATCCTGGATGATGTGCTCAGTGCTGGCTGCCCTGCCTTGCACCGGATTCTCCGGCTGAACACCCAGCCCCCCACCACCAACAAGCACCGCCCATCCACCCACAGCCCCACCCTCCTCTTCCCCCTCCCACTGCCATTACTCTTTCCCAGCATCCCCCTCTCTTTCTCTCAGCTGTGTGGCACCGCTGTCTCTCCAGGGAGGAGCCTACAGTGCTGCTGCATCACACGAGACACAGAGGCGGATGAGGGACACTGTGGTAGTGAAAGACAGGGAGAGAGAGAGGGGGGGGAGCATTATACGGTCCAGATATCAGCTCTTAACATACAAGGCAGGCACTCCATTTTTCCTTTACTCTGCTGTTTTTGGCTCTGCCTGCCACACTAAAACAATCTGTGATACGAGGATAACACGTCCTAGGAGAAGGGAGAAACACACAGAGAGAATTAAACAGCCTCGACAAAAACAAGGCGTCTCTATCAGCTGTGAGGAGAGAGAGAGAGAGAGAGAGAGCAAGAAAGGGTGAGAGAGGTAGAGTGGAAATAATTAAATAAATCCCAGGGAGGACAGAGAAAGAGGGAGGGATCGTCAGAGAGAGGAAGAGGAGGGGATGTAGCAGTGTGTATCCTTGCCGGCTCATCACACATACACACATACACACACAGACATGTACACACACACACACACTTACACTTAGCCTGGATAATGTGCTGAAAGAGGTGGAGAGAAAGGAAGAAAGCAAACCGGTGAGCTATCTACCTCTGCATCCATTTATCCATCCATCCATTCATCATCCATCCATCTATCTATCCATCCATCCATCTATACATACACCCATCCTTTCATCAATCTCTGTGTTTCCACGCCAAACTCCTAGACAATAGATTTGGACGAGTGTGTCCTTGCCTGAAAATGTATTTGTGTGTGTGTGTGTGGGAGATCTGTCTGCTTTCATGATTAGAATGTGTGATTGATTCTTGTCGTGTCACGCATTGCAGGCAGGTATTGTGTGCATGCAACCTGCTAGCTGTGTTAGCCTGGCTGGAGCCTGTTGGCTGGCTTCCTTCACTGTACCGTATGAAGCCCTGGAAGGCTGTCTGTTTGGCAATCCACTCGGGCTGCACCTGCTAACAAGTGAGACATGGTGTTTGTGTGCATATCAGTGTGTAAAGGTTGCATTGTTATGTCAGTGTATGATTTAGCCATTAAATCAGGCTAGCACTGGTCGTAAATTCAGACGTGTTGCATTGAGTGACATCCTCTGATATAATGGCTATGATGCAGGTTGATTGCACATTGGAACACTGTACACTGGTTGTATTGGAATCCTTTAATCTGAATTGACTCTAATGGTCTGTTGCTGTTTCAGAAGCTTATCCATCATGACAAGAATGCATTCTGTCAAATAACTTGTTTGTACTATGAAAATGGATTAAAGGTTGAAAATTGGCGATGGCAGTTTTAATCCAAAAATGTCAATGTAAATATTGACCTTCAAAAATCTCTTGATGAACCCTAAATTGAACACACGGCAGACAAACCAAAGTGTGTGTGTGTGTGTGTGTGTGTGTGTGTGTGTGTTCCAGAGGATTGCTTACCCAGAGTACCAAAAAGAAACAAAAGTGTTGTTTCCTTTCTATTTTCATCCCTCCCTATCTACGAGAGAGAAACTGAACTCTAGCACAGTTGCATATGTGTTTCCATTTCAATTTTATACACCAATATGTATTTACTTTTCATGGTTAGTACCACTTAGTGTCAACAAACTGTCTTCTGTTGTTCTGGAGGAGCTTTGTCAAGATTATTTCATCTTAAGCTTGGGAACAACACATTTTTAACAGCAAGCTTGTGTTATATGTTAGCTGATTTCTGTTTGGAGGGGTTTTATTGGGTGTGAATGCTAGAAGTCCTTTCCTAGTTCCACAGAGAAACTTCATTCAAACATCAAAAGATTCTGCTCAGTTTCGTGCTGTACCTTTCATATTTTCTGAAATATTCCGTGTTTTACAGGAAATGTTCTGCATTCAAATGAATGGACAGAATGTTCCAACTTTCTTTCTTCATTCTCAGATTTATACATTGGTGTGTGTGGGGTGGATTTTGACTTTTGAAATGAGGAGCAGGATCGGCGATTTCCCCCTGTATTGTTTTTTCTCTCTCCATACTTCACGTCCAAAGAAAGAAACAGTCCACAATAAACATAGCGTAGCTTACAGGCTAGTAGCATGCAGCTAAAAACACAGGTAGTGTGTCTCAAATCGCGCACTTCCGTAAGTGCACTAACAGAAGTGCACTTTGTACACTACGTACTTACTTGCATAGTACGTAAAATTTGACTGGGGAAATCGCGCACTTCATTGATGTACTTACCGGAAATGACGATCACAACAGCTCAGTCCTCCTCCTTCTTCTTCTGTGAAATTGTGATTTGCACCCAGACAGAGAGCCCCCCCCCACCACCTATTGTCGCCCGCAAAAAATACATTTCTGCTTTGGTAATCAAGATGAATATGATTGTGTTTATTGTTGCCTGTATCTGCCCTCTTTTTTCACGAGAATGAGAGGATTGCGACGCCGCCATCGTATCCTCTGCCTCCTTTTAACAGAAAATATACCGGAATGTTGATATTCATACTTTTGCTCTTAAATAATTTTTTAAAAACACCCAAAACTAGCCATGATGAGTTATTTCAGCAAAAGTGGAGCAATTAAAATTGTACAACGGACGTGCTAACTTAAAGAATAAATGTTTTATTACCATTATTATTATAATAACTAATTCCATTTGTTCTGCTTGTTATACTGATGTATTTGCTTTGAGCTGCTGTAGTACAGATATTTCCCCTGTGTGGATTTCACATTTTAGAAGCTGGAACTAGTGATTTTGGGTTATTTTTGATAAATGACTTCATTATTAATCTATTAATTACAGTGACAATACAAGAGTAAAAACAGAGGAAACCCAATATACATTTAAATAGATCCTATTTTATTTTTCATTTCATGAATGCTGCTTAGTCATGCAAAGTGCAACGCTAAAGAAAACAAACACATTCAGTACAGTTTTATTTTAAAAGACGGTCCTGTGTTACTTCTACAGGCTTCAGACCCCGGCAGTACTGCCGTACCCGGCCACTGTGCATCGTGCTGTCCACAAAACCAGCAGGAAAGTCCTGTCTGTCCTCCCCCAGCTCGTTAGTCTTCCTTTGCGCGGTTGGCCGGGTCAGCAGCCTTCCACAGGGTTGTTGGCAGCATTGACGGCGGCCACATCCGTGTGACGCCCCAGCAGAGGATGCGGATCAGGGCAGAAACAGCACTGTTAATACACATTAACATACTTTAACGTTGCTGCTAACGCTTGCAGCTTTGTGTAGCTATATTTACAAGATAATATTCTAACGCTGACATCTTCTACAGGGGGACGATAGTTTAACACAATAAACAACAATATACTACAACACATGTAACGTTAGCTTAGAAACTATTTGCCGTGTATGGTTTTGCCGCTGTTAGCTAGCTAAGGTTAGCTTGCTAGCATGTCAAATTACGGTACCAATAAACGTTATAACTCGCGATACAAATATCATTAAAAACTGTAAGATTAACCAACATATACAAATCCAGTTCATTATATGTTATAAGTATAGCAAAAAGACTCATGTTCAACTTACATTTGTATTGCTCTGTCGGTCTCGCTATCGCGTCTTCGGCCGCCATTAATGAAAGTTTTCCGACTGTTGTTAGCTCCGCCCCTTCCGCTACGTAGCCAAGATGGCGACCGTTGAGTGTGGAAAGTGTCCATCGATCCACACTCAATTTTATGACGGTTTTGAGTGCACCATCCGGGTATTTAAGTGTACTGCACTTGACCGCACTTCGACAATGTGAACGCACTATGTACTCAAAAAGTTAGTATTTAGTACAGAAGTGCGCGATTTGAGACACACTAAGGGTAATGTTAGCTTACAAGTAGCCTGCAGCTTAACTATTTCAGACACAATGGCCACAGCTGGAGTTGGAGTTGCTTTCCTCAAGTCACCGGTGTGACTTCCCCGTGAGTTATGTAAACAAACAACGAATGTGAAGTGTGTGCGCTCCACCGAGACTCCATGGTGCCTTCAGGTACACATCATTAAACTAATGGTGCATTCAATTGTGCCACTAGAGAAAGAACTTTGAGAAACTCAAACTGTTTTGGGGTTTCTGCCATCTAGTGGCTCTTATTGTGGCATTGCCATCCCGTTTTTTTTAAAATTGTTTTTTAATTAAATCAAATCGGTAACTTAAAATTGAAAGTCAAATTGAATCGACACCCGTAATTGCTACAGTGCATGCCTCAGATTCTGGGCTGGCGGTAATGGCTCAGCCCCTTTTTGCTTGAATGTTTTTTTTTTTTTTTTTTGCCTAAAGTGACTAGGCATTTTAACATTCAGCCTCTCTGTCCTTGGCTTGCTCTTTTCAGCACTGGTAGGTGAATACAGAGCTGGAGTATTACATCTCCGAGTCTACCTGTGGTTTGGGGGCTGTTTTGAGCTGTAGTGGCCTTGCTCTGTGCAATCTGAGTCATCCTATGTATTGATCCCTACGATGTTTCCAACTATTTATGAGCCTGTGTAGGACTGTGGCTGTGTATGTGACTGGTTCAAAGATACTTTCCTGTGTGTCCGTTTTGCTGAT
This sequence comes from Percina caprodes, assembly GCA_013375575.1. Lineage (NCBI taxonomy): Eukaryota > Metazoa > Chordata > Actinopteri > Perciformes > Percidae > Percina > Percina caprodes. The sequence goes on from JABXJD010000031.1 coordinate 2,146,915, forward strand.
TAGACAATGACCTATTAATAGCCCTTTATGGATAACGCTCGGTTGAACAGCTCAGTCTGCAATGCAGACCTTGATATGTAATGCTACAAAATGATATATCTGCCCCCATTTCCTCTTGTTAGTGAATGTGTATCACTGCATATCAGCAGCAGAAGCTCTCTTCTAGGTTATCTATTGTAGGGGTTAGAGGGCCTATTGAGACTGCATTATGCTCAGTCAGTCTGTGTTTTGTTGAACTGGTTAGTTGGAGACCACCAGACTCATTGGACTGCTGCCTGCAATGTCTGACTGCACTGTGTTTTGGTTTAAAAAATAATATTTTTTGCTACGCCGGGATTGCCTATCCCTGTTGTGGTTTCAAAAAATCTCAGAGGTTGCTTTGTCTGGGCAGGCACAGAAAGGAGACCTTTGGAAACGACGACGCAGGCGCCAGCTTTTGCCTCCTGATTGGGTCTTACAGTCATGACGTGTCCTTTCCTGATTCGTCACGCACTTATCACGTGACCCTTTCCCGGGAATAAAACAAACAGCATCCTGGACTGACTATCGTAACAATCGGTGGTTATTTCAACATTGATAACAAAATACAGGGGATTCTGACCAAATTAGCTAGAGAGACAAGCAAGAGAGAGGGTTTTCCATCCTAGAATCACTGATCACATCAGACAACAGTGCCAGCCTCGGGGGATTCATCTTAAAGCTGAAACAGTTTACATTTGCAATTAGTGATGAGGGTGGTTGCTTGTTTTACTGCTTCAAATATGCAGTGATTGGCTTGAAACCAGAGATAAGGAAGCTACATTTAAAATCTAATGTCAGCGTACTCATTACTTCCTTTACGTTGTCGCTGCTGATGTGATCCTCTGCTCAGCCTCTCCTCAACTCAGAGATATAATCTGATTGCTTCTGTCAGTTGTGGATTCATTTACCTCCACAATGCCACAACATAGAATGTGCACTGAAATGACTTGTTTTCACTTTCTAGGGTGTATTTCTGTCCAAACGTTCTTATTTAAAACTATCAGTCCTAATTTTCATGTAATTTGACATGTGATTAGTACTATACCTGTGTAGTCACAAATTTGAAACGTTGACTCTTTTAAACTTTTACAGACAATTGATATGTTCAAAATATTTCTTTACCATTTGTTATTTGAATTTCAACAAGGTCTTGCCAGATATCACACATCAAAGTTTTTTTTTATCAAAGTATTTTTTAATTCTGTCTGCCTCTAGTCAGTCACTGAACAGAATTAAGAAGTCTCACAGTTAATAACATTATTATTAAGGTATTTTTGTGCAATGGCAGGTTTCTCCACATGTCCACAGGGTCATTAAATATAAAAAAAATAAGTACCCTAATCACATCTCCTTTTAATTTAAAAAAAAGATTAAAGTGCTCATATTATGCTTTTTGGCTTTGTCCCTTCCCACTTTATTTTGTCATAAATCTTATTTGTGCATGTTATAGGTGTACAAAGTGAAAAAGCCCAAAGTCCACCCCAAAGGGACTTAACATCTTCCAGAGAAAACACTGTTCACAAACTGCTCCAAACAGCTCTATTATAGGCCAGACTTTACTTCATGAGGAACATGCGTCACTTTATAGAAGTGAGATTCCTCACTCAGTAGATAAAATGGAGAACTCAACACACAGGTTGAAAAGAGGAGCTGCAGCAATTTTCAGTACAACAAACATATGGTGTTTTTGAAAATTAAACCATATTAACCTATTCTGATATAACCTTTGAATACAGTTGTGAACCTGAAAATGAGCATAACATGAGCACTTTAATAAACTGAAATTGGATTCACTTTTCTGTGGCGGTATCTTCAATACACACATCACGGCAATGTTGAATGGGCACCTCACTCATTTATTAAGACCACTTTACTTTAGCCTGTAAACTGTTGTTTAATGACTTCTGTGGCTCTTGAGGAGCTTTTTCATGTATGGGATAAAACAAAACCCGATGATGTCATCTGGGTTATCTCAGCTTGGGAATTACACATTTTTAAAGAAAAGCCTGTGTTACAAACTGGGGCTGTGGAGTTTGAAATACTATGGTATTTTTTTTGGAGCTTGACCCATTCTAGGAAGTAAAAGTCAGGATGCCTAAGCCTCTGCTGCATCAATTTTGAACGTTCTTTTTTTAATGATTACCCTGTTAAAAGGAAATTACAGTTTTATACAACTCGGGTCTTATTCTTGTAGTTTTAGCCATCTTTTCAATTGGTATATTTCCACAGTACCATCCACAAACAGTCAAATGATCATGCAGGTTTTAAAAATAAACTAAATGTGGAGAGAACCAAGAAAAAGAGTAGAATAACTGTCCAAACCGTCCATGACAGACCCATTTCCTGCTTCAACTTTGATGTACTGTAGTTGTTGGAATTATAAGCAACATTTCAGGTGCACTCACTTGCAGTTTGACTTCCAAAGAAATTGGTCTAGATAATTAGGATAAACTGTTTGTTTACAACCTGTCTGATTTTCTAATTGCCGCATTAGACTTTGAAATGATGGTGACAACTACAAAAAAATGTTAATTTGGCAAAGCAAATGACCGTATTGAAATAGCCTTCAGGTGAGTGCACGGCTTCAGAAGAAAGATAATCACATAATTCCGTCAGTAAAAAGTGAGACAATGCTCCCTTTTTCATTTGTATAAGAAAAGCAGTAAACCCAGAGGATTCAGAGGAAGGCTCAAAGGAATAACATAAAAACACCCCTGACCCCTGTGATAATGAATAAATCTTTCTCCTTTCAAAGTCCTTGCACTTATCTACTCTCTTTCTGTTCAAGCAGACAGGTGGCTTTTTGATGCAGTCTTAGTTGGCAGTTACACACTCATGTGGTTCATTTTGACTTTGCCTTTTCTTGTCTTGTTTGCCTGACACCCACACAGATCTAGTATGGGATCTACGGTGCGAGAGCCAGCAGCGTACACTAGTTTCTTAGAAATTAAGAGGGACGGCCAACAAGTAGCTGTGCTTATTTAGCTCCCACCTGCAATTGGTGACGCACTAGCTGGGGGTCGGTTGCCACTTCTAAATTAGGGGTGTATACCGGTACTAGACAATTACCAAAAAATTTAACATTCTCTTTGTAATCTAAACAATTGAACTAGCCAGTAAATTGTTTTGTAGTCCAATACAACAAGACACTCAACTTGCTGCATGCTTGTCCAACCTTAACATACCTCAAGCTTCATGACATTTCGCAACCTTGGTTCAAGCTGTAAACCAAGCTTCAGGTTTTGAAACGTCAATATACTGTATGTTTTTTTTTCTACAGTTTGTAACCAAGTTAAACAATTTCACTGCATGTTGGGTAACCTGCAGACAGGGAGCCGAGGGTGTGCCCACTGACCGTTATGTGCTGTGCCCTAGAATCCTAAAAACCTATAATAATATGGATACAGGATATGTTGAAGCACATCTGTTCTTTGGTCAGTAATGTACAGTGGCTTGCATAAGTTAACACACCCATGCTAAAGTTGATTAACAAGAGGAATCAATAAACATCTTTTGGAAATTGATCTTAATGCCTTAATTCAAAAAAATTAGCAAAATCCAATATTTTAAGGACACCAATTTTCTTTGTGAATGAATAATGAATTGTAAATAAGTAATGTTGTTCCTTTAAAATACAGGAGGCATAAGTATACACAACCCTATGTTAAGTTCCCATAGAAGCAGTCAGATTTTTAGTTTTAAAGGCCAGTTATTTCATGGATCCAGGATACTATGCATCCTGATAAAGTTCCCTTGGCCTTTGGATTTAAAATAACCCCCCCCCCCCATCATCACATACCCTTCACCATACCTAGAGATAGACATGGTGTTATTTAAGTTAGCTTAATAGCTGGTTTAATTTGCATTGAGAGATGATCTTATGTAAAGTTCCCCATGCCTATCTCTATGCATGGTGAAAGGTATGTGATGATGATGGGGGGGGCTATTTTAATTCCAAAGGCCGATGCATAGTATCCTGATCCATGAAATAACTGGCCTTTATAAATCAAAATCTGTCTGCTTCTATGGGAATTTAACGTAAAGGTGTGTATACTTATAACGGGTTTATGGCTAACGCATTTCAAGATGCCGCATGACTATGAAGAGTCTATTCCAGTTCATGCAAGCGCAAATGTAAAATGACAAGCCAATAGGAATGCATGAAATTGATGGTGGTGGTAAATATTCATAAAAAAGGACAAGTTTGTGAACGGGCAACACCGATTTTGATAATGAACATCTGCAAAGGTTACACACTGGACCTTTTAATAATGAATACCTCAATCAGTTTTTTTTTTTTAAATCAATAATAAAACTAATCAAACAAACCGTTCTCCTTTCCATCTTTCCATCTCACCACGTTACCACCATACCACCAAACCACGGACAAAAAACTGTGACCTTGCTGTGGCAACACAGCTGTAGCAATTAGTCCACATTTAAATCAACTTTTTCTACCCACACCGTCACACACTGGTTGCCACTAAAATGGCGCCGACAGGATATATGGATACAGATGTTGATTTTTGGATTAAAGTTACCGATTGCTGTTTTTTTCCTAATATTAATTAAAGATTTCATAATTTTCTGTAACAGCCTTGCTTCGGGCGCTGAAACCATCTTTAAATAATGGGACAATAAAACGGAACAAAATCGATTGAGGTTAATAGTGTCTTACAGAAAACCTCTAACTAGCTGCATCACATCATAGCAGCAGTGCAGCATTAATTTACTGTTGCATGCAGCACATAAAGTGGGACCGGTACATCAGCTGCAAGTGTAACAATAGTGTTGTGTAATGCACTCATGCATCAGGAATTAATCACTGCACTGAAACTGTGGCCAAGTGCCTGAGGATGAAAATACAACAGGCTTCCAAACAACAACACAGTGCAAAGTATAGCAGCTTCCAGGCCAGAACAGCTGCCTTGTTTAGGGGAACAATGTTACACAGATTCCTAGCTTAACACCTCTAGTCTTTTTAATGGTACTCTATTCAACAGCTACAGCTATAGCATGATATGACATGCCACAGGCAGGGCTGAGCCAGAGACCAATCATTATCTCTGTGATGTTAAAGTCTGTTATTTGTTGTGTATGGTGGGATATTGATCACAGCTGTCAACATTAAGACACACAAGCAACAAGTGTGACAGCTCAAAGAAATCTATCCTAAAACACTTAAGAGCTATTGCCTGTGTACCTTGCACTTTTGTGCCCTTTTAATTTGAGATGGAGTTGTCTGTCTGTCTGTCTGTCTTACTGTCCAACACTAGTTACCCTCTACAGCGTTGGACAGACAGACATAGTGGAGACAGTAGCCCAGTTCAAGCCTGGCATTACCATGCATTCTGGGTGATCCAATCACAATTGGACAGCTCTTAATACAGGGGGGAATGCACCAAGATACATCGAGATCTGATCACTCAGACCACATTCAGAGGTGGTCTGAACCACGTGTTCACATTCTTATAGCAGTGTCTACAGAAATGTGTCCTGGGCAACGTTAAGGATTCAATTGTAAGCGGAATTATGTTCACTGGTTTTGTCCACGACTGAGAAATAGGTAGCTGTGTGTTTTGGCCATCTTTGTATTTTAAAAGTTTTTCTCATGTCACAGAAACCACTGAGAAAGACTGGTGTGTTTTGGGTAGTATTATCATACTGTCGGTGATGTGTCTGTGTTTTTGTTCCGGTGCTCTGCACAGATCTGACACCCGCCCACCTGCTCTTATCCTCGGCTCTCTGAAGCCGTAAAATGTACCCAAATATCAGAACATCCAGTATTACACACATATGATCCCATAGCAAGATGGTCTGCAATTTAGCCTCCATATACATTACGCGCAGGGAAGACACACATGAGAAATTGATGAGAAATTGGTTGCATTGAAGCTTAGAATATAGTACTTAAATCATTCTTTGTGATTAACGCTTGTTAACAAGGTGAGAACATTGGCTACAGAACACCTGGGGTGCTGTTTCTCTCTCCTACTATCTGTACTTCTCCTCGCTCACTGCTCCCACCTTTAAATGCTCACAGTCTTTACCTGGAGACAGTTGTCATGTATTTGATATGTATATATGTAAATTAGATACTTTAACTGTACATAGACACACAAGGAGGTGTCTAATTTTCACAGAGAGAATATATGTGACAGACTGCATCCTGAGGTGTTTATGAAATATTCCTAGTAGTTGTATGCAGTGTGTGTGTGTGTGTGTATATGTGTATTTTGCATAGCTAGGTAAATAGATTAGTGTTGATAATGGCATGGTGCACTGTTAAGCCCTTTAGGGAGAATGGAAGAAATGTGTGTGTGTGTGTGTGTGTGTGTGTGTGTGTGTGTGTGTGTGTGTGTGTGAAGGGTTCAGCATGCAGGTCCTTCATGCATCACAAGACTCTGTCAAAGCGTGGAAGCCAATGATGAGTTACTGTAGTCTGGGACACGCTGGGTATGACTGAAGAGACAAAGAGGGAGAATTTAAATAGACTGGATCAAACCAGTTAGCTATTTATCCTTTGTCCAATGAGATTTCTCTAAAAGTGCTGTTGGAGGATGAAGCTGGTATTTCTTTATATTTCATTAGTCTGACTCAACGGATGTACATTACTGTGTCCCTCCCCTCTCCCAGAGGGGCTTAGCATTGCCCAGGACAGTGTGATTGGTTGAAAGAAATACAATCAAGCCATGACTTTTTTCCCTATCCATTAGATCACATTTATTGCTCCAGAGGTTGCACACCTCTGGTGTGATTGTGGTTGATGTATCACAGTGGGACTCGAACCGCACCAAAGGCAGGTGTCATATCCACAGCACCATCACCACCCCTATCCCAGAATAATTAGGCGGTGTAGCCAGACCATACTTCAGCACTGATGCAGCTCTGTTGAGGTAGGTCTGGCAATGCGAGATTAATGTTTCCTCAACTTTGTGATGTGATGAAATACGACAGTTTGAACAAGCTATTCTAAATTAACCCTCAGTGATGCTGATATTAAGTGTCTAATTCCGGTTTTTCATATACTTATAGATGGTCTTAAGATGTGGTATGTCAAGTCATAGGGGCAGGTCCAGTGCAGAGATTCACAAATAATGTTGAGAAGTGTTGTAGTTTCAAAAGAATATGTGTAAAGGACCACTTGTATTTCTTAGCTTGCAGAATATAACTTCATTTAGGCTTCTATGTTGGTTGGAATCAGTTTGACCCACGTAGAGCTGGGCGATATGGAGAAAAACAAACATTACGATATCTGTAACCAAATACATGGATGATGCAGCGATATTGGACCGTTGACTTTACAAAATTCACAAAATATTAACACAATGTTTTGATAAATAATCACCAATAATGTGGATAAAATGACTAAGTGGGTAAAGGGAAATAAACATCTAGTAAGTCTGGTAAGTTCAGAGAATTACACCACTTTACTGTGATGCAGCCTTTAAAATCAGGAAAAGACAACACTTACAATATTACAATATCCAAAATGTATGATCATATCAAGCCTTAATTATCAATGTCGATATAATCTCGATATATTTCCCAGCCCAAGACTCATGTGCATGTTGTCTCTTAGGTATAAACGTAGTGCATGTTATGTGTCACTGCATTAGTTTAAACTAGTGCTGTCAAACGATTAACATATTTAATGACATTAATGTCATAGTTCACTCAAAAGTAATCATAATTAATCACACATTTTTATTTATTCTATATGTCCCTTCATTATTTTTTTCTCATTTTAATACTCTTAACAACATGGAAAAGTGGATCGCTTTGTGCAAATGTTTTTGATTTTTATTGAAAACAACATTGGCATATAGCCTATTGTAGTGTTAAATTTCACACTGACATTCTCACTTGGAGCAAATAATCTCTCACACAATGTAACACTGTCCATCAATAAAAGGGTAAAAAAATACTTTGCTGAGGGGGGCATCAGCTGTGTGCTTGGCCATCAAGTGGTATTTCAGACTGGACGTGCTGCGATGATAGCGACAAAACACATCGATCACTTTGGTCTTGTCAATGGAACCATTTGGCAACTTTTTAAAAGGTAAACTTTCCATTCACAATCTTATTGGCGTCCATTTCAGCATCTCAAAACGTAACGTTACTACTCTTTGGCCGGCTCGCAAGCCCAAACAAGCGTGTGTGGCATGCTTGTTGTTTTGTTTCTGGTTTAGCTATATGGTGCTGGGTGATGGGTGTTGTAGTTTTTCTAACGTTACCAGTTGTTGCAACAGCTTGTGAGGAAAAAAACTACAAAGTTTGTTAGGCCAAAAAGAAAGTTAATCTCGCGATAAAAAAATAACGGCCTTTAATAACGGGTTTGCGTCAACGCCATTAATAACGCGTTTAACTGACCGCACTTGTTTAAACAGTACAGTTGTTAAGACGTGGCGTTTTATAATAGCCTCAAACAACTGGAATAGAACAAGTTACTCCTGAGGAAATTATGTTTGTATCATCTGTGTCATGCCAACACAGTATGTGAAACTCATGCTCTGGCGGTGGTTCATGTCAGATCAGTCTCCTTAAAACACAACTTTTCTTTTGACAAAGACAGAGGCGTCTATGAAAGTTTGACTAAATGCCAAATAACATTGTTTAAACTGTTACTTTGCTCAGTCTCCTCAGCACAGTGTCAAGTATTTGAGATGAATCAGTCAGAATGAGCTACAGTGGGAGTTTAACCCTTGTGTCACTTCACTTTCGGGGCCCTCTCGTATTCCTCGGGTCACATTGACTGGCGACTTATTTGGGGTTTCAAAAACAATTCTAAAATATAATTTTACTTCATAATCTATTAACAAATATTGTCTTGATCTCAATTTCAAACAATTGCGATATGTATATGTTTAGGTAATGCAATCAGTCTCTACTAGAACACAATTTAAAAATGGAAGTGTGTTTCATTTTTTGTCATAAGGTTATAATTCATGTTAAAAATCAACTATGAAAAAAACATAAGCGGTCATATCCAGAATGATTTTCTGAATTGAGTCAAGAATACATGTTACAGAAAATAAGGTAAGGCTGTTAATTTTCAGGTAGAAGAAGTGTACATTTTTCTTCTTGTTAAACTTTGAAATGGATCAATTTGACCCGAAGACCATACAAGGGTTAAAAACCTACAGGAGTAGAGAGCGCCCATTCAGTAGCTGCTAATTTCCTCGGCCCTTCATCCTGAGTTAATGACTATAATATGTCATTTTTGTTATATAACAATGTATGCTTTATTTCTTGTGTAGCAATGATGATTTAATTATCTAATTATTTTCCTCGCATGGTATTACATCATTATCGTGTGATTATGTGTGGGCTTACTTTCTTTATCCACTTCCTTACTCAAGGCGGAGATAAACTGCTCGTCAGACTGAATTGCCATGTTGTTTTCACTCCTCTACGTAGTTTTTGTGCCAAAAGATCTGCAATATGAGCAGTAACTCAGAAGCTAATGGAGTCCATGATGACACTTACTTGGAGAGACCATGAGGTTTGGAAGGTCATTATCCCAAAATAAAGACATATATTAGTCAATAATACCAGAAAATACTGCATCTCTGGGAGATGTGACCTCGACTGGTAACTTTAGACTGGACAAAATCTAAAAGCTCTTGAAGGAACAACTTGATATTATGAAATCAGTGAATCAATCCAATCAATCAATCAATCAATCAACTTTTCCTTTTTTGACATCTGATACTTTAGAATCAGAAAACACGCTGAAACAGAAACAGACGCTGACCACAATGTGCAAGCAGGAGATAGAGCTGCGTTTGTCAGACAGACCAGCAGACATGTAACAGATGATCACATTCACATGCACTCTAAACACTCCTGTCGTCAACAACAACAAAAACAATGGCATTAAACTCAGAAATCACAAGGGCTGGGGTATGTACCTTTTAAGTCTAGTTCAACCAATAAAGGAGTTTTAAGGCCAATACCGATACGAATATTTGGTTATTTAAAAATCCAATATGCCGATATATCCAGAAACGCGTTACAAAACATAAACAGATTTCCCTAACATTAGTTATTTGTCGTTATTTATGAGTTCTCACTAAAATAATATGATAATAATTAGTTTATTATTACAGAACAGAGGAACATCAAAATATATTAGTTCTGATAAATAAAATGGATAAAAATACAAACTTAAGATATGAAACTGAAAAGTCGTTTGAACAAAAACACATAAAAAAAAAAAAAAATCTGTGTTGCCAACAGGGACGTTGTAGATCGTCCTCTGGTGGACAAACTATGCAACGCCAACGCTCACAACATGGTTTACCCGGTAGATCGGGAAATGCCTAATATTGGCCAATATTATCGGCAAGCCGATATCATTGTCAACCAATTACTGCCAGCATTCATTGCATTAATGCAACGTGTGATTGGCACACTACCGCAGCAGCTAGTGGTGGCATTTTACTCAACTGAAAGCTTCCATTCACATGATGGCTATCGAATGAAGTAGAATAAAACACAAAGTATTCTATTTGGTATCATTTTGGTAACAGGGTACTGATATTGGCACTTCTATCATGATTTTTTAAAGGAAACCCAGCCTTATCGCCAAGACTTGGGGCTTTTATGTGATATATATAAAAATTACCTTGTTCTACCTCCTTTTTTTTCAAATAATGTTACAATTAAATAATTATATTGACATAACTAGCCCTCAGGGACTATTAGAAAAGGATTCTGGCCAACTGTAATCTTTCATGTTCCACTCACGACAACATACTGTGTCAGCAGCAGCATATACCTTTCAGAGCTTAGCACATATGTCACACGTTATTTCCCTCACCTTGCCTAATTGCCTCCAGCGAGCCGGCTGCTCATTTAGGGGGAATGAGAATGTCACATGTCATTTTTGCTTACCACTAATGAGAGCAGCCGGACATGCATCCAGGCTTCGCGGCCATAATACTCAACACACCTCTTGACTTATAAGCATCTCTAGCTCCAGAAATAGCAACAGTGGTTTTGTAATGTGTCAGGCCTCCCTGCTGCACTGCAGCACACCCACATGCTCTCACTGCTGCTGTTAACCGAGCAGCTGGGAAGCTTTCTATCATTGATCTGAATACGGAAATTAGCGGGCTCTGCTGGGATGTATTTGATTTGCAGACAATTGATGTAAGCTGCTATCAATTGTTCGCTGCATTAGCCATCTGGAACTCATGTGTGGACTGTATAGGGCATCAAAATCTTTGAATAGGACTGATCTAGGGATGTTAACAATCTGTTTACCCCGACAATAAGAATTTTGACTGATTAATAGTCAGTTAAACAGTTTAAACAATATAAGTACATTAAAAAAGGTATTAAAGGTTTGATGGATGGTAAAAGAAAAAATAGGCTACAATCTTAAAAAATCTGAATTAGCATCCATAGACTAATCTGGCTCACAACATTTGTAGCTCGCAATATAACACGTTAAGAAGATATGGAAACCTTGGCATTACAGGTTTAGTATCTGAAAGAATATCAGTAGCAGCCTTAAAAAGCTGGTCACACCCTTTCCTCTACCCCTATGGTTCATTCTTGTGAAATCATCTGAACTTGGTAAGGTCTATTTCTGCAGCGGCTTGGCTTCTAACACAGAGCTATCGTGGCTCTGAAGCTCTAAATGGTACCCTTGTTGGTGGATTGTTGACTGTGGCACAACAGAGCGCCATTGTTCGAGCCTTAACACACTGTGGTATCTATACTGACCCGAATGATGCATTGTGGATGACAGAACCACTCTCCTGAGACAGCACTAGGTTTGTGTGAAGACTATATGTCTCACTAAAAGCTGTCTTTTAATGGGCCATTTCACTGAAACACACACGACAACCAAAATATTCACGCCAAGATTTTCCGTAAAACCTAGTAAGTAAATCTTGAGTAAAGATTTACGCTTTTTTTGTGTTAAAATATGAAGGGTTTTGGAACTAAGTGGCTAGCACGGCTATAGTATTGTAAAGTATCGCTATAAAGTATCACAAAGAACAAATATGCATTATAGACTAATATATGATGCACAGTATATATTATTATATGGGGGGGGCACATACGCCTTTGGGGATCCACTGCAAAACAACTGACAAGATTTTTTTTTTCAATCTATGTTAATAAAATAATAATTTATACTTAATAATAATGACATATTAATGATAATAATCCTGCAAGGGGAATTGCAATGTTTCCACTCTTTTATCATTATACACATTACACACAGGCCTGAATTACACACACATGCTCAGTACCTGTACATGCACTAATGGAGCGATGTCAGAGTGCCCATGAAAAGGCGCTCCAAGTGCCTTGCTCAAGAGCACCTTGGCAGTGCCCAGAAGGTGAACTGGCACCTCTACTGCCACCCCCAAATGCACATTGGCTGCATTGTATGCCAGAATTGTGCATTCCTAACTTTAAACTCTTGTTAAATAGTCATAGAAAAACATGAAGCTAACATCAACATTGTAGAAAGGGAAAATGTGAATTTGACATTTAAATTATTTATTTTTTATTAAATAAAATCTGCTACTTACCGTTGTAGAATGCTTATGATTATTGGCCATTTAATTACAATTAGATTCCAATAGCCAGTGTCCATTACTGCATGCCATAAAGACCACACATTGTTTACATTTTGTACATCTGGCATTGCAGCCGCTGGCGTTGAAATACAACCCATTTCTTGTCAATTGTCACAGTTTTAGCTATTGACACACACAGAACTTTTGCCTGCCACCCCATCAGCCCAGCCCAACACAGACTCCCAGTCTCTTACACACTGTTTATCACTTCTCTGATGCCATGCCACTCAATTGACTTTCCTCTTAGACTGTAATGGCTTAGATGATCCAATTGTAACTTAGATGAGTAGGATTCTTTGGTGACTGCAGTGTGTTCATGTGTGTTTTCAGAGAGAGAGTGAGAGAGAGAGAAGTACTGTATAAAACAGCGGTGTCTGATGTTTAAAGTGCTGACGTGCCTCAGTTATAAATCAGATGAAGCCACAGCAGAGCATGATGGCTGATGGCAGATGCAGCGTGTATTCACAGAGAGCTAATCTAACTGTGATCATGATCCACCCCTGACACCTGCTCTCTGGGCTGAAATACTGCCTTGAGCTTTCAGTCTCTAGAAATCCAATCCTGCTTATTCTCCCATTCATAATTTCTCTGATAATGATTATATTACTTTAGTGGACAGCTGAACAACACTGCTCGTACAAGCATGGGCAATGCAAAGGAATAGTTTAACACTGAAAACACTTGCTTTCTTTATACGTAGGACTGCATGTTACTGGTAAATGGTAATTGATACCAGCTGATACCCTGAGTCTGAGTATCAAGCCAGTTTCTCATATGATCTCCAGACAATGTCTGACGAATCAAGTTGATTGTTTGAAGTTGATCTTCCCCACACAGCACCCAACAGGAGATTACCCGGATCAGACAGGTTCTCACCTACTGGAATACACTGTTGGATTTAGATGAGGGTAAGTGCCTGCAGAGCGTGCAGGAGGCAGGACATGACGTGTTCTCACATAAAGCTCCTCTGGGTAATGTCTAGATAATTTAAGGTTTGCAGTACATATGGCAAAGGGCCTTCAGGCAGTATCAGAAGAGACATAAGGATCAGTGCACCTGCTTTTAAAACCTACTTTTAATTCTGAGTATCTTTATATAAACACTGACCCTGACATTGTTTTGGTGAGGTGATAAATGTAAGTCCAATTCTCTGTTTTTAGCTCTGGTTTGGTCTACACCAACTCCTGAGAAAAATATCTGGCTCGTTAGCTGTTAATGTGTTCACAAACTAGTCTCTAACTGTGTCTATCTGCTGTTTGGTGCTGAGCAGGTAGAGAACAGTGGCTTTATCAGAGCATTTTCACTGAAAACAGCTGCCTGCTGCTGGAAACAAAGCTGATGAGAGCTAAACATGAGCTCAAAGAGGCTAAAAAACTTGATGAGGGGAACTGCAGAGATATAGTATCTATGGGTTAGTCATTAATAGTTATACCTTTGGCATTACACATCAGACATAGCCATTTGATCCATTTTTTACATAAGAATACTGCAGTGTTAAAGCTTTAGTGCGTTACCTTTTAACATTATTAAACATCTGTTACATTCAAGTCTTGAGTTGCTACAAAGCTAATTAAGACTATCAGCTCCACACAACTCTCCGTATTTCTGATATGGCAATGTTCAGAAGATTGTGTTGTCTGGCGACTTTCCTACACATAAGTTTGAGTGAAGGCAATTACCTCTTCTGAAGAGTCCATGTTTTTCTGGTCCTCTGTGTCATCTTTGGCTACTAGCATCTGTGTGGAGGAGGGGTGGGGGCACGTGTGCGATCACGGAAGGCCTATATATCATGTGGACGCGCCAACAGTGTTGTTGTCATTACTTAGAATCCCTCATGGGGGTGGCAGAAACTACACACTATAGCTTTAAATAATTTGACTTACTGTACTTTTTAGCACTGCTCACTATTTTGGACTGACTTTGGGCAAACACTGAAATCCTCAGTATCCAAGCTAATATTCGCATACCTGAGATGATCTGGGTTTCTCAGAGCCAGAGTGAGAGCTTTCTTTATGTGGATTATTGTAAACAGAACAGGGTGTTGTTGTTGAGTAGACTCAAGAAAGAATGTTAGCATCCTGATATATAAACAGGATCACAGTGGGAATGTTTGGCGCTGTGTACGAGCATCAAACCATCATGTAACTTGTTTTCATTGCCTTGTTCCACGTCGTATCATATTAACAATACTGAGGTGTGTTGATGTACTTGCCATGAACACAAATGGAGTTGCTTAATGTGAAAGTAGAATGTAAAAGTAAAAATGACTTTGGTGTGGAGGTGGTTTGATGGCATTGAAATGAAGAGAAAAGGAGCAGAAGTGCTGCATAACAAATGCCATCTAGTTGTGACAATAGGTAATCCATCACATCATGTATTGGCTTCATCTTCTTTTTTATTATTTTTCAGAGAAGCATGTTGTTGTGAAAAGAAACACATTTGAGTTTTAACAAGTTTGGAAAAGTAGAGTCAAATGGCTCCATCGGCCACATTTAGGAGGGGGCGTGTGAAAACTCGCTGCACAAGCAGAGAAACCAAAACAGTCAGATGCCAGGCTGATATGCCTGGTCGCCACAGCTAATATACTTTTTTATGTATTATACTTTTATTTATACTTTTTAAAATGACTCCCCCACTTGTACCATGTTTGAAACATGTCGAAAATCAGTGCATCAGCCATCCACTCAGCGCTCTTTTCAAAGAGCTTTGGTCCGACCACAGACCCGGACTGTCTCCTGTCTAACATACATGAATCTGACTGACCTGGCAACACCACAAATGTTGTTAATTAAATGTTTGGTGTTGCTGATAGTCACAAGCAAGGATCATGATGTTTATGTGCAACAACTAAATTGAAGATATTTTAAAACTAAAGGTTTCCAGCCGCCTTTAACAAAAGCAGTGCTGTTTTTTAAAACTTACAAAGCATTCAGACAGTAATAAAGTAGAAGTAGAAATGTGGCAAGTCTGTAGGCTTTACTTTGAATGTTTCAGTGAGTGTACTTAATAAGAAGTAAAAGAATGGCAGCCAATCATGTTAAAAGAGGTAGGCCTACAAATAAAATGCGTAAGGCTACGATTTGCATACAGTTGCTGGTTTGAGGTGGCAATACTTCACTATTCACTGCAAGGCAGGGCCCCAAAATTATCCAGCTTAGGGCTCCCAGATGTACAGGGCCGACCCTGGCCACACCATAATCTAACTTCTAGACAAAGGTCTCATATTCTAGTTATTCTGACTCATTGTTACTTTGACTCATACAGTCCTCTCAACATGGAAAGCCTGGAAGTTGACCCATATCACAGATGAGTTATCACCAAAAGGCATGGGCATGCTCTGTTGAAAAGTTTGTCCCACCCACATTTTCACTGCTTCCTACGCCCAAGCGACCAAAATAAGTTTGATAATCATTGGTAGGACACAGTGTACCCACTTGATGGGTTTCATTGAGTTAAAGTTACCTTAAATTTGAATATTAATCAGTTGGAATCTGACTAATGTCAGTACAGCCGGTTAGTTTCTGTGTTTTCATTAATATATTAAAATTGTTAAAAAATAGTAGGGCATGTCACCTGAAATATGCTTTGCACATTCAGGCTCCCAGGGGGATAAACCTTTAATTGTTAATTACCATGACCTTTCCTCTAGTGCCACCCTGTTGAAAAAACTTCTCCAAGCCTATTAGTTACTAAAACAATGTTCACATTGTTTATGTCCCATATATTCATATTGTGCATTATTATGGTCATTGCAGCTTTTATCAGAATTTTTAGTAAGGATAAGACATTTAGAGTGGGAGGAAAGGATACAAATTCCCTGTGCCTCTCACATCACATCATCAGCACAAATGGCTGCCTGCCAAATTAAAAGAAAACATGCCCGTTATTGCCCATAATGAATGTGGAACAGGGACAGCTTGCAGTGCCACCTCATCCTCTGAGCTCTCCAACTTCTCATCTGCTGGGTTTCCCTCCGCTGACAGGACTATTACTCTGAGTCTACTTCATCAAGTCTCATTCTAGTTCTCTGTCTCTCCCTGTGAGCTTCCTCCTCTGACATAAAGTCTGAGAAGCGGAAAAAAGGGTCAGTAAATCCTCATGTCCACTACCGTGTTCTTACTTAGCGAATGTCCCTGAAAGGGGCCCTGCCACACATATTTCATGACTTTGTGGAAATGTCCGAAGTAACATTCTTTGTATAAAAAATGCCTTGGTTACCATCATTTGTTTCAAGCCATTCTAGCGTGGTATAGAAAGCCTGCAAGAAGACTCAGCTTGATTTGGGCGAGTTCTCATTAATATTCAATGAGCTAAGCTGCTTGACTCTGATTGGCTATCGGTGTTCTTTTCCCAGCGCAACTGGGCGAGCTCATGAATAGTAATGAGCTCAGGCAACATGACATCAGACTGACCAGCTTTTGTGATTGGCCTGATTTCTCCGCTTATGTCTTTTCAGTGGCTAGAGCTGACAGAGGAGGTAGCAGCTCATTTTCACATTCACGACATAACGCAAACATATGGACTTAACATATTTCAAGGTGGAGGCAGAGGTTGTGGCCTTGACCAACTGCCACTTTGCTGGTTTGAAATCCATGATGTCTCTCTCTCATGGGTGGGCCAAATTTTCTGGGCAAGCAAAGCAGAGAAATGGGAGGTAACCTTTCCCCTTATGACCTCATAAGGGGCAAGATTCCAGATCGGCCCATCTGAGCGTTCATTTTCTCAAAAGACAGAGCAGGATACCCAAGGCTCGGTTTACACCTATCACCATTTCTAGCCACTGGGGGACCATAGGCAGGCTGGGGGAACTCATATTAATGTTAAAATAAACCTCATAAAGGGAAATCTTCATGCCATGGGACCTTTAGTCGTTTTCACATATGGACAATGCCAGTAGAATCAGATCTGGACATTATCAAGAGTTTCCCTTTCACATATGTTGCACACAACAGGAGATTGTCCACCCAAGTTTCTCACTTACTTGAAATACTCCGTTGGGTTTACATGAGGGGTGGTGCCTGGGTAGAGCGTGCACCCGGCTGGACATGGCATGGATTACACCACAGTCATGTAGCCAGTCCATAATCTGGTCATAAACAACTGTTCCTTGTATTTTTTTGATGATTTCAGCGTCAGCCCTTACCAACAGAAGTTCCCCAACCTTGTGGCCTCTCCATTTAGACATTTCTCCTCACCCTCGGTTTGTTTTCTTCCGGTTTTGTTGGGCAGTATCTCAAACGTCATCAACACGCCCACGCTTGCTATAAATTCTCTGCACAATAAGCAGGTGTATACACACATGTTCCATCTAAGATTTGCTAGGGGGCTGGCAGAATAAAGTCCGTTTGATGTCCGATCCAACTGATTCTGACATTTGCATTCTCACATACAGCTCCCCATGAAATGTCTAGAGAATTTCAGGTTTGCAGTGCATGTGTGAAAGGGGCTTTAGTGTCAGCCAACTCATATCAGCAATGAGTATTGCTGCGTCAAAGTGCAGTAAGCATAGAGCAGAACTGAGTCACAGTAAACACCTAAAAGGGAAGGAATGCTGTGATGCATCTTCCCCAAGCAGCTCTGATTTTTATTTCACTGAGGCATTTATTGCAGTGAGCGTCAGTGAGGCTTGTGTGAGCTATACAGTATAACAGCCGGTAGTTACATTTAAGCAATCAAAAACAATACAACAATAATAAGACTCATATCTAAAACTTCATCCAATGAAAGTTTCTACAAATGTCAGTGTATAACCACAGTGTGTGCAAAGACAGATGCAAAGACACAAAACAATAAAAACAAGCTGACAGATCCATAATCAGCATGATATCCCTTGCTTTTAAATTGTGTTATTCCTGTCATGTTAGCAAACAGCTAACTACTTAAACATCCAGCAGACGCAAAGCAGTGTTAGCATTCTTTTAGAGTGTTTTTTGTGTCCACCTGACAAATCTATCACCAATACTCACTTTCATTTTATCTCTGTATCCTAACAACTCCAGATAAATGTCTTGGGCTTTGACTGACAGATGCTCACCAAGTTTTTTTTTAAGATTATTTTTTGGGCAATTTAGGCCTTTATTAGACAGGACAGGAGACGTGAAACGAGAGGGGGAATGACATGGGGGTGGGATCATACATGAGGTACATGAGGTGCATGATCAACCAGGTGAGCTATCCAGGCGCTCAACTATGTCTGTCAGCCAATGGGTATGTAGTTATTTGGTGCTGGGCAGGTAGCATACAGTGGGCTTATCAGTGCCTTATTTTTCTACTGTGGGTTGATGAAAGGGGATTAGACTCAAACATACAGTAAATGTGATGGCTGTCAAACCGATACATTGAGCTAAAAGTGACTCCACAGCTCGGCCATTGTTTTTAAATAGAAAAGTATGGGCCTGCTTGGAGCAGGGATCCAACAAATATGTTGGAAAATTGTATTGATTCTAGTGGCTGGAGAGTGTTTGCTCCAAACAAGAGTAGAGGCCACAAAGTTGATATTGTCAGCACCTATCTAAATAATTGCCGGGTAATGGATATTCATTATCATCTGAAACCATGTCAGCTTAACAACTAAATACTGTAGCAGTTTTGTGTTGTGGCCAGTGAAAACAGGACGTGTTCAACACTAAACTAAGAGATGCCAGACTGTATTCTGGCAGGTTCCTGCACAAATAACACTCCTGGGCCTTTCTAATCCTTCTGTGGCTTAATAGTAGAAGTAAGGCGTAACGGCCAACGACGTGTCCATTGTCAGGTATTAATGGACGACAGCTGGGCGTGAACCGTCCAATGTGCAGCGGAGAACAGTTGCCTCCATAACCTCCACTGGAACACAAGGTGATGACAAGGTGATGACAAGGTGCTTGTTTTTGTTTTTTATTCCTCCACATTTGATGTGACTTCACATCACATTAGAATCTGACCTGAACTATTTCTTTTCTTCTTTTGTGAGCGTGATTTGGTTTCTGGCGAGCCCAGTCTCAACAAAGTCAACAGTCTTTCGGGAGCAATGCTTTTTCCTCTCTGCCTATTTTTACTAACTGGGTTGGAACTAAACCTTTAAGTAACATGGCAGTTGTCTCATCCGACTTGAATTTGGGTCATATCGCCCTTCAGATGAAGAAATGTTTTACTAAAGAACGGATGATTGAAACTCTCTTTAACCTGTGCCTCTTTGACCAATCCTTTTCTCCCAAATCAGCAGGAATGAAATGATTAGAGCTTTAAGGACTGTGACATTTTATATATATGAAATCCCTTCTGCTGCAACCCTAAGTTGTGGTCAGCTTTATGGATTGCAGTTCATTTAAATCTATATTTATTTTTATATAGCCTCTTTTTTTCTCTGAAACATCTGATGGGGTTGCCTGTGCAGTGACGGTCTCTCAGGGAAGAGTTTGAGATTACAGTGTGTTGAATGTTTCATGCAAAATGTAAAAGAGGGATGTTTTTCTCCTTGTCAACAAATAGAGTGAGACATGATCGGGGCAAAGCGCTAATCTCCAAGGAAGTGAGAATTGGATAATTCAATGTAGGGCTGCAAAATTAATCGCAATCGCATCGAAATCGCAAAATGAACTAGTGCAATATCCAAATCGCAAGGGGGCCCAATATTTGTTAAAGGCAAAACGTGTCAAATCATTCGAAAATAAAGTATCGGTGTGCAGAGACATCCTACAGACTTAAGAAAAAGTCTTCGTTTGGTACAGATCCTCGAAAAAAAAAAAATCACACCAATTTTTTTTTTATATACATATTTCAATGAAAATTGGAATAATGATTTTTAATGATTCTCTCCAATATTGTGACTCATATCGCAATCACAATATCAGTCAAAATAATCACAATTAGATATTTTCCTAATATTGTGCAGCCCTAATTCAATCCTAAGCAAAACACACAATCACAAGCCAGTTTCCACTCGCTGTAACATTAGAATTAGCAAATTAATTATTATTCTCCAGTTAACCTGCTAGCGAATCACCATCTCCAATTGTTTTTCAGTAATTCTAATAATAATAATAATAATACATTTTATTTATTTACTTTATTTTTATTTATTGGGGTGGCAGTAGCTCAGAACGTAGGGAGTTGGGTTGGGAACCGGAGGGTTGCTGTTTCTAGTCCCCGTACGGACCAAAGTACGGAGTGTGGATTGGTAGCTGGAGGGATGCCAGTTCACCTCCTGAGAACTGCCAGGTGCTTGAGCAAGGCACCATACCCCCCTCCACCGCTCAGGGCCCTGGTCCAGCTGGCAGCCCACTCACTCTGACATCTCTCCATTTGTCCTGAGCGTGTGTGTGTAGTGATTACAAAGCAGAGTGTAAATTGTAATTTCCCCCACTGGGGATCAATAAACAGTACAAATTAAATTAATTAATTAAATTAAATATATGTAGGACTTTTAAAAACAAATGTTACAATGTGCTTTATAGGGCAATAAAAGCAAGATAAATGAAGCAAAAGTACAAACCCTTTAATAGGTCTGGTGTTGCGCTCATCCCCCCAGCAACAATGAACTAATCTGAGCTTTGTAGGCAGCACTATGAATGGCGATGTCATTTTCCTTTGCCATAACCAGATACCAGATCAATACAGCTGTAAAGGTTAAAAAAAAAGTTTACAGAAATAAAACCACTATATCAATATATTTCTTTCATCAGTGTGGAAAAGGAGTTAAGTGAAGTTAATTGTAAAGTTAACCTCCTAATCGTTAATAAGCAACACAAAAGTACTTTTTTTTGTGTTTGATATTCAGCATTAGTTGTTGCTTGACCTGACAGATATAAATATATCGGAAGCCTGCACATCCTCGCTACAAGCATGATTGTAACAAGAAATAATTTAGTGTTTATTATTTCAACGGCTTAAATTGTTGTTTTCAGCACAACCTTAAAGCCACTTTTTAGCTCTTCTGCTGATCTCATTCTGTTGCGGCTGGATTTGGAGTGGTTGTCGTGTCCTTTTGAACCTCTGCAATGAATAGCGTTAGCCTGGAGCACATCTGTTCAGAAGGCTAATCCACAAAAGGCTCGTCCCTCGCATAATGCTCCCACTGGGCAACCACTTCAGCTGGCATAAACAAGCCCTACAACAATGGTGTCGCTGAAGCTAGCCTCAGTGAGGCTATGTGCAGAGCAGAAAGAGATCTTTGCTAAGTTGCTAAATCGAGCCGACTACTTGTATTGGAGGGTTTCTTACTGTCTGTGGCGGAGCTGTTGGCCTCATTTCAGAAGCTTCCCGATGGCTTTTTCCCTTTATCTAATTCTCTCCTCTTTTTTATTTTAACCCCCCCATCTGTCAGTCTCCTTTCTATTCAGTCACCCTTTCCTTTTCTCCCTCGTTTTCTTCTTACCCATATTGTCACATTTGTCTTTTAGTCTCTGATAGGTCACCTTGTTATTCTTTATTGTTTTCTGATATTCTGAAGCGAAAGCATGTTGCACAAAGCCCTGCTATCTTACATAACACAGCGCCAGATAGACAGTACAATGGCCTGTCAAGGTTACAGACTGATCTCATGAAAGGGCGGATGTATGACACGCCAATTTGCATGCCATTATTGGCCTTTTAGCTTGTTTATTAACGCCGTTTGGCCTCCATTAACTTACATTACCTTGTTTTGGCGTGTGAAATTATGCCGTAGCGAGTAGTTTGAAAGGGAAAAAATCCACGTAAGGAGGTTGGGTGGATGGGTAAAATACAGGACTTTCACCCAAGAGACCAGGGACTGTGTCACGTATCCTTTGTGTCCCGCGCGTCACGTTTCCTATAAAGCTAACCCGGTTCTTCTTTTCCTAAATCCAACCTTGTCACGTTTCCTAAACTCAACCGTCGCTTTCTTCTCGCAATGAGACTGCAAGTAGCGATAACACGGCAAGTGGTATGTGTGTTTACGCCCACTGTACACAGCGTAGACATAAACGCGGATAGCTCAAAATGCGTACAGATAGACACCATTTGGCTTAAGAAAGTCAGCGTGTATGTTTACGCAAAGTCATGATGTTGTGTTGAAGGTTAAAGTACCCACATTAAGAAAAAAAAAAATCACTTTTTCTGGGATTTGTGTCTCTGGTGCTTTAACATGCATACAAACTTGGAAAAAAAACTATCCATGCTGTTTTGAGTGAGATTTGAGTCTTGCTAGTGTTAGCATGCTAGCTCGGTCTCAATGACAAAACATTGCTACACACACTAGTTAACCATAATCTACAAAAGAACTACTTCCATGTCCCTGTTCTGCAGGTATTGTTAGAATTTTTTGAGACTAACGTCGTGTTCTGTTGGATCTCTGAGGAAGGAGGCTCGAGGGTCGAATTGAGAATTAAAGAAAAAGGTTTAATGCAACAGAGTGATGAGGATGATAAGACAAAGACATACACAATAACAAAGACAACATGAAACATAATAACACTGCAGCTGACAGCGGACTGATCCACGCTCCCCCTGACGGAGTCACGTGAATGCAGTCCCGAATATCCATGAATCGCACTCATTTATCCCGTGCACCCGGGGGCTGCTCCTTTTCACCTGGTGCATTCAAATCCCTTCTCATTGGTCCGTTGTTGTCATGACATCATGCCGAGCGCACCTTTGCTGTCCAATGAGAGTTAAAATGCTGGTAGACTCTGTCACTTTGGGGTCGTTTGTGGTGACAGAACAAAAGGTTCTGTCGTCTAAATGTGAAATTCTATCATCAATACAGTTGAATCAACATTGTGTTGTCTTAGCCTAGACTAAGACCCCAGGGGGCTGGAGACAGTAGGCCACCTTTTGTTGCGTGGCAAGGTGTTCCTTTCCTGTCAGTGGTAATGAGGGGGGAGAATGAGTGACACAGGTATGCAATATTTTTAACCTTGCTCCATCATACATAGTTTAACTTTTCAGAACTCAACAATCCCTCCTTTTTCACACCTTTGGTGTGAAAATACTATAAACGTAACTGAAAACAATGTCTTGTCTTATATGAACATAAAAATATAACCAAAAATGTAAACATCAGCTGCAAAAGTTGTAAGAAACAAACATGATTTTACAAACGATTCATTTTCTTTTGACCTCATCTGACTCCTTTTCTTGTAAACAATGCAATGTTCTTTAACACAACTGTTGCTCCTATAGCTGATATTACTCAGTGATTAGTGACTAACTTTTGAAACAAAAACAAATCAGAAGATACTAGAAGTCTTTGACCAGGTTAAAAAGCAATGGGAACTTAAATTATTTAACAGGAAGGAGAACAAAAACAAAAAATCTAGGAAGGAAAAAAAAATCTTAAAATCTCTAAATCAAAAGAATAGCATATCAACATAAACATGTATAATCAGAAGAAAACAGATAAACTCCTAACTAAATGTAACTTTCTAATCCAAATCTGCACAATTAACCTTATACTTAATCTCAACTCTGTCTGAAGTCCAGCTTTTGAAAGTTCCTTGTTCACTTTCGTCTAATCTGGAAACAAAGTCTTTGGGAAAAAAATAAAAATCTCAGATCAGTTCTGGTTCATTAGGCTGCATGATGTCACCGCAGCTGGCCACGGCGCTTTCCATGATGTCACATTTGTGCGCCCACGGCTGCCGCTGCTGGATGTTCAGGTTCTTTACCGGTTGGATGGAAGGTGACTGAATGCACCCTCCTTTTATCAACACCTTCCTTTTCCCTCCTTTTCTGAAACATCGTTTGTTTCAGAAACATCAAGAGGAAAGATGATGACGCTATGCCTAATGTGCCCCTGAGTGGAACGCATCATGGAATCAGGACACTCCTCACGTCCGACACCTGGTGTGGATGTCATCGCGGGTCTAACTGGGAAACATTGGGATGGACCAGCTGGGTGTGCCTCCACTCCAGCACCTGGAGTTGATCTGGTCAGCAGAAATCCGCATCAGGAAGGGGACTCCAGTCTCCCTCCTCTTTGCTGACAGTGTCAGGAGCCACCACAGGAAGTCAGCAACAGCGACGCTCCAAGCTCTCTGTCGGCGTCTGGTCAGATGTTTGTTGGCCCCTGCTGGGCTGTTGGTCCCATGCTGTGTGGGGTGTCCTTTACTGCAGGGCTGGTAGCCTAGTCAACAGCACCCAGAATAAAACTTGCTCCACGTGGATCTGGATTTCTTGAACAGCTGAAGCCATCAGTCTCTGCTTTCACCTGTGAATAAATGGTTTTGACAGACTTTCTGCTTTTCAGAAGTCATATTAGTGTTTCATTCTGGGAGGAAAGAACTGTGATATGAGTTTGTCTTTGATCTGTCCATTCATTTCTCATGGAGGGAGAAATGCTTTCCTTGATCTCTGTGTTTTCCAAAGTCCTTAACACAATGGGCAAAAACTTCAGTCCAAAACACAAAAAAAATATGAAATTACCCATCCAAAATCATCAGTCCATTGAAAATATACGTACATATCACCAATCCCAAATACACATATTCAAAGAATAAAACCACCGCAATTATTCACTATATAAAATTCCCAATATCTCTCAAGGAGGCTGGGCTGCTGATTGATCCTTTCAATTCAAAATTTTGACAAATTTTCCAACAGATTGTTATTTTTGGAGCAAATTAATGTCAATATCAGTCTTGTATCACGTTCTGTGCCACAACACTCTCAGAAGAAGTTTGTTTCAACATTCTGTGTGGCCAGCACAGAAGTTTAGCAAATTTTCATTCTCACTTTTTTTTTAAAAACATTTTTACAAACTAGGGAGAAAAAATAAAAATCAAACCAAAGAGAAACAACAGCAGAAAAGCTACCGTCTTGACTAAAAACGTGCATCCCCACCCCTACAGAAAATCAAAAGGTTGAGTGAAAGAAAGAATAAACCCAAACAAAAGTCATGAAAAACAAATTTCAGAATGAATATAAATGCAATGAACTCAAAAATGTGGAAAACCTCTTATTTATCATTTCAAGTCAAAAAACAAACCAATTTTGAGTCAAAATGCCAAATATGCATTTACGAATGTGTCCATTTAAAACCCTTATAAGCTACAATTCCTCTCTGGAACTTTTCTTCTAATGTCAAGTTGCTTAAGGCAGCTCAAACTATTCCCACCACTTTTCAGTTGACTTTACTGGAATGTTTAATTTGACTTGTAATGACCTCTATCAAATCACTCTGACACAATGTTACTCAAAACACCAACCCAAAAGAATAAAAGAGAACGGAAAAAGAAAAACAGATTAATCCAAAATTCAAACGCACTTATCAATTACAAACATTTGAGAACATTACACAATGCTGAATGTCACCATGATTCTTTGATGAGCATTCACTATTAAGACTGTCTGAGTATATATATGGATGATTTAATCTGTCTGCATCGAGGTGTGAAAACCCCAGTCCCTCCTTGGGAGTCCTTCATTAACACAGGAGACAACAAGTGAGGTTTTGAAAGAGCAAATTAACACTTAATCAGGGAGCAGGAAAAAAGATTTTAAAGTTAAACCAGACTAATGTATTCCTTTGTCCCCATAGGACAACACCAAACATGAAATAGAAGATGTAATCAAATGAAACTAATTATTTTAATGTCCAGTGTTTGACAAATTTTCAACTGCTAGCTGCTCATTTATGCATTTTCTGAGGCACTCCAAATCCCTCTTTACATTGTTTCACATCAACCATTCACACTTTTTCAGCAGTTCCTCACAAAACATCAAGCCAGCAATTCTGTGTAGCATTTCAACATGCCACAATCTCATCAGAAATGGAACTCTCACAGTTCAATTTCATCAGAGGTAATCTATTGGGGTGTTTAAAAATAAAATTTTCTAAAAGAGATCAAAATGTGATTGAAAATCTTTTCCCCTTTTGCCGCAGAGTAAAACTCAAATTTCTTTGTTTCCAATTTAATTCTCCTCTTTATGAGCCAAGTTTCTACTGCTTGAGCATGCACGTTCCCAATTCAACAAATCAAATATCCATACAATGAGTTATTTACAGTCATCATCAGCACAGCTGGAGCCGCCTTCTACCAGCTCCCAGCAACACAGCCAACCTTTGCACCAGGCTACGTTTTATCACAAAACACTCAAATTACACCACTTAAATGTATTTACATTAGGCGCCTCTGTACAATTCCTAAGTGTATCTTTAACACAATTCAACTATATAGATCAAATTATTTCCTATTCTTACTATGGTCACGAGGAAACAACTGATGAACCCTGTTCTGGGTCTTACTTCGCCGTCGCCGCAAAGAAAGCGCACCAGGCCTGATCCCTCACAGTCATTCGACTGGCTTCTAGAGACTTTGTTCTTCCTCCGTGCCCCACAGAGACTAAAACTCTGTCGCCGTCCCTTCGGTCTTTTTATTTAAAATTTATCACGGTTCTAACCTGGTCAACTTTTACTGAACATTTTACAAATTTTTCTTGTGGCCCGGTCGACTTTTTCACGATCACTTCAATCTTAAATTTAACAGGCTAAACTAGGTCGGCTTAATACGATCACGTAAATCAAACATTTACACAAGTTCACCAGGTCGACTATCACGATCACTTTAAATTTAAGATTCAACAGGCTTCACTGGCCGACTCAAACGGACTTTCTAAAACAGTGCACGCGACTCAAACGCTTAGATCCTCGAGACCCTTTTTCAGGCTTTTAAGCTTAACTCAATCATACTCACTACTTGACAAACAGTCACACACACCATTGCTTAAGCACATCCTCATCACTGCTTCAGTTTCAGTTTGGCATTACTTTTACAGACTTACGGCGGTGATGTCTACTGAATCTACACGTCTAAATGTTTTCACATCTACCTAAGCTACGCAGCGTTTTGATAAAACAGGGTCTCTGCTCACCTCTCAATTTTTCGGGCCCATGTGTAGATTCAGCAACTCACCATGATCCAGTCTTTTGAATTTGTCCGTCCTTTTCCTCAGAGAATCCACGTCTGGGGTCACCATCTGTTAGAATTTTTTGAGACTAACGTCGTGTTCTGTTGGATCTCTGAGGAAGGAGGCTCGAGGGTCGAATTGAGAATTAAAGAAAAGGTTTAATGCAACAGAGTGATGAGGATGATAAGACAAAGACATACACAATAACAAAGACAACATGAAACATAATAACACTGCAGCTGACAGCGGACTGATCCACGCTCCCCCTGACGGAGTCACGTGAATGCAGTCCCGAATATCCATGAATCGCACTCATTTATCCCGTGCACCCGGGGGCTGCTCCTTTTCACCTGGTGCATTCAAATCCCTTCTCATTGGTCCGTTGTTGTCATGACATCATGCCGAGCGCACCTTTGCTGTCCAATGAGAGTTAAAATGCTGGTAGACTCTGTCACTTTGGGGGTCGTTTGTGGTGACAGAACAAAAGGTTCTGTCGTCTAAATGTGAAATTCTATCATCAATACAGTTGAATCAACATTGTGTTGTCTTAGCCTAGACTAAGACCCCAGGGGGCTGGAGACAGTAGGCCACCTTTTGTTGCGTGGCAAGGTGTTCCTTTCCTGTCAGTGGTAATGAGGGGGGAGAATGAGTGACACAGGTATGCAATATTTTTAACCTTGCTCCATCATACATAGTTTAACTTTTCAGAACTCAACAGTATTCAACAAGTGCCCTCGTTTAGAAGAAGTCGCCACACAGGGTCTGTGTGTTTGGGGGATCTGCAGCAATATGCAGTGCAATAAAAATATGGTGTTTTTTTTGAAAATGAAACCATGTAAACCTATTCTGGTACAATCTCAAAATACAATTATGAACCTGAAAATGAGCAGAATATGGGCGCTTTAAGACCATCATAAACAAAAAGGGACTGAAATGCTATTTATCATGAGCAGGAAATCTGAGATTTAGTCAGGTCATTAGGATTTAACCAAACATTAATATTCTGTGCAGTACTGTGAGTTGTGTGTGTGTGTGCGGCCTTGTAGTAGATTGGGTACATGTACAGTTGGCTTGCTTCCCACATAAGCAATCAAAACTCCCATTCAAAAGTGCATATTTTGGGGAAAACATGCATTGCATGCAGCCAATGTTCCAGTTGTGGATGAAATAGGGCTGGGAGTTCCAGAAAATAAATATTATTATTGATGTTTTTACCAAATACAGTAATTTGGATATAATGATTTTGTGGGTGAATGTAAATAATAGATCAGCTAGCACAGTCTGGTAAGTTCAGAAAATCCCGTCACTGTAATGCAGCCTTTAAAACCAGGAAAAGACAACACTTATGTCATATTAAAATATTATGATATCCAAAATCTAAGAAGATATCTAGTCTTATATCCCAATATCAATATAACATCAATATATTGTCCAGTCCTAGGATGATCATAACAAAACCTGTGTTGACACCTGTGTTTTGACATCAGTTTGAACGTTTGATATTTAAAGAGCAGCATCTTCTTATGGCGATTCCTCATAGATTTCACACAGCACTTCAAGATTAGTTGTTGCTTGTGTGCATAAAAGGTTGTGCTGAGAGCTCATTCCTGCCAAAGTGATGTTGAGAGCTGGTTGATTGATGGGCTCCGTAATTTGTGGCCAAGTGAGAAAAATGGCAAGACATGGAACTTGAATGAACTTTGAAATGCAAATCTTTGCACTTGATCAATATCAATAGTATCATTCATGACCGTCCTGGAAAATCAAAAATGGAAGAAGCTGTGTGATGAATAACCCTGCTGTACTGGAGTATAAACTGCACAAAAAGAGGCCTGGTCTGCAGACCGTCTGAGCCAGGAGTCCATGGTACAAATGTCTTTTAGTTAAACTGGGTTAACTTATTATGGGGTTAGTAGGCTATCCATGACGTTCCACTTCTGGGATTGCTACGGTGCCGCCGGAAATTCTGCCAGATTTCCTTCTTTTTGGCCATTACCTTCTACTTTCTTTGTGTTGGAATTTTAAACTCTGGTTGATCTGAGTTTTCTGTTGCACGACTTTTGAACATATACATATTCCACCAAAACAAGTTCCTTCCCGAGGGTATTTTGCAGAGGCACCGTGGCTCTTGTCTGGAGCTTAGCACCGCCCATGACCGTTGTAATTGGATTAAAGCAATGTTTCCCAAACTTAGGGTCGGGACCCAAAATGGGTCGCAGACCCGTTTTATTGGGTCGCCAATTCGCAGAGTAAAATGAGAATCTGGCTTTTCGACTCTAGCGTACCTGAAAAACTAATACAGAAACAGACTAATTGCTCAGCATGACCTCAGAATGACCTCAGAATGGCACTTTCAAAAACCGAACCTGGAGTAGATCAGCTGGTTGATAGCTTCAACCAGCCACATACATCTCATTAAATTCAAGTCAGCATTATTAAAAACATGTTGGTGTCTGTACTGAGGGACTATGGGAGGGGACGGAGACACAGAGAGGACAATAGAGACCTTTTCTATTTTTGATTACTTTTATAATGGAATAAATATACTTCATATACATTTAAATTCATGGTTTGTTCCGTCTTTTGTCCACAGTTTAAAAATGTAGATGTTACAATGATTCATGGTGTATTTTTGTAAATTTGGGTCCCGGGGAGACACCAAATTTCTCTTTTGGGTCTTGAGCTGAACAAGATTGGGAACCACTGGATTAAAGAAATGCTAATAAACCAGTGTGTGTTTTTCTCCATCCCGGAATGCTGGGTGGACTAGCCGGACCACAGCGCTGTGGAGGAAGGTTTGGCAAAGCGAGAATATGGGGTTAGTGACAGAGCTAGCAGCCCTCTAAGTCAAAGAGCTAATGTGACTGACCAGTGCTGGTATGATCACCACTGGCTAGTGGCTAGCATTTAGCTCACCAACTACAATAGTTCACCAACTATAACAAAATTACATGGAATTCTGTGGGGGAAAAAAGCAAAACACAATATTGGTTGTCCAGATATGCTCTGAAACACATCTATTAAAGATTAAAAATACTTTATGGGGGTAGACTAAAGAAATTCTTAGTCAATTAACACTCTTTTTAAAAAAAGTCATGCAAAAACAACTGAAAATATTGTTTTTACTACAGATGTGCTAATAGGTTTCTTGGAAATAAGTCAGTCGGCATGAAAAAGAATAAATTAAAGAAACCTTAGTCGACAAAGACCAGCGTGATTAGTTGACTAATCGGCTAAGAGTAGTGATACTACAAAGTGAGTACAGTATAAACCTACAAATTATCAATATGAAAAATATGAAAAGCCTATTATTTAACAAAACATGTAAATAGTATCACACATTTAAATACATGCTGCAATCTCTTTCTGTTTCCAATCACACAGGAATGATTTGTCTTTGATTTTAAATGCATGTGGTACAGGTTGTAGGGTTGGTGACTAACTAACTAATCACCTTATGTACACAGATGATTTGGTCATTTTTAGCCCATATAGGTCCAACAGCTTTTGAGAATGTGCACAGAGTATGGTGCTGATTTTGATATAAAATAGAATGCTAAAAAGAGTAAGATGATGATAATTAGAAGTAGAGAAGAGAGACAGTCAACCTTCCTGGACTTCTGTCTATCTGGCATTGCACTTATATTTGGGCCATATTATTGCAAAATTACTTGTCTGATGACAAGGATATCTATAGGCAGCGTCGGTAGCTGTATGCTTAAGCGAACATGCTGCGTCGTAAGTGTAACATGTGCTCTGTAACTGTGAAGATCTCACTCTTTAGAGCATATTGTACACCTTTGTACACAGCCTACCTGTGGTGTTGTTAAAGCAAGGCAGCACTAGAAAACTCTGATAATGACAGCATGAGGCTGCAGCTGAAGGCTCAAAGAAGCTCCAGTGTAAGCCATATGTTTGTCAGTGTCAGGGTACCTACCTGCTCTGCTGTTTTACGTAACCTGATGTATAGATTTATGTGTAGGGTATCTGAGTCAGAAAATAACTTAATCACTGTTTTGGCTAACCCTGTATGCAGTTCTGTCAGATTTTCTTCCAGACTGTGGAACCAGGCGAACATGTCTGTATGTTAGACACTGAACATTGTGGAAGGCTCTGTATTTTTATGTTTTATTCTGTGTGTTGGTTATTTTTGATATGGATCCCCCTGGGTCTGAAATAAAGTTTATATAATTACTTCAGTTCCTCCTAGTGGATAACCTCTTTATAATCAGTATACTTGTGTTTTCTAATGCACTACACAGTGTTAGTTCAGAGTCAATGAGTGATTATACTACTCAGCCTGCTCCTGGCACTGCTGATTAAGTAAGAATGTCTTGAAGGTTGCTTTGATAAAGCTAAAGGGCCAGCCGAGAGAATAGCCTTCCACCCTTACTGTGAAGGAATGCAGAAAATGTTTGCACAACCTCCTCCATGTTGCAACATTGGCAGGCAAGGATAGACGTTCATGTTTTAACGTTTGTTGTTTGGCTGAGAGAGGCGAGCTCTGGGTGTGCCCGTTCTAAAATAATCAAAGTTTTTATGGTGGAATTTATGGGGATTTCTTATCCCGTCATCTAAGACACGAAAATATTTTTTGGACCATCTTCTGGTTTCAGTTATGAGCTTTTTTTGTATAAATGGAGCCCGACCGACACTGGATCTTTGAGGACAATACTTATATCTTCTGTTATGATTTGACAAAATTAAATTGAAGTGATATGGGTATTTGAGAGTTTGTTAAAAAAAAGAAAGAAAAATAGACAGTCAGTCAGACAGCACAGATGGCAGAGAAGGATGGGTGGATGGCAAGAAAAATAGGTCAGAAACTGACAGGCGTAAAAACAGAATTTAAATTGATCTGATATTCTGCTTAAACAATGTCTCACTCTTACAAAATATCAGTCAGATTTTGTAGTCTATGTGCGCATACATGCACCCATGGCAACCCTGAAACCACAGAGGCCCCCCACCCCCCTCACACACACACACACACACACAGCAAATTTAAACCAATTTAAATCCAGTAATTTGCAAAAATATGTCTTGCATAAAGATTCAGATCCACAGTATCGGAAAGAAAAGAAACTACTGTGGAAAGTGGATGTACACACACACACACACACACACACACACAACTTTTTCAGAAGGTTTTGGAATTCAAATGGGACATAATGACTTTGTTAAGGTGGAGGTTTTCTGTAGACCTGTAGTACTGTAGACACTCTGCTCGTGCTCATACACTATAAATTGGAACCCAAATAAATTCAACATGTACAATACAATCCCTCTGGCTTATATAAAGGCCACCATAACATGATACATACAGACTGTGTGTAGGTGATGTACAGTAGCACACAGAGCTCTCAGTATTCCCATGAAAAAAGTGCTATAAATGCACCCAGAGACAGGTCTCTGGGAAAGTGTTGCTGTCATCCAGGATGGGCTCCAATAGGCACAGCACATCCACTAAAAATAGTCCACAAGGTTTAAATGTAGGTTAAAATGTGCTGTGTGCAGAGGATGCTGCTGTTGGATTCAGGCCTACGTCTGCCATCTTGTGGGTAAAACACTGCAATTGCAATGTAGAGCGGACAGCAGGTTCCTATCATGCGGTACAATTACTTTTGAGGAAGTGAAGGACATTTGATGCACAAGCGTGCAAAGAATGTGTGCATGTTTGCATATTTACCTCCTCTAAAGTGTACTACTTGAAGTGTGTGTGTGTGTGTGTGTGTGTGTGTGTGTGTGTGTGTGTGTGTGTGTGTGTGTGTGTGTGTGACAAGAAGATAAAAAGCGGCAGCCTGAAGAGAGATGAAAGCAAATAAGGAGGGAGGGGAGGGGGAGAGAGAGCGACAGACGCGAGCTAAGCTGTTCGGGGAGAGCAGGAGGAGAAGGAGGCAGGCAGGATGAGGAGAGGAGTAGCGGAGGAGGTGCAGGAGTCCACCATGAGATCCAGGGTGTGAAGGCAAGCCAGCAGTAACACTCAGCAGGAGGGATGCTGCTCACGCTGCTTTTCTGCCTTCGCGTCAAAGGTAGGGAATCTGATCTGGGGTCAGGGTCTGTCTCTGGGATACGATCAACGTTAGGTCACCTGAGGTCTGTGCAGACAGCCAGAGAGCGTGGCAGGCTCACTAGAAAGGTTACCCGGGAACGGAGTTGAGTTGAAGTTAACTGGTTAAATCCAAGGGCTGCTGCACGATAACGATACACGATAACGTTGCTGAATATCGCGATAACAATATTACTTGCGATAAATTACCAGATATTAGAGTGTACCCAGTTCTGCATTTCTGCTGCTTTAAGTATTCTGCTAAAATACAACAAATAGCTTGTTGAATTTAAAACAAATGAAAGGAAATCATTTGCAACGTTCTTTTATTAAACAATCTGAACATTGAATTGCATGTAAAAGGCACCACTAAAAAAGAATGCGTTTTATTTATAGTTTTATAGATTATTTGTGAAAAGTGCAGTTTTCTACTGATATTTTCTTTCAAGTAAGACAAAAAATGTGATGAGTGTCCTTCGCAATGTGTCACAGCCATTAGCAATGTGTTTATTGCACCAGTTGATATGAAAAAAAATATATATATTGTGCAGCCCTTACTGGATTGCCCTTTTGCCAGCGATGAAATCCTTCGTATTCACCCAGTGATGGAAAAAAACCTATTTTGACATGTTTCTTCTTTTTAATACTATGCAAAACACAATGAAATTGTCTTGATGCGTACATCCTATGGATAATATGCCATCAGAGTGTGAACTAGTTCCATTTTCAAAGAGGTCAGTTAGACTTAAACAGAGTGTCTTTCATCCTCACAGCAGCAACTGCATCCAAATTGAATATCTCCTGTTTTTCCTCGCTGGGGGCATTTGAGGCTCTCCTCCGTCAGCTGCATACTGTCAGCCCTGGCAACTTGTGCCTCTCTGTTCTTCTCAGTACCACAGGAGCTGCTGATCTGAATCCGTGTTGTCTCGCATTGCCAGACCTTCCTCTACAGCGCTGCGGAAGGAAGGTCTGGCTAGTCCACACAGCATTCTGGGATTGGAGAAAAACACGCTCTGGTTTATTCGCATTTTTTTTAAACCAATCACAATTGTCTTGGGCAACGCTATGCGTCGGACGGCGCAATGGTGCCGCTGCAAAATAGCCTCGGGAAGGAACTTGTTTTGGTGAAACGTGTACGTTCAAAAGTTGTTAGTTGTCTCAGATTGGACAGAAAGTCTAACTAGCTGTCTGGATTTACTATTGTGATTTTAACTTCAAATGTTATCCTCTACTCTTTGTTAGTTTACAGATAAAAGGGTCAAGCATCCACTTTCATCGGTAAACAGAAATATAAAATACATCATAGTAGAGACATGTCCTGTGCTGGTCAGAGGGAATGTGACGGGGACCAGTTTACAAACACTTCAATGAAAACAACTTAGCATTTCATCTGTCTGTATCAGTGGAAATTGGCCTCAATGCTCACTTTAGAGAAAGAAATGATTCCATATGTGGCCAAGCTCGTTACTGTACCGTTTGTCTTCTCATCCACACCTCAGCTTTCAGTGGTCTGACATGGATGCGGGGGTACCACGTTGATATATCTGTTGCCATGGTGTCACCTAGAGCGGCTGACTCATCATGTGGCACTGACTTGTGTACAGTCCCAGGGATCCCACACACTCTCACTGTATGAACCCCTACGGCCCTTTTAAGGCGTCACATAACTCCCAAATCCAGATCAAATTACAGTGATCCCAACTTTGAAGTTGGATGTCTTTTGTATTTTCTTGCACTTCACAATGTCCGTTCTCTCCCTCTTTATCTGGAACACGCTGATTAAAAGGACAATTGAATAAGTGCTTTAATTAGAAGTCAAATTAAGAAAGTTAGTCATGCCATTATTGAGCATCCCCTATCACAGAGGTCTTATTGTGTCAAAAAATGCCTCAGGGCTGTTAAATTGATCTCTCTCAGCTTCTTTGAAAGTGTCCAGAAAATAACTCGGCACTTTGCAAAAGTCGACAAGTTCTATAAACTCTTGATAGGAACATGGGTAGACTTACTTTTGACCAGTAATTTCAGTCACACACTGCTGATTTGCATTGATTCCTAAGGTACTCATTGAAACAAAAACATTTTATTCCCAGCCTCAAGGCCCTGTGCTTTCTTTTTTCTTTTTTAAGGGTATTTCAAGGAGGGGGCGGTGTTGTTGGTAGCAACTTGTATGCTGCTACTTTCCTGTGAGTGAGAGGAACAATGTCTGGAAATGAGCCATGCCCTCATAAATGTCCTGTCCTAGAAAGATTTGGTAGTAACACCCTGTTCTGCTGCGATACAACTGCCCACATAAGCTACAGCACAACACCAGCAGGCCGTCTTCTCGTCTTTATGCCTTCCACGGACAATATGGCAGGACTGTGTGCGTTGGCCTTTGCATCCGGAGGTACAGTATTGTGTTTTGATTCATCAGCTTCGAAACCGTATGACATGTCTGCCATGGCTCCTTCAGTCTGCGTCTCTCTTACTTAGATTATGGTAGCTTGGCAGAAAAATGGGGCATTGCAACACTCATCATTCTCCAGAGGGAGATGTTGTAACAAGACAGGTTTTTGAAGGCCTGCTAGTCAAGGGCACTTGTCTGAGGCAGCGATGTTTCTGGTTCACATCGCTTTCAGGCCGGGAGGACGATCCTAGCAAGTTGTAAACACAACCTGATCTGCCCCCCCCCGGATCCAGAATCTTTTAAATTTTAAATTTTATTTTGTGCAGTAAGCAATAACATTTGCTATAACCAGAGGGGGATCCAACAGGGATGTTCTTATCTGTATTGGGATGGATAATCTCATTGTTCCAGGCAAAAAATGAAACACACAAATTGTCTCTTTTTGGTCGTTTTTGTTGTCTTTTGGGGTGTTTTTTCTCTGGAGTCATTTGGCGTCTCTTTGTAGTCTGTTTGTGTCCTTTTGTGGCAGTTTTGTGTCTTTTTCACATCATTTTGGACCGTTATTGTTACCACATTGGTGTCTAAAACGTTGGAAAAGATGGAGCCGACAATAAATGAATAACACTCAAAAAGACAAAACTTGCTAAAGAAGTCCAACTACAATCATTAGATCTGAGAAAAATTCTTTTGTCACATTTTTTTGGATTACAGTAGTTGGTGCCCAAAACGGCTCGTGCTGCACCTAAAGCTTATAATGGCAGGGATCACCCTGATGATGATGATGAGTCACAGCGGGAAAACAGGAAGTGACTTTGAAGAGAAATTACCGGTAATCATGAAATCACTCCAATCAGTTCAATTCTTTATTGCCATGTCAACATAGTTGATTGGAATTTGTCTAAGTGCTATTCAGGTTAAAAAAACAGTACATACACAGGAACAAAAACAGAAAACAATCACACAGACAATCATTCAGATCAGTAAAAGGATGTAAATACAGTGAACTATTGCAGCTTCCCATGAAGTGTATTGTGCAGTTTATAAAGTGCAATTCAATAACGTGCATTTAGTACAGGTTTACTCTGCAAGGTGCCTGAGCATTAAGGTGCCTAATAATGCCGGGATAAGTACTGTTGTTGTAGTTGAAAGAGGGACCTAGCAAGGTGGGAGGGGTCATCGAGCACTTTCTGAGCTTTGTAGCTGAGCTGCGTGGCGTAGATAGAGGCTACAGATGGGATACCATGGCCTGTAATTTAGGATGCGGTGTGCACCACCTTCTCCAACTGCTCCCTCTCTGAAGACTAGCGTGCTTTCCACTGTGGCTCTGTAAAGTTGGAGCACTGCATCCCTAGCTAAGCCAAACTTCTTGAGCTGGTGCAGAAAGTGAAGCCTCTGGTGGGCTTTGGTTATAATGAGGCTGGTGTTGACCTCCCACTTCAGGGACTGATATACGGTGGTGCCAAGAAATTTAAAACTAGACACTCTCTCCACTAGCTGGTCATCAATGATCAGAGGGGAGTGAGCTTGCCTGTTTTGCCTGAAATCTATGATCAATTCTTTTTTTTAATTGGTTCATTTGTGCTTATATTTCTAACTGTTCACCTCTGATATAACACCACGGCACTCTCCTGCATGCCTTTTTCTCTATCTGTCTCTTCCCTACAGCAACACTCTTCCTCACTTGTGTGTGAATTCACCAAACTCATGTAAAGATGAGCTCCCGGTACACCCGAGGCCATGAGTTGAGTCGGGCTGTTTTTGTATTTTCAAACGTTTGCTGTAAATGTGAAGCCTTCTTTAGCTCAAGCTTCAAAGAATGCACATTGGCCTGCAGAAATCAACTGACATCAGTCTAAATCTGAATATTGAATTATTCAGTATACTTTACTTTCAATGGAAGACCACAACTGCTGCATTAGCATTTTTATTCAAAATCAAAACGCTGAATTTCACAGCATGTGACCAGTAAAACATGAGTTTTAATAATCCTCCTCATCAGCATGTAAAATGTATCCTGTTATTCACTACCATTAGTAATAGAGATCCAAAGTTTTGAACCTGTTTAAGATTTTCTTTTTCTCCATAGAGACTCGATCCAAATGGGATTTATCCACTCTACTTTATGCAACAGCGCTGGTAGCAGCATGATGATCCACCAATTAATAAAGAGTAGTGATACATGTCATGTTTCACGCCCTTCACATGGGTATTTTACATCCAGCATTCACACGCAGGACACAAGGCCTGTGGTAGTAAAGCAGGACCACACAAAGCCCGATTAGACTCAATATAACCTGGACCCGGCCAGACTCCGATTCCAGGTCAGGTCTCAGTTATTAGTTACAGAATGGACAGGCGAACACTCAACTTTGGTTAAAATATTTGAAACAATGAAACAATTCTTAAAGCCTTTGCAATCTAGTTTCAAAATAAAGCTTAGCTTAGCTTAAACATGCCCCCCTTCACCAATTCAAAAACACACCTGTCCTAGGAACAGGCATACCTTTTAATTTTTTTATTTACACATATATCTGAGGGGGTCTACGTGAGAGAACACTGGCTTTTCTGTGGAAAAATAATTTGATTATGATTATGATTTTTATTTGTATTTTTGGGTTTACATGACAGACAGTTGAATTCGTACTCCTGTCCAGAATTTTACCCATTCTCATCTAATCATCCTACGCTTAAAACATGAATAAGGGAAACTTGAACATAAGTTAACAAGCCAAAAAGGATGAGGTTTTTAATGGGATGCCCCATCCACGTTTTAGTCCAAAGTCTGGCCCCCATAGTTCTCATACTTCTCTATAGTTGTGTCATTTTAATTTACAGACTGAAAAAAACTTTGCTGCAGAATTGTGCCGTTTTCTAACTGTTTGGACTTCGAGAGAATAAAGACAGAAAAACTCTACTTAAACTTTTCACGGACATTTTGTATTCATAGTTTGACCGATATCGTGATGTATCATCATATAAACATATTGCTATATATTCACCACTTAAACCCAGAGATTGATGAATGCGGTCTGTAAGGCAGCCAAATACACATTTAGGATGGAAACATTCACTCATGTATTTAAACTTTTTCTGTGTAACCATTAATGTATTCATCAACACTCTGATTAAAGACACAAAGCTACGTGCTGCAAGTTATGTAGTCACAACATCTGTTTCAATTCATTATTTAATCACATAAACTGTATTTAGCTTCTGATGTGGGCATCGAGGAAGTGTGAAGTGTAGGCTTACCTTCCTCGCACACAATGCCTCAGTGGCATATTGTGTGTATTCTCCCCCCCTCTATCAGTCACCCACTAATACGGGCACAGGGGAAGAAATGCTGGGTAACTATGGAAACACGCCACAGTAAGTCTCTAAGGCAGGCGCCACTTTCCTTTAGAGGCCTTGAGTTAACAGGATTATAGGGAATTCACAGTGGAGAACCCAAAGAGCACAGCCCCTTTGTGTCTCTCCTCTGCTCGCTTTCACTCTGATCTCCACTGCCCTGACTCAGAGACATATAGAAAGATACTAGGATCACAGAAACATTCCTCATGATGCAAAAAAGTCAGGATGTAGCTGTGGAGTGTACATTCAAGACAACAGAGGCCTCTATAGCAATGCCACTTCTGCTCTTAGACCTTTTGAGGCCATATGCTACATTTCTAACGTCAGTTTTGCTACAGTTTTTCCCGTTAATCCTCAGTCAGTATCTCATGTACCAAGTGTCTGGTACTGTGTTCAAATCCTTCTCAGTGATGGCCTATTTGCATACAGAGATGAGCAGAACTTACATTTTGGCTCGGACAAGACCTGGCGAGATGTGCTCGCCAATATTGCTTGCCAAAATAAGGCGACTTGTACATTTTCTGTCTGGAGTCTGTCTACAGTGTGTAGTACATTGTTGATAATAGCCAAGGGTGGTTGGTGATGGAGAAAGAAGAACAGATATTAGGTTAAACATTAAAGAAGATGTGAGTCCCCCTGTTAAAACCATCCGGAACAAGGGTTCACCCCATACCATGACAATCTGAACACATCTCTGCACCCATTGCCCAAGAGATAGACAGCGAATGTGTAACGCATTATGTTCTGCAGAATGGTTGAATACTTTTTCAGAAAAGCAGAAGGGGTGGGGGGGATTGTTGTTGAGATGCACTTTTACTGGCAGACAGTGCTATCTTGACATCCTCTGTGCAAACTAACAATAGCTTGTGTATGGTGGGCTATGGCAACCATAGCAACTGAGGCAAAAAAATGAGTGAGTGGAGGAGGATATCACAGCCGCACCCATCCCTGCAGTAACCAACTAGACTGGAAAACCAGTACAGACAGTACAGGGGGAGGCACTGGGCGAGCAGCTAGAGAATAGTTAGTGGGAGT
Source organism: Percina caprodes (assembly GCA_013375575.1). Lineage (NCBI taxonomy): Eukaryota > Metazoa > Chordata > Actinopteri > Perciformes > Percidae > Percina > Percina caprodes. The sequence goes on from JABXJD010000031.1 coordinate 2,187,209, forward strand.
CAGGAGTGCCACGCCAGGTGTGGCTCAGCCAACCAGTTCACTTCATGCTGTGGTGGGTTTTGTGGCCAACAGCAAAAGGCAACACATGAAAACTGATTATTTATTGATTTGTATGGCAGCCGTTTTATCAGTCAGCACTGGGAGCTGCATAATGGTTTGGTGCCTATGCACATGATCTACACTTCTCTATGCCCTCGAGTTTACACTTAGAAAGTCTGTGGTACAAACTGGAGGCGTGAAGTTTTAAACAAGTGGGCGTTTAGCAGACAGGGAAGGTTTTAATGAAAGATGCTATCGAGTTTCATTGTGTACAGGGTCCAAAATTAACTGCTTTGTCAAATACCTGTGGCAAACACTGCACGAAAATCACCGGATGTATTCTTTATGTTGGCTTATTTCATCAGTGCTTCAGGATTCATGTCTAGCAAAGCCCACTTCAGCTGGGATTGACATCCAGTAATAACAAATATGGTGTACCGCTTTATGCTAGTTTTCGCGTCAGATGTGGATCTTTTGGGATTTGAGCTGTAGGGATGAATGTTTCCCATATTAGTGTGAAATTGACAGCTAACCGTTCTTTGCGACACACTATAATAACAAAAAATTAAAGTAGAGCTACTGTCTGTGGACAAATGTCTCATGTGAGTCAGTTTAGTTTAAGATCTTCCTATAAAAACTTAGTAGTGTTCAGCTGTTCTATAGTGAATTTCTTGCATGCATCTTTTCAGTGGACAATTATCACATGATAACAAATTGGTCACACATCGACAAATCCTTTGATGTGTGTAGCCGTGTTAGTCATAGCGAGTTACTCAGCTCCTCTTGATGTCCACTACTGCTTGCAGTGTGATCAAATTAAATTATTTTCTTTTTTAAGTGACATCTAATTTAGCACCCTGAAATTTAAATGTCCTGCTGCTAATAGAAATATAATAGATTCCTATAATAATTTCCTTGGTGAGTGATCATCTGCACACTGTAGGAGGAATGGACCATGATGACTAAGTAATGTGAACAACCTAACAGACATGATGCATGATGGTTATACAATTTGTAATCATGCCCTTTGACATGGGCTTCCATGTTTGACTGAAGTTGTTTTGGTTATGGTTGTCATTTGAATTATATGGGATTCAGACACTATATATTGAAATTGTTTTGAGAGTAAATTTGGGACTGTAAGCCATTCGTACTGTTGTGTCATGGTAATTTTTTCTGGCCCTACTTTTGATAATAGCCAAAACTACTGTTATTTGTTAATACATCAGTACTTTGTTAGTAGTACTATGTTTTTGAACATGAGACAGAAGCTAAACGAGGCCAAATCACTAGTTACCTAGCATGCATGTCTTTATGGTGAGAAGAAGCCAGAGTACCTGGAGGAAACCCACGCAAACACGGGGGAGAACATGCAAACTCCACACAGAAAGGCCCGGAACGACCTGGATTCGAACCCAAAACAGAACTTTCTTGCTAACCACTGAGATAACGTCTCTGTTCATCCCCACTAGACTGGGGAAATGGAAAAGTGGTGACAGCGTTTTTAGTTGGTTGAGTTCAAAGTTCTTTTTGTCAGAGTTTGCTGGATGCCTGGATGCCGACCTTCAGCACGTTTGATTCAGCGGCGTTCCACGTGGGCTCAGCTGAGTCCTGGGTCCATCCCATGGGCAGAGGGTCAAAAACTCCCCCACTCCCCCAACCACTAATGATGTTATGTCAGCCCTAATACTGTACATACAGAACATATCTATTTTTCTTATAACTGATAATATTTAGGTTTAAATTATAAAAAGGCAGGTGATAATTCCTCCTGTTTTTCTTAATTCATATTTTAGATTGGATGAATGATCAAATAAAACCAATAGCATAACGAATGAGCACAATCCCATCTCTGATATAAAATGGAAATGTTTCTGATTTGGTTTGTTTCAGCAGGTCATAATATTGATGAATCCCAGCAAACCTTTTTGTAAGAGTCTAGAATCATTTTTAAAATCATTGTTTGATATGATGAGAGAAGTTTCAGCTCACTGCTTGGCAAATGTTTATGCCCTGCAGGTTATTAATAGTTGACTACATGCTGCTATTATAAATAGCAACACCTTCATGGTCTCATCTGAATAAAAAGCATTATGGAGCACTAATAAGTCCATTCATCGGCAGGAGTAAAAGAAAGGAGGGATGAAGGATTTGTGGAAAGGAAGAAGCAGGGAAAGAAGGAGAAAGATAAAGGGAGAGGGTGAAAGAAGAGAGTAGACTGGTGAGTGAGGGAGACAGGGAGGCAGGCGCTTAGTGTTTGTGTGTGTGTGTTTGTGTGTGAGCATGCGCATACATCGTAGAGAAACCTGACGTGTGTCTTCCCCTCACTTGAACTCAGACTTCTGGTGAAGGAAGTGGCTGCAGGACCTTTCCCTCAGCTACCACTCCATCTCTTCCCCTCCTCTCCATCCTTTTCCCCTCTAGTTTAGCACACATCCATCCCCATTATTCCCTCACCATGCTGTTACTCTATAACTGTTTCCTCTCTCTCCTAGAATCGATCTATCGCCGCGGGGCCAGAAGATGGAGGAAACTCTACCGAGTCAACGGACACCTCTTCCAGGCCAAGCGCTTTAACAGGGTGAGTGTCTTTAACTCTCGCTAAACCCTAACTCCCAACTGGGGAGTATATGCAGCCTGGACAATGCCTCCGTCAGTTTGGTTAATTGAGCCGGTCTTCGCTGGGAAAATACAAGGACAAACTCTCTGTTGCTGGAAGACACAGGAAGCTTTAAAAGCATGCTCATCATGTTCTGGTTTCGAGATGTTTAAATGCTTACTGGAATTCAATGTGTTTCAGAATTAATATGAACAATTTGACTTTCTCCCAACAAAATTGCCAAAGGACGTAGAATGAATGAGCAAAACAATAGAAAGTTTCTCTTGTGTTTTCAGTGACGTATTGGAATAAGTCAGTGTTTTCTGGGAGCAGCTGATTTAAGGGTTGTAATGTCTGTAAGAATTAAATCAACCTGCATTGATCTCATGCATACACGTTTGGGTAGGGAATCGAGTCTAGCTTTGACATAGGAAGAGAACATTCCCATTACGCCTGCACGATTCACCTGTTCACGATTTAATTTTTCTAATTTAATTTTACGAGCTGACTGCATCACACACGCTACTACTTTCTTCTGTGAATTTAAAACATATACTGTATAAAATAGGTTTTAAAGCGCTCCCAAGCGCTGGAATGCTCTCCCTTCTCTTCATTGAAGCCTCTATGTTTGCAGGCTTGTGATGGTGCACAATGTGCTATAGGTGCCAAAAGAAAATCTATGTTGGGTACTGCCACTTTGTTGTGTTTTGTCATGGTTCATGTGTGCAATAAACCTTACACTTCGTGAGAAAAAAAATCAGGGCAGAGAATCACAATATCAATTCTAAGCTAAAAAGTCGTGATTCATATTTTTCCCCAAATCGTGCCGGCCTAATCCCCATTCTTAATCCAGTCTACCAAGCTCTGGTGGGTTTAAAAACCATCAATAAGCACAACACCAGACCTATTTGAATCATTTGTCAGCTATTCATAATCTGAAACCAGGCTTCTGTGTTTGTCAAAGCATCTGAAAGAAAATAGGGTCAGTTCTTTTGTGACTTTGGAAAAGGTTTTTTTTTTTTTTTTTTATTTAACTGAGGATCCACTTTTTAATCTTATGGTCTTCATCTTAAACGGTCTTCATCATAAACCACTGATTACGGTTGAGATGCGGATGTAAAATGATTTTTGTATTTTGTATTTTACAATGGTTTTGGTAAGCCATTGTAGTTGATAAGCTAATTCTGGTGCATTTACAGCAATGTTAATTAATGTACATTCCCTGTCCTAGGAATTACGTCCATATTGGACTTTTCTGCACCTCACAGTATAGTGTCCAATGCCAACCTTCAGTGCCAATGCAGAACTTAGTCATAACCCATACACTTAATGTATATATTATTAAATTATTAACCTTAACCAATCCTGAGTGCTGTCATCATCTCCTTCCGACATGATTTCAACTGAGAAAAGAAACACACGTTGGAGGCTATGCAGTGCGCTTGCACGCCAACTTCAGGAGCCTCGATTGAAGCTGGGAAGGATTAAACACAGGGTCTCCACACCGTGGTAATTCACCGCGATAATAATGATATTTTAAATGAAAAGGGTAATTGTTACCGTCAACGTGTCTACCGTGGCTTACCGTTATACCGGTAATCGTCACATCCCTAACATCAACCATACTAGTTGTTTCCTTGTGCACGTAACCCCAGGTTTAGTCCAATATCATTGTTCTTTTCTGTTGATGGGTCGGACATGTGATATGTAATTTAAGAAAAGAAAATAACACTTCTATTGAAGATATCCTGTGGTTCGCCACGTCCTTTTGCACTGTGTTTGAGTTGCAATTAACTGGCTTATGGTGATTATTTCCAGTTCAGGAAGCCAGTCAGTTACTTTGATTTGAGATACTACTCATAATCATAATCTTTCCCTCACTAATTATGAGTGTGCTTTTACATCTGTGGATTATGAAGTACAGTATGTCATAAACACGCTGCCTTTGATAGGTACATAACGTATTGGTGCATAATTCATGGTGTCCTAGTTCTGCCTTGTTTAGCAGGTGTCATGCTACACATGCACACACCCACCCACACACAAACACACACCCACCCACCCACACAAACACACACGGACACACACACACGCAGATGTGTTTTCTGTCAAGGGGAGGAAAAACGATCAGGTTCTACTGCTCTACTTTTGAGTTGTAGCCTCTTTCCGTAAAGCATATTATCTTTAGCCAGATCATATCATATTGTGAAAAGGATATGTTTTTTGTTGTTTGTCTTCTAGAAGGTGTTTAGCTCCGCATTTAGTTCACTCTAGCTCAGCAAAGGTAAATGTAATGGCTTTCATCTTCACTGTTAGTGAAGCAGCTCTTAGGATGAAACATCTGCCCTGGCTGCTATAGTCTTAATGTCTAGACCAGAAAGTGGATAAGCTCAGTGCTCGGAATCTTGCTGACTCAGCGCACACACACAGCCAACATCTCCACCTTCATGTGGCCATTAATACCGATGCCCTGTGGAGTATGGCTTACTCAATAGAAGACATACACCGTAGGCACATTGTACATTAGTGCTAAAGCTAAACCAGCAATTATAATGACTGGACTGCTGCTCTGTTACTTTATGCTGTTTATCAAAATAAACTTAAATCCAGCCTTGATGACGTTCTCTGGCAATGATTTTTTTCTTCTTCTTCCAATTCAGGACATTTGAGACTGACATCTATCTTCTCATCTCACCCAAATGATGAACGTGTGTTTATTTAAAGGAAATACGGTGGTTTGGTTAAATATTGATAAAGTCAATGCTTCCTGTCTCCTGCTTCAAGTCAGTATTGACTTTTTCAATATTAAATTAAGACGACTGTTTTCCCCTTACTTTTAAGCTTTAGTGCATAACTTTTTGATATTGATGAACGTCCATTACATCCAAGCCATCACCAAATGAGTTGCTACAAAGCTAATTAAGACTATCAGCTCCACACAACTCTCTCTGGATTTCTCAGTATGGATATGTTCACAAGATTGTAAAAACTACGCACTATAGCTTTAACTAAGGGCTTTAAGTTCCTGAAACAGAACAACAGAAAAACAAATCATGTGTTAGCAGCTCTCAGAGATTATAGGAAATGAAAAGAAATGGGTTGACAGTGCACATTTTGCATTTGTTCCATATGAATGTACCAAAATTACAAAACAGATTTGCTAATGCCTGTGGATGTACATTTAAGAAGGCTAAGTGGTAATTTTGCAGATTTCTATGGATATTGTTTTAGAATTTAGCAGTAAGTGTAACCAGTTGGGCTTTCAGTCTGGGATTTCTCTGACTGTTGTTGCTATGGCAGCTTCCAGGCTTCTGGTTGGTTCACAATGTTGTCCTCAGCATATAAATAAGCCAAAGAGAAGTAGGTCAGGTTTCTCCTCCCTTCTCTCACTCCATCCCTGTCCTTCCTCTCCGTGCTACGTCTTTACTACTCTCCATCTCTCTCCTCCCTCCTCTCCGTCTCTCCCTGATGTTGCAGTGGAGAAAGCGGCTTCACGGATCTCTCTCATTAGACATAATGGGGTCTCTTTAGCTCCTGTTTCCCACGGGATGAAACAGAATTCAGTCGTCAATGCTGGCCATTTGCCTCCACTGCACTCTCATGCTTCAAGATAGAAAAGCCAAACAAAAAGTCTCACTGGGCCAAGCAGGCAGCTGAGGGGAAATGTGTTAAATAATACCACAAGAGATTATCAGAATGATAGCTGAAGTGAGCTGACGCACAAAATCAATATCCAGTTATGCTCAGGCTAGGGATCGACCGATACGGTTTTTTCAAGCTTGAAACAATACCAATTATTAGCAGTTAATAAAACTGATAACTTGGAACCGATATGCATTTACAGTGAAAATGAAAATCTGTAGGGCATTAAGAGTCCAACACAAAACTTTGTTTAAATGCTTGAAGCAATTATTTAATAATTTAGAAACTTAACATACATACAAACCCAATAGCCAGTAGCAGAGAGTCACATAGTGTTGTGGGGGGGGGCATTAAGTCAGACTCAGTGGTGAGTGAAACCGAAGCAGAGGGACAGACACAGAGCTGTAGCCGAGCCAAAGTTTCACACTTTTTAATTCATTAACTTTATCGGTTATCAGGCAAATAAAAACGCTGATACAGATAATCTGCAAACTGCCAAAAAAACAGCTCGATAATCTGCTAGGATCAATAATCGGTCTATCCCTAGTTTGGGCCACATATTTACCCATGGATGATATATTTTCACTCCCATTGGTCTTTTTTCTGTTCGTTAGACAGCAGAATATCACAGAAATTGCTAATCTGGATCCAAATTAGGTTTAAAAAAATTAAAGAACCATTAAAATAACAAATTGGGAGCATTGTGCACCCTTATGTTGTCTTGGTGCTCTCTAGTCTAGCCTTTTGTTGACCCCATTTGCCATCCCTTTGCCTCGCCGTAATGATGCTGGAGAGTGGGGCAGAAAGTTGATCCCCATTTCTGTCAGGGTTGGACAGCAGCTACCTTTCCACCCCCAGCACGGGGTCACAGCATGAAGTTTAAGCTCCGGGTTTTAACCACGATAAACTACCGCAGGATCAGCCAGCAGGGTTAGTTTTTTCATCACTGTTCACTGGGAGGCTATCGCAGGTTTACAGGCGAATGGAGACATACTGCATGGTCTGTCTGTTGTGAATTCATTCTATTGTTTGGAAATCATTGAATGACTTGGCACATGTGTTATAGTCACTGTTACCGGCTGATGAATCCTAACGCCTTTGGTGATGCCCTGACTTTTCATTTCGCACCACCAGATTGTCTAACACTTTCCCATTCAATTCAGTTTATTTATAAAAAGGAGACACATGATTTCCCATGGGTGTAAAAAGCCAGAATTAGCCAAAAGTCTATTTTTCATCTGTAGTCCCTTGCTCGCGTTGTTAAAAAGGCTTTTTAAAATACAAAGAAACATAACGAAGACAACACAAGCAAAACAAAACTTAGCACAATAATCATCACCATTCCCATCAGCCTCAGCTGTGCTTTGGATTTAGTGCTAACCGCAAAAATTGAATGGTGTCTTTTACCTTTCAGTAATTTTGGTGGAGGGCCAGTTTTCCACTACTTGCTGACTTCGAGCATTGGATGATGAGTGTGAAGTCTGTGTGATTTCGAGACTATATATTACATTATGATACTACGTTTATGATTGGTGGTGGAGCCCTCTAACCTTTACACCCGGCTGCCTGTCTGGTCTCTGATTGTATGGAAGCTGCATTGGGTTGGGATGGAAATAAAAATGGTTGATATTTCTGTTCTGTTATCCAGTTCTCCTCTGCTGCTGTAATGGCCTGATTTCACTGCACACATTGATTGCAGTTGGTCAGTTTGTTCTGATGAGTTTTCCTTGTCAGAGGTAAATCAGACAGCAAATCATTTCCCAGCATATTAGGCCACTCAGTTTCCAGGCACCCATATGATGTGTAATGCTGTCTGCTGGGCTGAAGGGAGGACTGTCAATCGATAAAAGCTTTTCTCATCTACTCATCACCTTTATTTCCAAGCTGCAGGCAGCTGCAGGACTCTGGACCTCCACAATCAGCGTTTTCCAATGACAAACACGTGTAGAGGCAGGATGCACTCCTTATCTGTGCTAGTTTCAGTCTGGTGGCTGCTGTGTAGTGACGTTTGACACTTTCCCCCAAAATATAATGACTTAATTATGTTATTTCTGTTTATCCTTTTTAAGGGACTGTTCATATTGACATGTCTTTAAAAATTTGGTGAAGTTTTTTTTTGCCAGACTATTGCTGCATTACATGTCATGTCTTGTAGACAACTCTTAATATGAATATGTCGATCTATGAATAACAATATGTAGTGTGAATATAAATCCTGGAGTTAATGTAATCCCAGAGTAGTTGCATCTCTTGCAGCACTGAGCAGCGGGCAGATGTCCAGCTAGGCCAAAGACGTCACTCTGATGCAAGACCAGCCAGTGCATCAATTGACTTGTACTTCCACTGTTCGTGTTTCTTGTACAGTTGAAGGTTTTTCTCGGGCTTTGTTCCTGGTAAATTTCCTTTTTTTCCTGTGAAAACGGGAGTTATTTTCCCCAACTGAATTTTCAATATTCATTAGAATATATTTCAGCTAGTACAACCATTCCTGATGGCCTATGTTTATTCTATAGCCTCCACCCTGGCAGACAGCTGTGGCGGGATATCTCAGGAACGGCTTGAGGGCAAATTTGGCACAAAAGTCCACTTTGACTCAAGGATGAACTGATTAGATTTTGGTGGTCAAAGGCCAAGGACTTTGACCTCAAGAATTAATATGCTAATCACAACAATAAACACTTTTATTAAGTTTCTTAAATTTTTAAAATGTATTATTGAAGTCTAAAGTTTGGATGCATATTCAGTAAACTGTCTCCCAGTAACCCAGAAACCCTGGTGCTTCCTGGTCTCCTACGGAATAATTGGCTTTAAATTAGCTAGGAAACTGTGATTTCGTTTTCTGGACTTTAAACATGGGTTATTAATAAGAGCTGAAGTTTCAGTACATAGTTTAGCCTTTTAAGTATATCTCTGTGGTGATGAAACAAATGTACAACTTGGCTGTCCTCAAAAAGCTCATTAAAGTTAGTTATTTTCTGAAAAAAGCAGTACATGTATAATTGTATCTAGCTGTGAAACAGCAACAGATATTATCTTGTAGAAGTTATCAGTGTCTAGTGTTAACAAGTCATCATTAACATGATAGCTAGTTGAATAACTAAAGAATCAAATAAAGTACATTGTTGGTTAAATAAGTTGACTGTTTTCATCCTACATCTCATCATATTTACATTATCATTCTGTTGTAAATGTTGTATATAAGTAAATATACTGTAGATATATTAAATTTTAGTTATGTTTCATCTATTGTATTCAAGCCAATTCTACAGAAGACCCCTGTGGCTCCAGTTGTGGTTCCTAGACTTTTAGACATGCTAACGTCTTGGCTCTGGGGATGGCAATGTCGGTTGGTTGGTCGGTTGGTTGGTTGGTCGGTTGGTCGGTCGGTCGGTTGGTCTGTTGGTCGGTCGGTCGGTTGGTCTGTTGGTCGGTCGGTTGCTCGGTCAGTTGGTTGGTCGGTTGGTCTGTTGGTCGGTCGGTTGCTCGGTCAGTTGGTTGGTCGGTTGCTCGGTCAGTTGGTTGGTCGGTTGGTCGGTCGGTCGGTTGATTGGTCAGTTGGTTGGTCGGTTGCTTGGTCAGTTGGTTGGTCGGTCGGTCGGTTGCTTGGTCGGTCGGTTGCTTGGTCGGTCGGTCGGTCGGTCGATCGATCGGTCCACCACTTTGGTCCAGAGTTTGTTTGAGGGATTAGCATGAAATAGAGGTTGACCGGTTGACGATTTTTGCCATTTTTTACATAATCTGCATCAGCCAACTTTTGTTTCAATCTTTTTTTTTTACTTTTTTTTTTTATTCAGGGCAGAAGTGAAGATCCACTTATATTTTTTGTGTTCAAGAGTACATTTTCTTCAGACCTAAAACAAAGAAATGCTGCTGGTTGCTACTGTGTGCAGCACTACTATTGGTAAAATTGTTAATTTCTTTTATTCATGAAAGTTTGCAGATTTGTGTTCTCAGAAGTTTAAGTAATTATATTTGACAAAGTTTATTTTCTTCTTACCTGTTTCATTTATTTACTTGTATTTTTAAATTTAAACGGTATGATTTAAAAACCTATTTTTTCATACATTTATACAATATAGGTTTTTACATTATACCTTTTTAATTTCAAAATACAAGTGCCAATTGGTGAAGTGTTCACAAAATGTTTTTGTTGAGAAAGTTTGTGTATCTTAAGTAATTATTAGCGTTTCATTTTGTCTTTCAAATAGAGGTTTTAAAACAAGCACATATCGGCCAAAATAATCGGCAGCATTTATCGGACATTGGCTGAGTCTTACTTCTAATGATCGGCATCAGCATCGGCCAGAGAAAACTCCATCGGTCGACCTCTAGCATGAAATATTGTACAGATATTAAAGGTCCCGGGAGGAGGACTCATGTGACATCAGTTATCCTCTGAATCTCCTCTCGTGGAAGACGTAACCGTGAATACAAATCAACTTCATCACACATGGGGTGTAATATATCCCGGCGAACCCGTTGCCGATGCAAAACGCCCAGTCGCTCCTCCTCATCCTCCAGGTTTTCCCACCTTTTCAAAAGGGTGCGCCATGTCAACCTGATTTTATGTAGGACTTTGCACCTACTAATGACAAGGTGTACAATTTAAGTTGTAACTTATGTCTACGTGAAAACTATTTTAACTGGTGCAACTCTCAGAAAGTTCAACCTAAGATAGAACTTACGTTCAAACTAGTGTGTTGTCTGTTGTAGTCTAGTTGTAGTGTTTAATTTATAAATGTACGCCTTAACCTCTATGTGAAGTTAGATTAGAAAGACTGAAGGAAGCCTTTGAAGTCTTGCTGAAGCATCTCCATGGCAACAGAGCACTGACTGGGACTCTTTGTTCTTTACACTGTCAGCACACACACACACACACACACACACACACACACTGTGAATGAATGCTGTCAATACAACAAAGCACACACACTTCATGTGTTTAGTCTCCAGTGAGACATGTGGGTGACAGATGTATTGATGTCCAAGGGACTCTGTCCATCCTTTGGTACTAATATAGCAACGTTATGAGACGAGCTAAAATCAACCACAAAGAAAGAACTAGTCAAAGAACAAACAAGTCTCTGTACAGGTTTACAGTAGACATATGTGACAAGACCAAAATAATATACTGTATACAGACTAATAGTTTATAGAGCATAGCAGGGTTTTTTGATATGTTATTTGATAAATAATCATCAGTAATGAGGCTGTAATGACTAAGTGGGTAAAGGCAAATAATACAACAGTCTGGTAAGTTCAGAAAATGACATCACTTTACTGTATTGGAGCCTTTTAAACCAGTAAAAGACAACACTTGTGCCATATTACGATATTGCAATATCCAAAATCCAAAAAGACCATATCTTGTCTCATATCACAATATTGATATAATATTGATATATTGGCCAGCTCTAATAAGTGTGTATATATATAGAAAGTTATTGTACAGAGTCCGTTATAGCATTAAGCCTGTGATTCTTTTAGTGATTGTCTCAGTAAGTGTGTGAGTTAAAGACTAACCCCTGAGTGTGTCCTGACCTGTGTGTGTCTTACAGAAAGCCTACTGTGGCCACTGTAGTGAAAGGATATGGGGGCTGGGCAGGCAGGGCTACAAGTGTATCAACTGCAAACTGCTGGTCCATAAGCGCTGTCACAGACTCATCCCTCAGACCTGCCAAAGGCTTATGGTGAGTATTTCATCATGTCCTGCCTGGTCAGCAAACTGTACCTTTTTTTTTTTTTTTTTTTTTAATACAGTATGTGTTTGTTGTTGAGCTGTGTAAAAGGGAGAATTTTTTATTACTTTGTGACAGACAATAAAGTTTCCTTCCACTTACCTGCCTGTCATATCCGACAGTAACACAGTCTCTCAGCATCTGAAATCACGCTTACGTGTGTTGACATGAATGATTGAATGAAGTACACGTTATACACTTATTGTCAGTGGTGGAATGTAACAAAGTATTTTTACTCAGGTACTGTACTTAAAGTGCCCATATTATGAAAAAACACTTTCTCTTGGATTTGGGGTGTTATTTTGTGTCTCTGGTGCTTCCACACGTATATACACATCCATGCTGTTTGAGTGGGATCAGGTTTCTGAATGTCTTCTGCCTTCAGTTGCTGGGTGAGCTGTTCCAAATCTGCACGGCTTTCTACGTCACTAGCTGAGACGAGGTGGCTAACCGTAGCACATGCTAGCGCTAGCATGCTAGCTCGTTCTCAATTGCAAACCACTGCTACAACAACACACACTAGTTGACCATAATCTCCAGAAGAACTACTTCCTGTCCCTGTTCTGCAGGTATTCCACAAGTGCGCCCTCGTCTAGAAGAAGTCTCCCAGCTAATCCTGCCTTGTACTGACCACAGTTGGAGAAAGAGTTATCTAGCTAGTTTTAAAAACATAATTCTGGTTCATTACAACATATTTACAACCAATTTTAACTTAGTTCTTGGCCGTCATTACGGTTCAGTCAGTTATTATACCAATGTACTCTCTTGTAATGACGCTAACAGTTTAGCCAGATTCAATACCACCTAAAATAATAAAATACAAAGTGAGAACAGGTTGGTAATAATCCCTCATTGCACAGAAAAACTACCGTAAAGAAGATTAAGGTTAAAGCAGGAAGTGGGTCTGTTTATCACAGTTTAGGTGATAATTTTACTCTTCACCCTTTTTTTTCTCTTCCGAAGATGTTATCCTGGGGGTCTGAACTCAGCTTGTCTGAACATCTGACTGCTCGTGTTCCTTCCCTCATCTGTTTTCTTTTTTATATATTTTTTAAATATTTATTATAAAGGGCGACCCAGTGGTGCTCGATGGTTAACAGAAGGGTGCAGTTTGTGAAAAAAGCAGAAGAGGGGATGTTTTTTGATCATGCACAACAATACAAAACAAAACATGCAAGAATTACATCCCCCTTCCAATACCGTGGATATAGTGCCACTTCAGCCAGGCATGCCAAACACTTAAATATGCACTTCAATATTAAACGGAAAAAAATCTCAAAATGAAATGGCACAACACGGTGTCAACATAAAACACAGCGCTTTCAAGCCAGAGAGCAGAGTTCACTTTGCGCCGAAAAAAAACGATCATTTGTTCCTCCGGAGTGTGTTTCACCATGATATTTTTCCTAAATTTAAATAGTTGTTTTTGGGCCTAAACTTCACTGTCATCGCTGCATGATGCCCACTTTTTCTGGCTAAACTCCACTACCACAGCACCTAAAAGGACCGTCATCTGGCAGTGCCTGTAGCCGGCTCACAGTCACCTAAACAACTGCAGCTACTATATAATTTATTGTGGCACCATGTGTTCACGTTACAGCGCTTTAATTAGTTTAAAATTCTTTTATTTTAGGAATGTAATATATGGTCTATCATCTATCGTTTGCACTATGCTCCATAATTAAAATAACTATCATAATTATAATTTACTCCTGCATACTTTGCACTCTTCAGTGCACTATTGTCTCAACCTGTCTATACTGTTTCTGTTTATAGTGTGTATATATTAGTGTGTATATATTGTTTGTTTTGTATGAGTAAGCACAGTGTGAGCAATACAATCCAAAGCAAAATTTGTGTCCTCATACCTGGCAAATAAAGCTGATTCTGATTCTATAGGTGAAGTAGCATTGATCACTTGGAGAGGGGGGGTACAGCATAGGCAGGGATACGTAGACCAGAAAAGGGGAAATCCCACGTGACCTTGCCGGAAACCCCCCGTGTTCTTCCACTTCCTCCCACAGTTCCAAAGACATGCAGGTGTTGTTAGGTTATCTGTTGACTCTAAATTGCCCCGTGGTGTGACTGGTTGTCTGGCTCTATGTGTGTCAGCCCTGTGATAGTCTGGTGTACCCCGCCATCCCGCAATGTCAGCGCCGCCTGAATAGGGTAAGTTGTTACAGATAATACTGTAGATTGATGTATATTTAATTATTTAACATCGAGTCTAGGGTTGTTGTGTTTTTTTTTGTCATGGTTAAATAACGGAAAGGGTTAACTGAAGATGAAACGTGACTCACATTGGAAAGCTTCTTTTCACAGCTCTGATCTTACTCTTTAAATATCATGCTGACCGTTTGAAATCGTCTTTGGTGCGAGGAACATTTATTACGTTCATACGCTGTGCTGCGGGTTGCCCTCTGTACTTTTGGGTTGAAGTGTTTTTCTGTTTCATTTTGGACAGAATAGTTAGCACTTAAATACTTTTCCTCAGTAGCCCTGTGATTCCCATCTCACAGTCAATGTCAACATTCATTTTGTTTGAATGAGTGGTAGCACAGACATATTGACAAGAGATCAATGCATTCAAGCACAACACAGATAAAGCTATTGGTACTCTGCCTGTCTTTCTGCAGATCCTCCTCACATTCTTTTAAAATTATGCCCCAAGTTTAGTGACAGCAAACCAGTGTGCTCCATGTAATCAATCCATTCAATCACAAAGCAAGCGTCTGAACAAGCACAAAGGTCCCAAATCCAAACTCAAATCAATGTAGCTCAGGAAAATGTACCTGAAGTCTTAAAGGAATAGTAAGCAATGTAGAAAAATCCTTACATTTTAGAAACTGGAAACAGTTCTTTCAATCAACTAAGTGATACATTTGCTAATCATTTCAGCTGGACTTGTAAGCCTGTATATTGCTGGGTAGTGTAATTTATAATGAAACATCATAGGCAAAAATCTTAATTTGTGAATTAACTAGTAGCTAAAGCTCTCAGATGAATGTAGCGGAGTAAAAAGTACAATATTTCTCTCTGAAATGTAGCGGAGTAGAAGTAGAAAGTGGCATGAAACGAAAAGACTCAAGTAAAGTACCTCAAGTTTGTACATAAGTACAGTACAAGTAAATGTACTTAGTTGCATTCCTTCACTGATCACAGCGT
Organism: Percina caprodes; assembly: GCA_013375575.1. NCBI lineage: Eukaryota > Metazoa > Chordata > Actinopteri > Perciformes > Percidae > Percina > Percina caprodes. Next base: position 2,202,392 of record JABXJD010000031.1, read on the forward strand.
CAACACAAGATCTTCAATATCAGATAAGTCCCCCTCCCACCCCATGAAACCTCCACATTGTCAGTAGAGTCTTGGAGCAACAGCATGTCTGGACATTAGCAAACACAGACTTTTCCTTGCAAACATGAATCATCATACACTCGACCAGGAGTGTAAAACCATGAGTGGATATTTGAGTGGGTTTTTGGGGGGATGTGTTGTGAGAGATTTAGTTGGAGTTTTTAATCTCTTTGTTCAGGATCCAGTCATGCCATCACAGGAGCCCCCTTCAGATGCCAAGAGTGAAGAAGTGGACCTTCCACCAGAAGACACAGAGGACACAGACGGAAGTAAGACCTTCTTCTTCTTCTTATTTTTTAAACAAGAACAATGCTGCCGTGTTATTGGCTACAGTGTTTTTTTATGTCTAAGGTACATACTATACACGCTCAATGATGGCCCTTACATCTTCAGACTAGAGCTTGAAAACATAATTGACTAATCGATGAGTTGTCACTCAGCTGTCAAGAGCACTTAGTACTTCTGCCAACTCAGTCAGTCGGGCTCAGGATAGTTTTTACTGTTACTGCTCTCTCTAAAGACACTTTCCCTTCTCATTACTCACTCTAGGACATTGTTAACAAGCACAAATTATTATGAGTCATGTTTTTTTGTTATTTCTGTTTTTGTCTCACTGATTGTTACCATGGGTGAGGGGGCTAAATGTTTAGGTCAGTCAGGTAGGTCTCTATTTTTTTTTTTTAAACTTGCGTAAGATTAATCTACAAGCAAAAACAAAAGCATCATAACTCACAAACCAACCTCAGATCTCTTTGTGGAACTGACCCTGATTATTTTTTTATATGAGCTCTCTGTCATGTGAACTTTATCAAATCCAGAACCTGCTCCTCACATTTCAAAGAGTTTAGCAAAAAATCCAAAAAAATTCAGCAAAAGCTTAAAAAATACATGCAAACAACATACATGACTTAACATGATGAGCTCCCCATTGACATCGGGACAGCCGAAAGCCTACATACACATCGAAGGCTAAAAACACATCTCTTCTGACTGCACCTTGTATTAAAAACAGTTTTTTACAGCTACACTTTAAATGTCTCTTTGGCTTATTTTAAGCTAATGTACATGCACTTACTACTTGTTTTTGTTGTTGTTTTTTCATTCAAACCTTTATTTAACCAGAATAAAAAACTCCTTGAGATTAAAAATCTCTTTTAAAAGAGTGTCCTGGCAAGACACAGAGTGCCTGGAGTTTGTAACTTCAAGGTTGAAAGCACTCAACTGGAAGTCACTTTGGATAAAAGCGTCAGCTATATGACATGTAATGTAATGTAATGTAATGTAATGAAACACAACTCCCGTGAGTTTAAATTAGCAACAGTATAGAGCTGTACATATATCTACAAAGGGGTATGACAGTAAAATGTGTCCTCAGTGTTTCCAATGGACACTATTTGTACTGTATATTACATGTAAAGTAAAATCAATACGCATGATGTAATGAATGGATACTTTAGACCTTGGTAGCTTCACCTCACATTCGCTATCTTCACTTACTTGACTCTCAACTGTTATCTAACCACCTTCCGGCTCTCTGATGGAATCCCAGTAAACAACAGTCCTAAATCCTATTAAAAGGAGCCTGGGCTGATGTGGCGGTCTGCGTGGGGATCCCTGATATGACATGCTCTGTGGGTTGACCTAGTTTGCCATTCCCCCTTGATAGCTGGACTCAAGGCTGTGTCCTCTGCCTCCCTCTACTGGCCAAAGAAACCTGCCAGTGCTGATTCAATTCTGTCACATTATGATGGTCCTAATTCATTGGCTTTCCCTGTGTCTGTCGTTTGCAGTATCTTTTTTACCACACAACTGTTCCTTGGATAAAACAGAAGATGCAGAAACAGAGGTGAGAAGGGGTCTGAATCGCTACAGAATTCAATTTGGCTCGTTTAAAAAAGATTAGCAGGTTCATAGTTTTTGCTCGACTGAAGTCACAGGCTGTAATAATGTTTTTCTTTAATAAAATACACATTAAATATTTATTAATTAATGATAATGTGTAATTTGGAAAGCATTGCTACTTGATAATTCTTCTACCTTAAACGTATACATAAAGACATTCATGCGAAAACACTAACCTACATATTTATACTTAGTCATTTATGTTAAAGAGATTTGGAGTTTCATATTTATTGCTCTTATTGTTTCAAATAAGTTCCTTTCTTTTGACTGTAGTAACAAGCTGTAATGTATTCTTTTAATACAATACACATATTACATATTTGGGGAAAGGAAAACTGATTTTCTTAATTATAGTAAATAAAGGTAAGCGTTGCTACTTGATTTTTTTTTTTTCTTTTTGAAAACTTGAACATAAAAACCTGTACGCTCTAGCCTACCTTTGTATTGTGAATGTATCGAGCCACTGACGACCCTCTGTCCTCTGGCCCCTCCAGGACATTAAAGCAGTAGTGGATGGAATTGACGGCATCAAGCTGTCCCAGGACCTGGCTCTGGGCCTGGGGGACTTTGACCTGATCCGAGTGATCGGGCGTGGCAGCTACGCCAAGGTGCTGCTGGTTCGGCTAAAGAAGAACAAGCAGGTGTACGCCATGAAGGTGGTGAAGAAGGAGCTGGTCCACGATGATGAGGTGAGACGGGCTGGGACTATATGCTTTTGTCCTGATTTTGATTCTTTCACGATTCATTGGGGTGCCAGTTTGATTTGTATTCCAATTTACATTTGTTGGGATTCTAGGAGTATTGCGGTTCGAAAGTAATGAGTATAGACCTTTTTCACAGCAGACATGTTGACATGTCACAGTAGGAACAGCACAGCATATTCAAAACCATTAATGGTGGCTGCATTCCACTTAGGAGAGGCCCTGGTATTGCGCATGCTGACTCGCTGATACAGCTCACTGGGACACTTGATGGAATTGAGCCATCGTTAAGGTGATCAATTTCAGCTATGACAAGTTATGTATGAAAAAAGTCCATTGCAATTTATTTTTTTTTCTTCTTTAACCAAAACTAAAGTTGAATAATACACTTCTAGAGACAATATATTACGAGACATTTCTAAAAACAAGAAGAATTCACATGACAAGTCAGTCAGTCAGTCAGTCAGTCAGTCAGTCTGACGTTTATTTAATCTGTAAAGAAGAACATAACATGATTTTTTCTGCATGTTCTGCTTTGGGTCTGTTTTGCTGGAAACGGATATGATGGTGTCATGATGGTCTCATGTCTGTGTGTGAAGTACAGAGCGTGATTCATTTGATGGTGAGCATAGCTGAAGAAGAGCAACAACAAAATAGTTGTTAAAAAAGTGGCGTAGCGTGATCTTTGACATCGCTGGTGTCTCTTCAAGATGATCCAGCCGGCCGCTGCACCTCTGCTGATTTTACTATTGGAATATACAGACCAAGCAAGTTCATTTACTATGTGTTTTGCATAAACTGTATCTTTAACCCTAATGTTGTCTTCCCGTCCACCAAGTGACATTTTTTGGAGCTTTTTCTGAAGTTTTTGTCGCTTTCTTTCTATGCTTTTGATGTTTTTTTTAAACGTTTTTGTCACTTTTTTCCGTTAACCTAATTCAAAGGAAATTTTACCAAATGTTTTAAGAAAAAAAAAAAATCAGACGTTATGAATTATTTTGACTAATATTTAAGATCAGAGGGTGTTGAGTGAATCACAGTTCATGTCAAGGAGACTGTTTTAAAAACACTTTTCAAATGCTGTGAAATTGAATAAAACACTCCAAATCCAATGGAAATAATCATTGATTTTACCTGCTGAGAATGTTGTATGGTTTCCATACGATGTTCATCTATGCATCCAAGTTATTTTTGGGCAACTTGGTTGAAAGACAACCATATTTCTGATTTGGCAAAACACTTTGGAATAGGATCAAATTTGACCTAAGGACAACACAAGGGTTGTGGCATTTAAAAACAGGCCCTCACCCAGGCCCAGCTCACCTGGTAGAGTAGGCACCCATATATAGAGGTGTACTCCTTGACGCCCTACAGCCCTATGCTGCATGTCATTCTCCCTCTCTCTCTCCCGTTTCAAATCAAAGCTGTCCTATCCAAATAAAGGCCTAAAAACGCCCAAAAAATAATCTTAAAAAAGGACTTAAAAACAAAGGAATCCAAGACAACACTGAGAGAGATAGAAGTGCTGCATCCTGTTGACTTTGCAGCGTTTGTGTTGTTTAAACTCACTAGATGGCGGTATTGCTCAACATTTAACTCATGAAAAACCCAAACCACTGGATCACTGTCCAGAGCTACTGCGTCATCCTGCTCAACTAATCCAGAACAACAAAACTCATGTCACAGAGGCTTTATGACTCCACTTCCTTCATCAACTCATAACATGGTTTTCTTTTCCACACATTACACTGTGTAACACTATACCAAATCCATTTTGGTCAGCTGAAAAACAAAACAAATTTGACTGTAAGACGGATACAGTTTTGCCCTAGTAAGAAGGATTTAAGGAAAGTACTGAGACTTCTTAAAGGTCCCACGGTGTGACAATTTCACTTTATGAGGTTTTTTAACATTAATATGAGTTCCCCCAGCCTGCCTATGGTCCCCCAGTGGCTAGAAATGGTGATAGGTGTAAACCGAGCCCTGGGTATCCTGCTCCGCCTTTGAGAAAATGAAAGCTCAGATGGGCCGATTTGGAATCTTGCTCCTTATGAGGTCATAAGGGGCTCTATAATTTATAAAGTCCCAACAATTCCCCAAGAGCAAGCATGGTGCGACAGTGCGACCATGTGCAGTGGCGAGGAAAAACTCCCCTTTAGGAAGAAACCTCGGTCAGACCCAGGCTCTTGGTAGGCGGAGTCTGACGGTGCCGGTTGGAGCTGGTTCCACAGGAGAGGAGCCTGATAGCTGAAAAAATAATTTAAAAAATTAAATTAAAAATAAATTTGAGAAAAGCATACAAAGAGCACCATGTCATGGGACTTTTAATGTTGTGATTGGACATGAATTTATTCATAACTCTAATAATGCACATTAGTTTAATAATTCATCTCTTAGTACTCTAATTGCTTGACATCAAAGGAAGCTTGTGAGAGCTCCTACAGACTACTAAAGGAGCTGAAATGACCAACATGAGATATGTTGTCATAACAACACTTAAATTCCTCAAGTAATGATGAGTTCTCGCTTTAGATCCGGCCGCTACAAAAAGTATAAAGTGTGTTTCTTATAAGTGCTTATCAATGTTTTCTAATCTAACAAAATGTGTTTATGATGCTATTTTTAAAACATGTATAGTATTTTTTTTACACATAATAATCCTAATAGGCAGCTTTAAGAACTTAATAGGACCTTATTACCCATTAACTAACGCTTATTACAAGGACCTTAATATGAAGTGTTACCGGTAACTATTTTTTATTTTTTTTATATTTATAGAATTAGATTCCAGTAGTGGGTTGTTGACAACATGATTGACATGATCCAAAAAATACACTAATTTTGGACCGGTTAAAAGTTAATTGATGGAAAATAGTACTAGTAATAATTGAAAACACTTCCAAAATTCATAACATGTTTTGTTAAATGAAAAAAAGCTGCTTTAAAGATTTAGTGTGTAACTTTTTGATATAAGCAAACGTCAAAATGAGTGGAATGCCAAATGAGTTTCTACAAAGCTAATTGAGACTGTCCGCTCCACACAACTCAACTACAACATCTCTGTATTTCTCAGTACTAAGTTTCCTTGGCCGACCACTGCGTCTACGATCTTCAACATTGCCCGACTTTTTGCAAGTGTACCTATAAGAACTGATGCTGGTTTGAAGTAAAATGGTAGTAACACCAAATATTGATGTGATTTAGATTTTTCTTTTGTTTGCTCTCTTTGCATTAAAAATAAACAATCATTAGTTTTGTTTTTGAAAGCATTCTTAGTTTGTAGCATTTTTTCACACTAAGACTTTTGCATAGTACTATGTACACACACACACACACACACACACACACACACACACACACACACACACACAGAGAGTATGTATAGTTCTGTCTGGGTGTCATTTGTTGAGCCTTCATTCGTGTCAATGACTAACTGGTGGACCAGTTATCATTTGGGTCCATGCTTTTAACAGCAACCAAACAGTCTGAGAAAAATCCTGAGTGTGAGGATTGTTCTCAAGACTACATTTTTATCTATGGCATGGTGTATCTCCCATGGGTCTGTTTAACCACAGAGAAAGTCTATTGATCAGACAAATTCATTGTTAATACAGTCTCTATCCTTCTTGGCATCTCTGTCTCCGTCCGTCTCCCCTCCTCTCTCCAGGATATTGACTGGGTGCAGACAGAGAAGCATGTGTTTGAGCAGGCGTCCACCAATCCATTCTTAGTAGGCCTCCACTCCTGTTTCCAGACAGAAAGTCGGTAAGAAGCATGATAAATAAGGCTGACACTTACACCATATTCAAAGCCAATACATTTCAGTTGCATGCAGCTCATAGTACCTGACAGTACTTTTCAATAATTAATTATTACTTTGTGATGATGGGTCTGTTCTTCATTAATCATTTCATGCAAGTTCACAATTGTGGTTCCCTCTGTCCAAATACATGGAAAGCTCCACAGACTCAAGACATTTGTGGAGATCCCCTTCCAAACACATGTAATGGATTTATATGGTGATCTTCTCAAAAGTTTTTCTAAAAAGTATTCCATTTTATAAACAAGCAGTACCATACAATGACCAATAGGCATACAGTGGACATAGTAATTGTAGGTTATTCCCCTCTGCTTGTCAAACTAGCAGAACAAAATAAACACTAACCCTAACCATGCTCAGTGAAGCAATTTTTTAGTACAAATGAAACAAAAGGTAGTTACCACCTAAATGCACAGGATGAATTTGTATGTGTTTTAAGTAACTTTCTCAATGTCATTGGAGCTTTGTGGCACAGAGGAATGAACTGTATCAAGCCACAAAGACACTACCGCTTGATTAGTTTGTTATCCAGTCGTAACATTTCTCAAAGAGCCTCTGTTAAACAACATCAGTGGTGTACTGATGGATTTTCCCATGTTGTTCTGGTTTCCAGGTTATTTCTGGTGATTGAATATGTTAACGGCGGGGACTTGATGTTCCATATGCAACGACAAAGGAAGCTCCCTGAAGAACATGCAAGGTAGCGTGCAATCCTGTTTATAGATGCTACTAGTTTGTCTACCTTAGTGTGTTACTTTTACAGGGAAATTATAAGTTTGTTCATTGTTTTTTTCAGCTTTGATCCTGAATGAAAATCTGCAGGATTTAGCAGACAGGTTTTTTCACTTGGGTGGAAATGTGTTAACATTCAGATTTTATTTGTTTAAAATCTGCTGAACGTTCTGCGGATTTCTGCAGCCGCAGATTCGGCGTGGCCCTGATCAAAACATTATCAGAGATGTTACTAAGTCCAGGTAGCATTTTTTTAAACACATATGAAGTGAAGTGGCTTTATCTTTTGGCCTTTTCTCAAATGCTGTAATGTACGGTTTAAATTGTCAGGACCAAGTGGAGTTACTTCAGTAAGTCTACCAGGAATCATAGGGTAATATAGAAGTGGGTGGATTTATAATTGGATTTTGGTTAGGTTGCATTAGCCACACAGAAAATACATTGATGTAACTGGCAACTATTTTGTGTTGGACTAACTCAACCTCCTTTGTATTTCACATAATTTCATGTAGCATCTGTGTGAGAGTCTGTGTTCATTTGAAGATGCTTTCATACGCATGTCTAAAACGTCCCTCAACAGCATTCTTCTTCTAAAAACTCCTTACAACCGTATGCTTAATGGGATGCTTTTGAAGCTCTTCACGGATGCAGCAACGCTACCAAAAGATAACTTTTCCACCTCTGAGAAATATAATGAGCACCCATAATTCATTGTGCCTGTCGACTTGCAGGGCATTCCAACTGCGGCTCTGATAAATGCTGGATCAAAGGCTGGGTAATTTAGAGAGGCACTGTTGGGCCCCTATCGGCCCCAGCAATCTGTATTCTGGAGACAGTGGCTGTACATATGCAAAGCAGCATGTTAATCACTCATAATGATTGTACATATTCATGAGCAGTGCTCTAAGAGAGAGCCCTGCCGCATTCCCCCGCGCCGTGGGGGAGGCGGGCCGGTGGGCGATGGATGGTGCTGCTGATAGGACGCAGTTTCTATCAGTCTGATGCCAGCAATAAAACAACAGTGCACAATGGAAGCTGTCACAGTAAAAAAAAGAAAAACGTGGGGGAGCGATGTGGGATTTGTGATTTCTCTGTCAAACATCTCTCCATTCCAGTCTTTCCCTCAGTGTTTGACAATCACGGATTTACAGCAAGCAGACAGAGAGACGCGTCACTGTTAATGAAGGCTTATCTCCTAGAGACAGAATACACACTACCTACACATGGAGAGGAAACGCTACTGAGTCACCAAAGACACACCAAGTACATCCAATCATGGTCAAAACTAAAAGGTTTTAAAGGTTGTGTTTGCTATAAATATGTCTGTTTAGGAGAATACTTTTAGTAACATAGGTCTGCTTATGAAAGCCCTTTATACCTAAAACTCAATTAACCAAATGTGCTGCATGTGTGTTATTTTTATATATAAAATATATATATATATTTTTATGTAGACATTGTACTAAACATTTCCTATCATCTAAAGAAGCCTTAAGTGACATAAGTGCCTCTTGAAGCTGTAGCCAGCAGTGGGGCTGGCAGGTTTGTTGTGAGCAGGGTAGCATAAGGGCCATTGAGTTAATAAAGTCAAGTGGTTTCATTACTTTAGTAGCATGTACTGTATGTGCTCAGCAGATTACTTGGTGAGCCGTCTCTCTGATCATACGATATCTAATTTTGTCTTGAGGGTGGCAATAGAGGAAAGCTCTAGGGTTCAGAATGGAAAGGGGTCATCCTCTAGGGGCATGAAATCTTCTTCAGCTCTTTCCAGACATGGAATCTGTAAAATTGTTGGCCTTTTCATCTGTTAAAGTAATGTTTTTTTTGGCATTCAGATAGGTCTTCATTAAATAAATGCTGTGCATTGGCTTTATTCAAACACGAACGCTGCAAGAGAGTGCAAAGCCTCTCTTCTAACCTCTCTTCTCTTTTCTTCTAACCACAGTCTGACTGGCAAATAGCAGTAAATTGGAAAATAAAAAAATGACCTCTTAAAACCGATTTTGCAATCTGTTTATCTCTGTGGCTTAAGTAATGAGTGTGATGGTCATATGAGATCACAACATGTGCAAGTACAAAGGTCTATAGATGTTGGGGTTTTCGTGTGTACAAGAGGGACATTTCTGGCCTGACGGTGGCACTAGAGGACAGGTCAGACACATCATTCTCTGCATTTCTCTCTTCTCCTCCACAGATTTTATGCTGCTGAAATCTGTATCGCTCTGAACTTCCTGCATGAAAAGGGCATCATCTACCGAGATCTGAAGCTGGACAACGTTCTCCTGGATCACGAGGGACACATCAAGCTCACAGACTACGGCATGTGCAAGGCAAGACACACATTGATTTATTCCAGTCGAACGTGTATGTGGCTGGCGTAGGGTTATCAATTATGCAGCAGATCTATATTGACTGGAAGGACTAACAGGGCCCCCGTCTTTGTTTATTCGTCCATCATATATGTTCTTGCGTATCATATTGCCCGGGGTCCTGTTGCACTCCCTGCTACACCCTCCCGGCTACACCTTGCTACACTCTGCAATGCCCTGCAGTGTCCTGCTGCATCCTGCTACATCCACCTATGCTCTACTATGCCACACTACACCCTGTAACACCCTGCTATGACATGACTACTATTTGTAGTCAGTAGCTATGTTTCTGTCCACACGTTTTTATCCGAATTAAGTGACATTGAATAAAAAATGCCTAATGGAAATAGTAACAGTGATGGAATTTCATGAATATCGACTCAAAAGAAATCCGTTCGATCTCATTGGATTTTCTCTTGATTGTTATGCGGCTTATGCGATAAATGCTGATGGAAACGTCATTTGCAGGATGAATAATGTATTGCGATTAAGTTGTAGGTCATTTTATTGTTGCAACCCGCCACAAAACGAAGAGGAAGAAGTTTTAGTTCATTTCTGCCCAGTATTTCCGCTCTGTTTGCAAACATGGCTGGCGTCAACAAAGACAGATGGAAGTGGACGAACGAGGAGACGAGAGGCTTTCTGAATTTAATTTATCAGGAACTTGAGAAGGAAATGACCAACAAAGGTTAGGACAAGCGTGGGACGTCCTCCGGAGCAAATGGAAGGCGCTCAAACAGAGAGACATGTCTCAAAAAAGAGTTGTCTCGCAGCGGTGCCGGAGGGACAATAAAAGGCAAGTTGCATCTGCATCATCATAGCGATGTGTTGATAGCATCGTTGTTTTCTTATGATAGCTCGATATGTCGCTATCAGCTGGCACATACGCACGGTTATAACTTGTGCAATACTGATCATTTGTTGATAGACGGTGCGATCCATTTTGTCTAGAAAAACTTTGTTCACAAATGTTTGCTTGAATGTTGTATGATTCAGTGTGAAATTGAATGGAAACAGCTTAAAAACTCTAAAATCAATTTGATATGCCAATGTGATCGCAAAACAGCATGTGACGTCAGGTTTTTATTTGCTTTAAAGCCGTTGGATGGAAACACACTTTCACCATCTTTATTTGCGTAACTTTTTTTTTACTGAACTTCAGATAATTCGATTGAAAAGTGGATGGAAACTTAGCTACTGTTCCATTATCTTTATTGTGACTATTATTGCCACTGTGCATTACACCCCCAACCGGCCCCACACGGCACCGCCCTCCAAGAGCCTGGGTCTGTCCCAGGTTTCTTCCTAAAAGGAGTTTTTCCTCGCCACTGTCGCACTAGTTGCTTGCTCTTGGGGGAATTACTAGAATTGTTGGGGCTTTGTAAATTATAGAGTGTGGTCTAGACCTACTCTATCAGGTCTAGACCTACTCTATCTGTAAAGTGTCTCGAGATAACTCTTGTTATGATTTGATACTATAAATAAAATTGAATTGAATTATTATCTTTTATCACTGCAACCACTTGCTCTTCCTCCACCTCCCACAGGAGGGGATCAGACCAGGTGACACCACGAGTACCTTCTGTGGAACACCCAACTACATTGCACCTGAGATCCTCCGAGGAGAGGACTACGGTGAGTACCACTGGGTTGTCAGTTCACATCCAAATGCTCGTCCCAACAAATAACATTTTTGTTTTCAAGCTGCTGATGGTGAATCTTTACATTTGAATGGAAAGGCGATGAAGGATGGACTAAAATCATGCCCCATACAACCATATCTGCATCAGGCAACCTGTGTAGCCTAAAGCCCAGTTCAAACCAAAGACTTGTGGAAGACTTAGGTGCACTTATTTAGTGGGGGGAGGGGGTTAGGAGTCCTCCGTCAACAAAATGTTATGTTTTTCAATATAACAGAAACAATTTCACATAATTTAGACCGTTATTATTACCATATCTGTGTCTAAAACAATGGAAAAGCTAGAGCAGATAATACATAAATAAGTAATAAAACTATGGGGCCCACTACAATTATTAGATCTGAGAAAAGTCATCAAGTTAGTTTTGATGCTTTGATTTTACATTAAATTTGGCTTAGGTGGTCCCTTAAACAACTTGGGAGCTGCACCCAAGCCTTATAATGGCATGAAAAACGGTCTGAACCGGCCCGTCTCAGCTCGACTCAAGCCGGCTGATAATGTCGCCTGCATCTCAGCTGGTCAAGTCTCCAGAGGCTGGATTTAGAACAAAAGGCACGCGACCTGTTTTAACAGCCAATAGACAAGCCATCTTGTAGTGAGGTACAACTAACTGTTTTATATCTATGAGTTGCAAACTGTCAACTGATCGATATGACAGAGTTTTAGATGGAGGCTCAAAGAGCGCCCGCGAGCACAAAATGTGGTCAAGCGAGCCAGAGAGTGACTAAAGTAAGGAAGTGGCATTAGAACAAAGCATTGACAAAGAAATAAATCCTTTTTCGCCGTTTCATCACTACTCAAAATCCTGTAGCTGGTATCTCACTATCACTGTCCTCGTTCATATTTTTAAGCCAGAACGAAGGTACAGGGCGTCGTTGCTATGGAGATAATACACTGTCTCGTCAAGTTGCATTGGTGTAAACTGACAGGCTTTGAAAGTAGTTGCAAGTTTGAACTCATCTCGTGGCAAATCGTTGGTCTAAACTGGGCTTAAGCGGCAGATTATGTACACAGAGAACGTTGTCCACTAGTGACCAGCCTTAGTTTTGGATTCATACTGATGCACTGATGCAATGGGAGGTATTTGAGTCTTTGAGTCTTTTCATGCCACACATATGTCTGTCTTTATCATATGTGTTATCATTGTGTGCCCTCGCAGGCTTCAGTGTGGACTGGTGGGCTCTGGGCGTGCTGATGTTTGAGATGATGGCTGGCCGGTCACCGTTTGACATTATCACCGACAATCCAGACATGAACACAGAGGAGTACCTTTTTCAAGGTGAGGCAGAGGCATTTAACATCATATAGGATTTACACCTGTAAGATCTCACTCTGCAAGAGGAGTTTTCATGGCACCACTGTACAGGGAGGGGGCTTTAAACTGGGATAGAGCAGTTAAAACCTTCGCTAGCCTAGAACATTTATTAGTTTTTCTTTTTAGTGGACATTTGCAGATGTGGGTTACTGTAAGAGTTTGCATTAATAGTTTTTTTAGTTTTTTACGTAATGAAGCTTTATTCTGCCTTGTAAAAGCAACACTACCAACAAATAATCTTTTCTAAAAGTTATCATACAGTATATTCTCAAATAATGGCTGGGTCTTAAACAAGTGTCCATATTGAAAGGGTTCATCTTTGGGGTGGCATAAATATGCGTTCAACATTTTTTTGGCATCTGCTCAGTGGAAATGAAAAGTTTTAATTACCCGAGAGTGCATGGAAAGGTGGCCGTTAGTTCACAAAATACAAAAGTGTCAGTCAAAGAAAATGTTGGCCTGAAGGTGTTCTGCTGCTGGAGGGAATATTATGGCATTTTTCCCATTACATGGTACCTGCTCCACTCGCCTCGACCCGGCCACGGTCCCCTGTCCTCCTTTTTCCAGTGTAGATTCAGTACCGCCTCATGCGGGAAGCGAGTTTGGCTGGTCGTCATAGCGATGCCGCGGGAAACTGCCGTGACCTAACTCGACACACACACAGAACTTGGAAGGTGTGTTGTTTTTGAAAAAATGATTTTTCCATCCTTGCCAGCCATGCTAGTGAGGCTGTGCATTGGGTTAAATGCCAACATTAAAAACATAGAACTCACAAGCGAACAGTGGTAATATTAACATGGTGATGTTTAGCAGGTATAATGTTTACCGTATGTTCACCATCTTAGTTTATGTTAGCATGCTAACATTTCTTAATTAGCAATTAAAAGTACAGTCGAGGCTGATGGGAAACCCATTCGTTTTGCAGGTATTTGGTCATTTCAGTTTAATTCATCCGAAGGGGACATGTAGAACAAAAGGTGTGGAGACATTTAACTCAAAACACGAAAACCTGCTGCTGGTGTTTGTACAATCATGAATGTCTGTACAAAATGTATTCATCCAATATTTGTCGAGATATTTTGCTCTGGGCTGACCAACTGCAAGAAAAGGTTGAGAATCATTATATAATTTGAATTGTAAATGTTGTTTTACTGCAGTTCTCAGGATTTCAATTGTTTCTTTTTATTGGTTAACCACATACATACAAATACTACAGATTAAAATACACATAATCGATAAAAGGTGAAGGTGTGATGAGATGCAAAAAACCCTCAGGGGAGCTAAATCTAGGCACTCTAATATTTCATCCAATTAAAACAAAAAAATCAAATCAACAGAATACAAATACAAAAGGTAAAGTAATAGTATAAGTTACATGGGTTGTTTACGAAGACCTTCCATAGGGATAACATTGCACAGACAAAAACAAACCTTTTACAGCTTTCTTAAATTGTACAAGGATTAGCTTTGGAAAAATAGGATGGCAAAGCTTTCCATATCACTGAACCGCTGTAATTTAAATGGGAACTATGCAGTTTTTAACTGAACAGCTGCTGAGTCATTGGAATGGTTATATGACTTTTTCGAGTTGAATGGTGGTCGTCTCGCACCCCCACTAACGCCTGTGAGCGTAAAAACCACCCTTGCAACTTGCAACTCAGCGTCCGGAAGTTTCACGGGATATCAGGTCTCGCGATGTAACTTATTGCTTCACGGCACCGCACACGTACGCCCGTTCAGGAACCGGCTAACAAGGTACCGATAGAGTTTTTCACACTGTCGTCATTGCTGAGCCGGCAAAAAGAAGCAGAAAGCTAGGAAAGCATTGTCAAACGAACAGAGAAAGAGGAAACAGCTGACCGACCGAGCAAAGAGTCAGACACAAGTAAATATAGGAGCTGCCAAATATCTATTCCAAAGGTGTAGGGGGGCTCTCAAGAGAAACCTGCAAGCATTAAAGCGCAGCCTCTATAATATGTGTCCTATTTGCTTTTGTGTTCCTCAAGCCATATGGTACCCTTACATAGCCCATCCCTTTACCTCCACCTCCCTCCCTCTCTCACACAGCCTCCCACATAGTCCTCTGTAACAGAATTGGCCCAAACTGCATAGCGCCCCTTTAAACCAAATTGAAGTTGAGATGTTTGACAGATAGGAAACCTGAGTAAATAAGGTATCATAACAGGTTTTTTTGCTTTGTATCTTCCATACATAGTAAACTATATTTGTCTCAACATCTAACTACATCCTCTATGGTTTAAGGGATTATGATAGAGGAACTATGGGAAATCAAATATAAACATTAAGAGCACATGGCAGGCTGTTTGATGCCATTTAAACAAAGACATGTTTATTTAACCCTTTGTGACGCTTAAATGATATTGCGAGAGGAAAAACAGATTGCATGTAATGGAATAACAATCAGCTCTGGGCTGAAAAGGATTCATGTCTGTGTAAATCCAGGCTTCGATGGTTCTGGTTTGCTTCATTAAAAAGGAAGGGATCTCAGAAACAGGGCTAACTTTATTTCTCTCAAATGTTAATTTGTGCATTTGAGAGTAAACTTATTGGTTTTTTTTTACATAGCCAGATGAGGCCAAGGGAAAGGCCTTAACATGCATTCATACTGTTGTTTTGTCCTTCCTCTGTGTTTATTTCCACCTTGGTAATCAAATTATTTTAGTGATTTGTGTGTTTCAAATTCAGTTGACAGGTTACATGGTCCTTTATATGTTGAGTAAAATCCAGCCTCAGGCTGACTAAACTCATTAAACCCCATTGGATGAGCTCAGAAATGCATTGGGCTGAAAAGCAAGCTGGTTATATTAATGTCTTAAAGGATAACAAAACTAACAATTCACTTTTTATCTACGTGGCTCTTACAACCCAAAAATGCTGTTACAGTATGTGTGTGTGAGTAAGAAATGGGTTACTATTTGAGAATTTATGTAACGATGTACTGCTGCATGCACATGCAGTAATGCATGCTCCCCCACCCCTCATGAACTGTGGAGAATCTGGCAGTACATCCTGGCCTCTGTTACAGATGAGATTTAAGGTGCATGTGTGGAACAGTTCAGCGTTAGTCAGGCTACATTTACATTGCTACATTTTGGGTTAAAACCAAATGTCTTTTGCTACATTTTACTTACTTGAAATTTCTTCTGCCCCCGTTTTTACTTGGAATCTCCGGGTTCTGGTTGCAGACTCAACGACCGCAAACGGAGACCTTTGGCAGGACCAACAGCGATGCCGGAAAGCAATTTTGACTCAAAACTCCACTTAAAAACCAAAACGTAGCAATGTAAATGTAGCCTTAGTTAGCTCTCAGTCAGGAAGTTAGAACACATACAGTTATATAAGCATGTTTTCTGTAGTTGGAACCAGTGGGGGATTCGGCATACTCTTGTCTTCTTCCAAAACAGTTGTGAAGAACACCAGGAGTAATTGTCAGCAGGCGGGAGTTTTTAATAAAACAAAATTATGACCGGTGTGTTAACTGCATGTGAAAATTAATCAGAGCACACAAGGCCTAATTTCCTCTCAAGTTACCATTTCACCGGATGCTAACAAATGTAGCATTTAAAAGGCTATTTATTTATTTTTTTACTTAGTCGGATGCAGTCACTCCATATGAAACACACCGGGCTTACTTCACTTTCAGCTAACATCACGGAGAACAATGAGGCCAAAACGCACCATCAGTCTGTTTTAACCAAATATTCTCTGTCTAGCTCAGACAGGTCCGGCCCACTTTAACCCCTGATTGGAACATTGTTTCATAATTAGGACTTTAAGGAGACATATGTAGAAATCTGGCCAGCATTTACTTGTACATGTAATTGGAAAGCCTCACATAACAAAATGAGTCAAGGGAAAAGGAGAGTCCACACTAATGCTGACATTTGGGTTTCGGTAATGTGCTGCTACTCTTTCTGGGAAGCATAGACTGTTACATAGAAAGCTGTAGCATGCCTGACATCACCTATATGTTTCTAAAGAGGAGTGTGTTGAAGCTTTAATCGTCTTCTCTGTTTGCGACTGTCACTGTACCTAACTGGAGCCAGAAAAGCAAATCTCAGTGTATGCTTTAATAACTTCTTAATGTACACCAGGTAGAGTGTTGATCGTATGTGTATACTTGCATATTTTTGCCGTATGCTGCCAGTGCATTTTAGTTATTTAATTTTTTTCTATTTATTTTATTTTTGGTACCTCATCTTTTTATTGTGCTTTTACTGTGTTATCTATTTATTCTGTATTATCTTTTTGTGCAGCACTTTGTAGACCTTGTGCTTGTTAAAATTGTGCTATATAAATAGAAAGTGGATTGGGTTGGATTGGATTAATGTAAAAAGGATTTAACTTTACCCCCTACACACATATAATCGGTGAAATTAAATACTAACTTGAAATTTCTGGAAATGAACTTTGAATTGATTTTCCTAAGCAGGTCATGTCCAGACATGAAAACTGTGTGTGAAAAAAGCAAAAGGCTCTAGTTGATGAAACTAGACTGTGTCATCATCCAGCAATGCACTGGGCTGGCCAATCAAATTAGTGCAAGCTCACATGCCTGTTGGAACATCCTGTACTTCTCCAGGCTGGATGCAAGCAAACATGAACAAGGGTCATTTGGTGGTATTAGAGGGATGTTTCTTCTCTACTTCTACTACTTTCTCTTCAGATTTTGAGTATAATCTTTTTTTCCTTTTGTGTGTGTTTCAAAGCTGCCTCCTGACACATTTATGCATATTTTTGGAAAATCATAATTTCAACCTCACATGCAGATGGCTTTGCAATGGACTGTCACGCATTACCTTCAAGGCTTTCATGCAGTGGCTCTAACATGATGGTAATTAGCTAAGTACAGTCACCAATTTAAAATCTTAAACTTAATTATAAGTAAGTAAAGTTTCAGCGCCTAGGTACAAAACATAAATACAAAATTGCAATAAAGTCAACTTTATGGTTTGGACCAAAAGGAAACAAACTGTGGGTGTGATCACACCCTCAGGGTAGAGCCGAGGAGCCTCCATAATATCTGTCCTATTTGCTTTTGTGTTCCTCAAGCCATATGGTACCCTTACATAGCCCATCCCTTTACCTCTACCTCCCTCTCTCTCTCACACAGCCTCCCACATAGTCCTCTATAACAGAAATTCCTCCATACTACATGCGCCTCATGTGACGCGTTATGTCTCTGCTGTGACCGTCAGGAGCATAGCGTGGCACCGCGGCTAGCATCTGCCACCAGTACGATCCTCCTGGCGGTCTTACTGGTAGAGCAGCAGGTTCCTAGATAAATTCCTGCCAACGGAAACCAACCCTTTCACTATAGGAGCCACCCGGCCATATGCCACCTAGCTAGACCCTGTGCCAGGCCCTGCTTTGGGTATCAGTGCTGCACATGCCAACCCCAGAGCTTTAGACAGACAGACAGCTGGCCAACATTTGATTTAGTGGGGCAACCAGGCGCAAGGTGGTATTCATGTAAAAACATACAATTTTAATCACTGAAATATATTAAAAATTAAAGGTAATCTTAGAAAAAAAGGAATTTGACTGAAAAACAAACATCTTAATGGTGTAACTAGGATAACTTAAGTCCACTTACCAGTACTAGCTTTCTCCAGAGTATTTGAAACTAGGGCTGCTTGATTATGGAAACAAAGTCTTAATCACAATTATTTTGGTCAATATTGAAATCCCAATTGTTCAACACGATTGCTCATTGACTTTTGGAAAGATGTGGCCTTTATTGACCCTAAAAAACAGTGGAAAGAACAAACTGCAAAATATGAGTCATAATAATAAGAGTTCTTTACCAGCTGAACTGGCAAATCCTATTTTTTATTTTTTTAGAGTCAATTCAACAGTGAATCACAAATGATGTTTACAGAGAGCAAACCTCATGTACATTTTTACAACTGCATGTCTATTCACTTATCGTATTCTGAAACATTAGATTTTGATGGGGAGTAATCATATCTGTATGAGAACTAGGGTTGGGCATTGTTTTGAACAATTCTGTTTCCAATGCCTGGAAGTACGGGGGTCGCTACAGAAACAAAAAACTTGCGCATGCTAAATTTGGAACAGATGATCAGATTCAAAACCACATTTTTTCAAACAATAACCAATAAAAAAAAAAAAATTCCATTGGAAACGTAATTTTTAAAACTGTTCTTGAATCCCAGTGAGAAACACACACTGGAGCACTTCGTGTGAGGCAGTGCTACATCATTCTATTTAGATTTTTAGGGAATAAACTATTTTTCAGAAGGCTTTTTTGTTCTCGTTAGTATGACATTGTTGAGCTGTGGGAGTCTCAAGGCTGTGTGCAGACCATCAAAAGTGAGAGAAAGAACAGAACCGTGTCCTCTGCATCTCCTGCCTTCTTTTGACTCCCACTCAGCAGACATGTTCACCCACAGGCAGGTTGGACTGTGAATCATCCTCCTCCCTACTCACGATTGTCTCTCTCTCTTTGCTGTCATTCTCTTTTGGCCAACAGTTATTCTTGAGAAGCCCATTCGCATCCCAAGGTCTCTGTCCGTGAAAGCTGCCAGCGTGCTCAAAGGCTTTCTAAACAAGGTGAGAGCAGTCCACTCCCCAATCAGCCTTCTCCATCTCTGTGTGTGTCTTTGTACAATGCTGCTGCTCAGTCAAATGTGTGAAATCATGGCCATGAACTTGGGCTGTTTCAGACAGCCAGGTACGGCCTCTTCATTTGGCTCCGACTGCCCGGGAAGTATCATTTTTTTCTGCGTCGTAATAAGGTGAAACTTTAATGATACCTTTATTTCTGTTAGGGTGCGAGCAAAAATATTGAATATGCTGTAAATGAATTGATTGCATGTTTCAGCAAACTTCTTCTCACCTACTGTGGTCATAAGACATGCAGATTGGGTCAAGGAACAAGAAGTTAAATTGCTATTTGTTTGATGCGTCACTGTTTTCAGGACTTGCAAGTTTGGGCCCAAACAGAGCAGAAGAGACAACGAGGTAGCAGGGAGAATTTCAATAGTTTAATGACAAAAATATACTTAAGTCCAAGTCAAGCAGGCAATATTCAGTACTTCTTGACACAAAGTACAACCAACTGAAACCAGACAAAGTGAACACACAGACTAAATACACAGAAAATAGACCTTTTTCACGGCAGACATGTTGACATTTAACAATAGGAACAGCACAGGTGTATTCAAAACTGTTAATGGTGGCTGCATTCCACTTAGGAGAGGCCCTGGTATTGTGCATGCTGACTCACTGAAATAGCTTACTGGGACATTTGATGGAATTGAGCCGTTGTTAAGGTGATCAATTTCACCTGTGCTTTTCCTACTATGACAAGTCATAATACGCTTGTTCGAGATGAGCCAGGTCTGCGTAGAATAGAGCACCGGCGATCGCCGCCCGTTGCATGCCGATTGGATTTGTGTCCGATTTGATGCCGACTTGCCCTGACGTCATGCACACGTGGGCAACGATAACTTCACGAGATCAAGGCGGCCGCAGTCCTGAGACGCAGGCAGCGCAGTTGCTTTTTGTCGACTGCAAGACCCAGGCGGAGCCAGGGCATGCTGGGAAACGCCGGCCTCTCAGCTGATTTAACAGCTGATTGGTTCCGAATCGACTCAACGTGATGACGTTTTATATAAACATTTTAATGTTTTTGAATTGGAGGGATTTTAACTGCTAACTTTGGCTTATTCTGTACAGAACACATGTGGCTGATAGTGACGTTTAGAAGTCAGAGAGACTAAATCCGTTCAGATCACGGATCATATACAGTTTGTTGTTAGTTAAAATCAGCAACAAATCGCATGTAGAACATTTTGAGAGCTACTCTGTCATAAATAAAACAACTGGAGACTGTGTACTAGCTGATATGTGGGTCTGATAACATTTTATTACATCGGAATCGGACCACAGTGTTTCTGTGACTTCCTGGTCAGCCTGAAGGCTGCAGGAATAGGCTGGAAACTGCCCTACTTTACCTTTAAAATCACCACCAAGTTATATTATTAATTAATGATTTAGTAGTTAGAGGGGGATATGTACACTTACCCATTCAGGGCATGACAAATACATGTGTGGTCAGCATTATTACTAACTGTCCACATTGCTCCATTCTCTCAAGACTGTATAACATCTAAAAAAAAAATTAAAAAAGTGAAATGCTATCCTATGTACAGTCCCTTTGGACCTTATTTGTGTCCACATACAGTAAAGTGAGTTTGACTGTATGCCTGCATTGTAGGTGAATGCTGAACTATGAAGAATAATCTCACATTGCATGAAATACAGTTTACATTCCTGACCAGCTGTCTTGGTCCCAACAGGATCCCAAGGAGCGGCTGGGTTGCCAGGTCCAGACAGGCTTCACAGATCTCAAGGCACACACGTTTTTCCGCAGTATAGACTGGGAACAGGTAAGTGCAGAGGGAGTGAGGAGAGAGAAACCCCTGCCATTATTTGTTAAAACCTTGTTTGTTGTAGTTTATTTCAAGGTACACTTCAAACACAAAACTTCCAACAAACTATACTCTGTAATCCTTCAAAATATTGACACATTCCATGCCCAAAAAAAGGAGCAGGCTGGAAAAAATGTATTCTTATATTGCCCACACCTTTCTCAAAACATATAGATGACATGGTCGTAGTACATGGTCTGCTAGGACAACAACCTTTTGCTACAAAATAAGAGCCTGCACAGCAAAAAAAAACTTGGATTCCACAACAAAACCAAGATAAAAACTAAATCAAAAGTAACCTTCTAAAAACGAAAACATGACTAAATGTTATCCAATTTTAGTCAACAAAGAAAAACTAACAATACTGGGACAAATTAACTAATAATTAGTCCTGTCAAACGATTAAATATTTGAATCGTTTGACGGCACTTACTCACTTGATTTCTTTTTGTCCCATTATTTTTTCTCATTTTAATGCTCTTATCAACATGGAAAAGTGGATTGGCTTGCTTTGTGCAAATGTTTTTTTTTTAATTGAAAACAACATTAGCATATAGCCTATTGTAGTGTTCAATTTCACACTGACATTCTCAATGTGACATTGGAGCAAATAATATCTCACACAATGTAACACTGTCTATCTATAAAAGGGTAAAAAAAATACTTTGATGGGGGAATTGGCATCAGCTGTGTGCTTGGCTATCAGGTGGTATTTCAGACAGGACGTGCTGCGATGATAACTCAGTTCACAACAATAAAACGCACAGATCGCTTTGGTCTTGTCAATTGAACCATTTAGCAACTTTTAAAAAGTAAACTTTCCATTCAGAATCTTATCGGCGTCCATTTCAGCGTCTCGCGCTCGCCATCTGCTCAAAACGTAACGTTACTACTCTTTCGCCGGCTCGCAAGCCCAAACAAGCGTGTGCGGCGTGCCTGTTGTTTTGTTGTTTTGTTTCCGGTCTAGCTAGATCCGGTGTGGTGTTGTAGTTTTTCTAACATTACTAGTGGTTGCAACAGCATGTGTAAAAAAACTACAAAGTTTGCTAGGCCAAAAAGAACATTAATCTCACGATAAAGAAATGTACGCCGTTAAAATGGGTTTGCATTAACGCCGTTAATAACGTGCTTAACTGACTACTAATAACTAATAATTGTTCAAATACAAAATCTTATTCAATGAGCGCAGTGAATGTTCCTATGCGGATTTTAGTGACGCATTTTCATTCACTTACATTTTTTTCCCGTGTGAAAAGACACCGAACCAGGTTAAAAATACATTAAGTGTACCAACTCGTGTGCTGATTTGGATCAGAGCAAACACAGTATATGCTTGAAAATGCCCTAAAAGAAAAAAGAGGAAAAGTTTGGGGTTCTAACTTCCAGAATAGTATCCCTCATTTCAACCAGATAAACTATGAGGTGGATATGTGATACATATTCTACTTAGAATATAATTCGGTAGGTGGGATCAGGGTGCGTGTTTCTTCCTGACAGACAGCTGCTGACAGCTGATTTGATGTGTGTCACAACTAATGTAACAACAAACAGAGAACAAACACTGCATGCCCACATTTAATGCCAATCAGCTCTGAGAACAGAGCACCACTGGCATTTCACATTCTCTTTTGCCTTTTTTTAAACTTGATAATATTGGTCTACTGTATATATCTAGGGCCTAAATAACAGAGAACAGTGAGGTGGAACTGTGTGTGTGTGTGTGTGTGTGTGTGTGTGTGTGTGTGTGTGTGTGTGTGTGTGTGTGTGGACACTGCGTGTAGACTGCTGCTCTGCCTTCCCTTTCTGTGGAGTAACAGGGCAAATAAAAGTGAATTCTTAATCACATGCGTATGCACACACACACACATTTGCACCAACTGAAACATTAGGATGTGTGTGTTGAGGTTGCAGTTGCACGATTGTTGGCGTAGCTCTGACGCACACAACAATTTGAAACAAACATGAAAGAAAGATAGAAGCCATACAATAGTCAGGGTCTGTACATCTGCATAAAGTCCGTTTTCACCAGTAGGGCTGACTGGATTGTATCAATCAATGGGCCTTCACTCATACTGTAGGTACTGCCTTTGGCTTCTGAGATGCATCTGTACTTCTGACCCGTTTCACCCAGAAGACTCAGAGAAAGAGACATACTTTTGTCCAACTTTTGTGCTGCTCTTGGATGTTCATGTGAAAGAAATGCCAAAACTAAGCAACAGGGAATAACATTTTACAGATGAAAAAGGTGTTTTACTATATTTTTATGTCACATATGTATTTAAAATTAGAAGAGGTCATGTTAATCCTTCTTTAAAACTAACATAAAGGGAAGTGACTGTCCTGGTACTGAATTAAGCTAATGCTAGCTTGTGTCCGGTAAAGTAGTTTTTATTTTTTTTAGTAATTTATCAGTATATATATATACAATTTATTTTTAATTCAGTTTATATTAGCTAATTATCATGAATCAATATAAAATGTATCAAAACACAGATTATGTTGACTTCAGGTAGCTCATTAGTCATTTTCTTTGTATAGACAAATCTCAATATTAAAATATAATTTAGAGCTGTGATGCTAGGTGTATTTTATTTTGAGCCCTTATGTTCTGAATTCTATACATTGCAGGAGCACTGGTTTCCAATTTACGGCGACTATAAAAGCATCCTTAATATGCTACTCTATTAGAGATTCGAGCAAATGCTAATTAAAAATTAATTAAGGCCATTTCTCCATTGTTGCTGTGTCCCTCATGGGACAATTAGGTGGGGTGGCAGGTAGTATAGTGGCATGAAAAGAGGACAAAAACAATTGTCAAGAGTGAGTTAATGAGTGCCACCACGGTGCCTGTGATGTACACACCAAAGGCAAACTGGGGAAAGATTTCAAAGAGGCGAGAAACCCTGAGCCCAGCGACAACGCTCCCGTGTAGCACAGAGGGAAAACAAGTTGACAAAGCTGTGAGAGGAGGAGAAGCGACGCTCTCTGCCCTCAAACTAGAAACCTGTCTCTAGACCTGACAGGCCTGGCACGCCGCTACTGTTGTTACACATATTAATATTCATCAGACAATTCCTGAGGGAGCGCAGAGTTCTCTCTCTCTCTCTGAAGAGATGACACATTTGAATATCATTTACCTGCCGTCCTCTTTTATGCCCTCGCCAAATCCACACATCTTTACTGCCAGAGCGCTGTCAAAGTTGATGAGCGTTGTGAAGAAATGTATAATTTGGAAGCTGTTGTGAGTTCTTTTTTATTGACACTGAGATCACATTTAGGCAAAAACTACATATCCATCCCTTGCACCGCATGCAGTGAAAATCTTACCTTTGAACCCATAAAAAATTTACTTTAACTTGCTGTTTTGTTCCATATTAACACAATAAGACCAGTGTTAAGAGATGGAGGATAATTCATTATTTACAGACCATTTTCTGTGAAAAAGTCCAACCGAAGCTTATCTGAGGCAGCAGTTGAGTTAGCCCAATCAAGCAGTTATCTTTGTCCTACTGTACATATGTAGGTTCATTTTCAGTGTTTTGTTCTGAAAGGGTAACTTTTTTTTTTTTCTGATGTTTTTGTATCAAAGTGACTAATGGGAACAACGATCTTTGACATTGGTCCAGTATTAAGTGAGATCACTGCAGTCGGCAGTTGTGGATCTTCAATTTATATCCAGAAAAGTCCTCATTTTGCTGATGACATGCTCAGATTAATATTAATTAATATAATTTATTATTATCAGTGTCTGACAACATTATGGAAAGGATTTCTAAGGAGGTCAACATTTCTGTTAAAGAGTAAGGTTTTTTATTTTTAACATAAAAACATCTGCGAAATTGCGATCACTAAGCCCCCCAGACGCCACGTAAATAAACAGTAATTTTATCGTAAAATACACTTTGTTCAAAGTCGACAGACAAAGTAAAACTATGAAAAGCTGTTTTGGTTCTTTCCACTTTTCCAACAATCACCATTCTGGTTTTGTTGAAAAAAACACATAGTTTACCGATTTACATGTGAAAATATGTTTGCTCTATACACGCTAAAAGTATTTTTTTTAAATGGAGTCTGGTGGGTTTAGCGATCGCAATTCCGCAAAATGTTCTCTTACTCTTAAACAAAAAGGTTGACCTCTTTAGAAATCCTTTCTAAAATGTTGTCGGACAATTAGAACATTAATCTGAGCCTGTCTGTGGCAGAAACAGCACTTTTAGTGGACGAAATTGATTATGCATATTTGCCCCATAGGATTATAGTATATTGCAGCGCAGTTTGCGGTGGCTGATCACTGCGTTCTCGCAGATACTAGACCAATTTCAAAAGATTGATCACATCGGTCACTTACACACACAAACATAGGAAAATAGGGTCCAGGTTGATCTTTGGTTGAGCTCTGGTAACCTGGCTGATCTGTTGGCTTGTTTACAACCTGTCTTCATAGTGTGGCCATGTTCAGCACTTGAGGTAACATTATCTAAACGAAAGAAAAAAACAGCGATCCTGTTGAGAGCACCGTGTTTTCTTTCAGAAAAGTCCTTTTCTCTATTGAAGCGAGCTGCGTAAATAGACAGTTTATTTGTGGGATGTTCACAGTCTGACATCTGATGTGTACAAGAAGAAAATATTCAGAAAAAGATTTCATTTCCAGAAGTCAAACCAACAGTGAAACACTCTCTGATGGTACTCTCCTTGTTCTTATGGAGATGTGTTTCTACACCGCTGTGGCAGGGTTCGAAGAGAGCTAAAGCTCCACTCAGAGTGTGTGATTAAGTAAAACAGTGTGAGTAAGTGTGTGTAAGTGTGTGATGCATGGCATCTGTTGACTGTGGTAAGTCTGCAGTCACATTAACGGTTGCCTCAGATCAGGCGGATTGTCACATCATCCAATTCTGTTCTGAAAGCATTGATGCCAGCGGGTATGTACACACACACACACACACACACACACACACACACACACACACACACACACACACACACACACACACACACACACACACACACACACACACACACACACTTGACAGGTGCTGTGATCTAAGAACCAATGGATCGCCTGTGTGTGTGTGTGTGTGTGTGTGTGTGTGTGTGTGTGTGTGTGTGTGTGTGTGTGTGTGTGTGTGTGTGTGTGTGTGTGTGTGTGTGTGTGTGTGTGTGTGTGTACACGCGTGTGAAGGTGCCGGGCTCGTTCCTGCCCTTCAGTGTGGTTCATTACCACCACACAGAGCTTCAGCCTACCCAACAACACATCAGAGAGACTAGGGAAAGTAGGAGGAGAGGGATGTGAAAGAAGATGAAAGAATTGACAATGAGTAAGACAAACGGAGAGGAGAAAGATGGAGACAGGATGTGAGGGGGTGAAACTGACAAAGAAATGTAGGTAGGCGCTGAAAAAAAGAAACCCAAAAAAATAATAAAAAATTAGCAAAGAGAGAGAGAGAGATTGGGGGAAGGTGGGCCAATTTCATGGAGAAGGAGCAATAGAAAGAGGTGTAAAGAGAGAAAGTGAGTTGTTTGTGCATTTGAAGCTGTTCCCACACTTTGAAGCAATAGCACTAATGAAGCAGAGAAACCGCTGCAACAAAACAGCAGGAGAACCCAGAGTGTTGTACACACACTCAGGAAACATCTGACAAAAAAGAAGTGGAACTGGAGAGCAAGTTGTGAGTGTTTGATAAATTCCTCAACCGTATTCATACCTTAACAACATAATAGGTTATTTGTCAGTTCCTTCCAAAAGGATTTTCTAATCTGCCATCTCTACGGTTAAGGTTCAAGTTCAAGTTAAGACAACTTTTTTTATCTTAATACATTTTATTTTAAAAAAGTGTAAATAGGACCTCTAGTCATAGTTCATTTACAAACCTTGTCCCTGGTTAAAACGCATTATACAACAAGTCTAATAAACTAAGACTAATGCTGCATTTCCACTGCATGGTACAGCACGACTCTACTCGACTCACTCTTCTTTGTTGAGTTTTTCCCATTAGGAAAAAGTTCTAGATAGTATTTTGTACCTGGTACTGGTTTTGTTTCCAAAAAGACAACAACTTCTGCTGCATTGATTTTACAAAATAAACAAAACTGTCCAATGTGAGTCCAAAATGTTATATTAATTATATACGAGTGTACAAGCATTTTCCAACTGCTCTGAACACTCCGGTTTCAACAGTTTTTTCTACTCTCTGCTCTGTCATGTAACACACACACACACACACACACACACACACACACACACACACACACACACACACACACACACACACACTACGAGTGGCAGCCTTTAAAGGATTTCACTGTAATGGATGATTTTGATGGAATTTCAAAATGCACTGATCTTCATTCTTGTACTTTTATGGTATTATTATAATTACAAATTGATTCAAGAATGTATTGTATTTTTTTTCAAATTCAGAAGGAAACACTCAAAGATTATATACATAATTGAATTTACTCTTTGACATTAAAATCATGTAACTGAAAGCTGAATATCAGCTGTAGTACATCACCTGGATCCGCCTTCAAAAACATCTCTATTTTAAGCTTCTATAAGCCTACTTGTAGCCAGTTTTTTTTTAAATGTGTATATTCTTAGATTGAGTAAACATCCAAACTGACTTTATTGTATTCTCAGAAAATGTCCTCAATGCACATTTCAACAGGATGAGGACCCAACGTGAAACCATGGAAACAAACCAGACAAAAACTCAACTGGCTGAATCACTCAGGCACAATTACTCTGCTGCTTCAACCTCCTGCATTCTGTTGTTTTTCGTCTTTATTTCCACTGAGAAATGTAGCAACAAGATGCCCATCTTTTACGGTAGCAGATCTGACCGTATGAAAGAGTTTTTAAAATGCCTGATGTACTGTAAATCACACTATTTTTGTTATGAGCTCAGTAACTGTTCATTCATTCATTCATCTCATATGTGCAGGTTTCTTTTCTTTCCTAATATTTTTGAGACAAACTTATGTGGCAAACAAAAGCATTGACAAGTCCGTTACAAAATTAGTCAAACATCAATTAATACAGATCCTAAAGCCTAGCCGATTTTATATGTAACTTTTCACAAACTCCTTGTTATTAATGAAACCGGTGGCCATAAAGTGAACAGCTGTCAGCATCCTGTTGCTTGAGCGCATGATCACACAGTGGTGGGCTCGGCCTTAACAGTGGCGGGCTCGGCCTTAACAGTGGTGGGCTCGGCCTTAACAGTGGTGGGCTCGGCCTTAACAGTGGTGGGCTCGGCCTTAACAGTGGTGGGCTCGGCCTTAACAGTGGTGGGCTCGGCCTTAACAGTGGTGGGCTCAGCCTTAACAGTGGTGGGCTCAGCCTTAACAGTGGTGGGACAGACATAAGGCTGAACGTGATTGACCGGCATCATGTTAATAGAATCCTGAAAAATAAATTACAATCATATTTAGAATAAAGCTACCATCTGTCATGTTCCTAAATTTTATTTAGACCATTGGTTCCATAATACTAACTAGCTTGCCGTTTGCAAATTACTTCATCAGCAAACGTTGCAAAGCAGCCAATAGCAGATCCAGATAAATTACAGCTAGCTATTAGGTTAAACCGCTAAATTACAGCTAGCTGTTTAACCTAAGCTGAGGTTACAGTTGGCCGCCCTGCCTCGCATCGCTCTTGTCTAGTAGAAAGCAATCCTAAGTTCAAAATTTTTTTCTTTGTACAGTTACACTATTTATTGTTGCCTAAAATCAACACCTTTATTATACATAAGTGAGAATCATGGAGCACATTATCTGGTGGAAGTAATTTGGTAAGCTAGCCAACTAAGATATTTACTCAGATTGTATTTTGCTATCCTTAACGTTGGCGAGCAATCAAGCTAAGGCGAGCCAGCTAGTTGTAACTTAGCTGAGCTGCATGGATCTGCCGTTGGTTGCTTTGTAACGTTAGCTGGTAAAGTAATTCGCCAGATCAGCCCTGGGAGTCTTGGTGATTTAGGCGTTATAAACACAACACAGTATTCTGCTACGTTAGCTAGCTATTTGTCATGTGAGCAAGCAAGATAACTTTAGCTGACATTAGCCGCTAAAACCACAATATATTTTACACATCAGTGTTTCCCCTAGGATTGTTTTCAGCACCAGGCGATTTTGTTGCTTTTATATAGATTTTGCAGCGACAGTCTTTAGATGGACCTTCAATTAGCGACTATAGTAACTCGTAAACAACCAGACCAAGCGCCGTGGCTCTGCTCTCAGACCGCCTTGACTCCTCTCCGGATCAGCAAACTTCCTGACCCAGTACTGCTGCTGGCCAAAAGCCTCGGCGCTGGTGTTTGCACTGGCTGAATTTTATCACTAACTGAAGGTTCGTCTCCTCCCGGCCAAGTAGTCTCCTAGCTTTTTTTCTTTAAGATTACAGAACGACTAGCATTATGTTCAAATAAAGACTTTTTTTGCACATAGCACTGGTGCTACAGAGGTGGGAAGTTTTGTAGCACAGTACATTGTAGCACAAGAAAAGTATCAAGTAAGTCCACTGTAGTTTCAAATTAAGTGTCATTTTCAATAACATTTCAAATGAGGTCTCCTCGGAGGAAAGGGTGGGCAGCTTTGTTTTTCTGTACAGAACACATTGGTATGCTTTGTTTTTCCTCAGCTGGACAAGAAAGAGATGACACCGCCCTTCAAACCTCAAATCACTGATGACTACGGCCTCGAAAACTTTGACACGCAGTTTACTAATGAACCAGTGCAGCTAACACCAGATGATGAGTAAGTACTGCCTCTTCAACTCACAGAAACTGTTAAAGTTCAAGTCAACTTAAGTTAAACCATTAAAGTCAACCTCATGTGAATCATTGTGAGCACTCTTTCACATGTGTAGTGAAACTGTACTTCTGTAGGAAGATCTCACAGGGACTTGAAATTGGCCTCAGGTCATGACTGCCAATCATGTCAGTTTTTTCAAGTCACTATATAACTTTGACAGCAATGAATGATTACCTAAGTCGAGCAGGTTTTAGGTCTGCGATGTTGATAGAGTAGTGAAATGCGAAAAACTACCTGGAAAATATGAAAAACATCAGACATACACCTTTACAGCCCTTTAAAAACAAGTTTGAATTAGGTTCACTTTTTGTGTAAGGAAGTGAAACCATAAACAGACTACAGTTAATATGCTTAGTTCAGTTTTTTGGACTTTTTTTGGAATATTTTTTCATATTATCTTCTTTTTTTTGTGGAAACTGTCTAAGCTCTGAGCCTCTGACTGAGCGTTTCCCATGACATTGATTGAGTGTGAATTGAAAACCGGCGTTGCTAGGAGACTGTTCAGTTCTATGTTGGGCTGATGTCTGTGCCTTTTACACATTCAACAATTAGTGCTGTGTTAGTCCCAGTGTATAGAAGGAAGGGGGCTTGCTAGTGTTAGCCGTCTCTGAGTCATGGGTCCAGCCAGATGTGGTGACAGACAGTCAAAACTCACAGCAGGGGGTAGTCTTAACATGGTAACCTCAACACGTTACCCTGTGATTCAGTGAGTCATGAAGTAAAGTACTGAGGTCATAAACAAGGCGAAGCACTTGGCAGCAATGTCGGCCCCCAGCTAAATCAAAACAATAGTAGCGGGATTAAAACTGGCCGGGCTGTTGACATCAAAGTGGTCTTGTGCCACAGCTATGGTGCCTATCACGTTACAGTATCGACCAAAGAAAAAATAAATAAAAGGTGCTACCACTACAGGGACATAATAACAAGCACACACGTGTGTGTATGTATATATATATATATATATATATATATATATATATATATATATATATATAGAGGGAGAGAGAGAGAGAGAGAGCGCAAAAAATTGCATTTCAGTTGGACTTTGTGTTTGTAATATTGCTTGTTTTCTATATTGCGTCTATATTCTACCGTTATACCAAATTAAATTGTGTCTTTTGCTTTTGAATTGTGTCACAATGAATGACTTAAATAGAGCATCATATTGCAGCCAGTTTGTTGGTCAGTGGCCACCAGGACCAATCTGTAAGTGTATCTGGCGGGTGTGAAAATGTCCACCTGTAAAGATGTGCAGATAAAAGTGATTAGTAGAACCTATCATGGTCAAAGAGAGGTTTACAAAACGTGTATTTTTTCCAGTGGGTGGGTGTTGTGCCATCTTCCCAGAAGATTTCTGCTTCCAATAAAGAAAAACATCCCCCCCTGACTTCCCAACATTGACGTCTTTATCCATCAGGGACATTGTTTTGATTAATGCCATCATGTAGCCTCCAGGATCCGACAGGAGCGCTGGATTAAGATTTAACTTTGGAGAGAAAAGGCTAAAGAGATCTGGCACAACAACACACACGGTGCCGGCTTCGCTGCTGCAGACA
Organism: Percina caprodes; assembly: GCA_013375575.1. Lineage (NCBI taxonomy): Eukaryota > Metazoa > Chordata > Actinopteri > Perciformes > Percidae > Percina > Percina caprodes. Next base: position 2,233,838 of record JABXJD010000031.1, read on the forward strand.
AAAACACGAGCATGGCCAGTTTTCCTCTGTGCCATCACAAAATGGATTCCATAAGGCTTCGGCAGGCCCTGCCCATAGATATTACCAGGCTTATGTGACACAACATTTTCATTTGAAATTATGGTGGATAGATTTTTCCGGCTCCAAAATTTATATTTTTCCTGCAAAGCTTTTATTGGACTGATTTTAGCAAAGCATTTCTCAATAACTGCACTAATCAAAAGCTGAACAAAAAAATTAAATGCACCATTCACTTCGCCCAAAATGTGATTCTTATCATTTTCATCAATGACAAAAAGTCTATCTTCTTAAATGTGAATTTGTTCTAGTTTCTTCACTCCTCTGTGACAGTAAACTAAATATCTTTGAATTATGGACAATACAAGACATTTCAGGATGTCATCATGGGCTTTATAAACACTACCTCCATGATATCTTTCCATGAACAGCTGTGTGTCTTTTGACTCTTTGTAGTCTTGACACAATGAATTATTGAGCTAGAGATAATGCAGAAACGTCTTGCACTTGATTGTATGAGTAAAGTTTTAAGAGTGAAAACGGAGACCATTTAAAAAAAAAAAAAAAAAAAAAGTCCAAACTTTGACTTACTTTCACAGCTTAGCACACCTGGTCACGTTACTGCATACATCAGGTGTGAATGTCGAATTGTTTTGTTGATGACATCAAACGGGGAGGGTTCAGATGCTGTTAGGGACTTAAAGTATAATGAAGCTCCAGGCAGCACACAGCATATGAGGCAGTGCTGCTGCAAGGTTCAACATCTTTGCTCTCTCCATAAGAGAACAGTAGATCATGCTGGTGTGCACCAATTCTTCATTGACGTCATCATTAGGTTTTTTCAAAGTGGTGGATGAATTTGCCTTGTATACCAGCCGCAGTGGCGGGTGGAGTAGTTTTCAGCGCTAGTCCGTGACATCGTTTAAAAAAAATTGGCAACATATCCCCGGTGTTAACTGTTGAGGGCGAAGTAAAGAAAAAGAGAAGGTACTTTTTCGAACAAGTGCCGCATTGTTGCAAAGGGAAAACAAGGAAATGGTTAGCCTACTAGGGTTGGGCGATGTCCCCTAAATTGGCAATTGATCAGACATGCATTTAAATGCCCTCTGTAAATAGACAGTATTACACGCTGCCGCTTCTAGGGGCAGTAAAACTTCGGTGCCGTAAAGTCGTGACTCAATCAGATCTACGTGACCTGCGTCAGTACAGTGGAACGTTTGCCGTTGACACAGCAACAGTAATAACCTTATAACATCATTATTCCTGATAATAAATTAATTTTCGGTTAGATTTGCCCTGAGTAACGCATTCAATAAACAGAAACATAACTCTTGCAGTGCACATGAACAGATTCGTAAATTAGCCTACTGTTAACGTACATTCATAAATCCTACATAACATCGTCATCAGACGTATTTATTGATGTACATGCACAGTGGCTAGTATCCACAAAGTTAGTCCAAAGAGGGGATAAAGGTGAGTGTGATAGCGTTCCACGTTAACGCCTTTTCTCTCTTGCTCGAGACCGCTGTGTCCAAGCCGAGACGCACAGCATGACTTTACTGCATGCTGATACGTTACTAGGCCAGGTAGAGCGTGCAGTTTCCCGTCCACTAGGAGTAGCGTGTGTCTGACGATGGACAATGATATTTCGTCCATCGGCGCAACCCTATAGCTTCCCTAACAGACAGCCAGTCCATGCACTGTACTTGCTGTCGAACCTACTTGTCTTCAGAAAATGCAAACAATTTGTTCGTTAGAGGAACAACTAACCTTAAATTAGAGGAAATAAAAGACCACAATTTATTAATAAAATGTGTATTAATAGTACAAAATAATGTACTGAAGCAATTCAAAATATCCTAGTGCACTTTCTTTATAAATTTGAATTCTGGAAAAAGTGGCTGGTAACATTGGGCAGCCACTGTGGCAAAAATCGTATCTTCAAAATAAATGTTGCCAGTCAAGCAGTGATGTTCAGCAAGGTTGTACTTGGATACTGACATCAACACCATTGTGGTTGCGCAACTTGGGACTTTTGAGCAAGTCAAGTCGAGTTTATTTCATCCATAAAAATGGAAATTACAGTGCTCATACCCGTCTTAATACACATAAAAACTAAGTCTGATAGTCTTAGGTATAAAAGAGAGAGCATACCACTTAGTTTGTGTCACAGGAGGCCTTAGTCTACCACTGCGCTCCATAACCCATAATAAGAACAGGGTGGAGAGCACACTGCCAGTTCAGTAGTGGAGATATCAACCTGGCATCAAACACCATGGCACATCAAACGGAGACGCATGCCTCCGCATCTCCCCACCCCTTTCTCTTCCCTCTGTTACCAAGGAGAGGGGCTGATGTCGCCCACTCCTGCTCTGGGAGGGGGGTGATGCAAAAAGCTCTCCAGTCTCCTCTCTCTCCCACTTGTGATTGGCTTGGCACAAGAAGAAAGAAGTGAAAGCTGTGTAGGGAGAGAGAAGGGTAAACCCTCCATGTTAGAGATTTACATTGCGACATTAAAAGCCAGATTTTCTGGGGGGCCTTGCCAGCATGGTAATGGGAGGGGGGAGAGAGGCTTTAGTATTTTTTTCTATGCCAGCTCCCTGTCTTAGAAAATGGCAGCCTTAGCCAGTGCCGCATACTTTCTTTTTCTGTTGCGTTGGTTGTTGCTTTTAGGGACTCGAATGTGGTGGCTAGGATCACAATACTGCTGTAGCCTGTCTACTGAACCTGTTGCTTATCCTACTGTAATTTTGGAAAACTAAGTCATTCATTATTTATTTTTTTATTCTTTCATTTCCAATAATTACATTACGCATATTTAGCAGAGGTTTCTCTGTAGACCCTTGTTTATGCAGAGACTCTGGGTTGGATCGTGATGCATAATATGCACTGCCCTTAAGATGCTGACACACTAGGCAGACAGCAAAAAACTTGTGGCAACAGAGGTCAACTTCGGCGTCTGCTCACGTTATCCGTGTCTTGGCCAAAAAAGTTGCACTTGAACACACTGCAAAAACCTCAGACTACGGCCAACTAGCACTTAGTTTGGCGCCTGCTGCATGAGAGGAAATAACTCTCCATGCCAGCAGGCGGCGGTAATTTGTAATTTGTCATTCAAATGGAAACCGGATATGCAAACGGCTACGACACCCACAGCAAAACAGCATTTGCTTAAATCAGCAGCGGACTACAGTCCCTCTGCTACACTCGCCCCCGGGACGAGGGAAACACCGGGACATGGCTAACCAGACTGCCAGACTGTCCATCTCCCAAGCTGAAGTATTTGTGCAGTCGCTTTTTATTCACCATGAAAAAGAAAATGCGCCATTTGTACAAATGTTAGCCGTAGCTACTTACCTGAAACTGTAGTTTTTTATGTTACTTTCATTAACGCCCCTGTAGTTATTGATCTTGCCTGTGTACATTAAATAAATGGTGTAATCATTTTCACTTCACACCTCCCACAGAAATCTGCACCTTTTTGTTTCCACTTGCGTCTTTATATTAACTTAGAATTCACATCACATTCAATCTGAATACAACATGAGAACTAATTACAACTCTCCCTAAGCAGCTGTATGACCAGTGTAGTGAGAGTGATTTTCCACTGGAAAAGCTTTCAGTACCACACAGTAGTCATTAGAAGTACTGTACTGACAGGTATCCTGTACCATTAATGTTTTTGATGGGTATAATTATTTCTTAGACTGCTAATAGCTGTGCAAGTCTCGTAGAGTTAATTTCGTAGTTTAATATTGGTACAAAAACCAAGTATTTGTTTCTAAAAAGCAGTTCAATTGCTGTCTAGATATCCTGCTGCTTTCTTTGCCTCACTCTAGTTCTGTCTCTCCCACTTCACTCCCTCTTCTCCTCTGTCCCTTCCTTGTTCTCTCCTCTTCATTCTGCATCTGGTAATGCTTTCAAGTCATTCAAGCCTGGAGAAAAAAAAGGCGACATTTACGTCGGTTTGAACACACTTTGTTTGTTTTGGTCAACTCCCAAACCCTCTCCTCTCTCTTTTGTGCGTCCGTCTTTGTGTTTTTTTTTTTCCCTTTCTGCCTCTCTGTTCTCTCAGAGAAACTCCAAAACAGAAAAACACCATTTTCTGAATCTAATTTTTGTATTGGTGGTTGACCTACTCCTACAGCGAGAGTACTTCACATGAGATCAGATGGTGGAAAAACTATTGGCTTCATCAGTATTCTAGTCTGCAAACTGAAAGAGAGACACTGTAGCATTTCATTCACTTGTCCTTGCGCTCTATGTGGGTGGGATCCGCAACCTGTTCGACACCGGCAAGTGGCCCCTAAAGTGAGACCCCCACCCACCTGTTACACCAGGGGGAAGGCCAGTAAACACACCTTTTGTTTAAACTTCAAAGCCTCCTGCCCAGTGTCTACAGGGAGAAAGTCTCTCAGCCTTTCCCAGCTAGAGGCCCCTCTTTTGGGCTTCAGTTCCTCGCAATCAACACAGACACATACACACACAGATGAGTAAACAGCCAGCGGGGAAGCAGTCAGCGGTGTTGCTAAGGGAGTGCATGTATTTTTTATCCAGCCATTTGAGTTAGTTATGGGGTTCTGCTCCATTTACCTGTGATTATGCCTTTGCTAATGGAAGCAGCATTCACAGGAAACAAAGAAGCAGTTTGAGTTCCTCTACTGATTAGTCCACACCATGTTCTTTCTGTCCCACTTGACATCATGTACTTGGGGATGCCATTTTACGGTGTTTTAAGGATTTGTCCTGGCAGAACTAACAAAGAAACAGTGGATTCCAAAGAAAGCAGCAAGTTTATTTTATTAAATGTATGTTTCAAAGCAATGTGTCTCAGTCACTTTGACCTACTCTTTGAAAAGATTTCATGATGGTTAGTTGAGTGAATTGATAGTCTTGACCTATGTAATCTGAACACTTCCTGTGTAAAATCATGTAATTTACTAATTTCCTACACTGTTAAAAAAATAATGGAATTAGCTTCCGGCCCTGAAAAGTGAAGCCTGCGCTGAAGTGCCTAAAACCTGCAGTCTATCTAATTTCCAGCAGGGGGTGACTCCACTGGTTGCAAAAGAAGTCTGTTTCTATAGAAGTCGATGAGAAAATGACCCTACTTCTTACCTCATTAAACATTTTCATAATGGTCTCAATTGCTAGTTTCAAGTCCTCTTCAATACAGCATGATGTTCATTTTGTAACTGATGGTCCCATTTATTTTAACATAGACATTAAAACATAGGATGCTTTAGAACCTGTCAGGACAGGGGCTTAGCGATGCTAACCAGGCTAACAATGTGGACATTAAAGTAGACCTAAACTAGTTTTTGGATGTTGGGCGTGTTTTAATCTTAAACTTTAAACCTCTCACTGATCAAAGTTAATTGGAACATTTTGGTTGCCTTGAAATTTCTTGTTCATCCTCCCCAGTCTGTCAGTTCAGGTTGTAAAATACCAAGGTGGCGTTGTCCGTTTTGCCAAAATGTGGGAACCAATCTAAACATCACATTATTGGTCACATTTCTAAATAAAGGCATACGTAGGTTTTCTACTAATTTTTTAGTTTAATTTTATTTTTTGTGCCATTCCAAACATTTGGGCCCATCTTAACAAACGTCTGCCGGATATACAAGTTATTCGGAGAAATACATGAATACATTGTATGAGTGGCTCAATTTTGAAGGGTGCCCGTACCTATTTGAGTCTGAATACACGGACAATGAGCTACAACTAATGGAGAATCGAAGAGCTAGCAGCAGAGAGTACATGCCATCAGGCCAGTGCTATTTAAATTATCTCCTTGTGTACTTACAAACTTTCCGATGTCTCGTTTTATGAGTGCATAACCTATTTGTACTACTGTAGAAGTTTAGTACCATTCCGGGTATTATTAGTTGGGGTAATTCACGAGATACACATTTGGTTCCATTAGCGCCTGCACTAAGCCATTCAACTTATAACGCTAACTTACCAAATGTTCGACCAAGGGAAAAAGTATCTGGGGGGAGTGTTTGGCTCGAGGCCATGGTGCAAAGGACACTGGGTGAAATTACAGTGAACCCTCGTTTATCACGGAGGTTACGTTCCAAGAAGAACCCGTAATAGGCAAAATCCATGAAGTAGTAACCTTTATTTTTTTTACAATTATTATACGATGAAATGCTCCATAATACATTAAAACCAAAGAACAAAACCTTTTTACAGGCCCAAGCATTTGTTTAACAAATAAAAGTACTGTATAAACGTTTTTTTACAAATAACTACTGTACTGTAAAATAATAATTTTAATCAATACGAACTGAAGGCTTCAAATTGCGGAGATCAGCATATATATATATATGTGTGTGTGTGTATATATATATATATGTGTGTGTGTGTGTGTGTGTATATATATATATATATATATATATATATATATATATATATATATATACACACACATATATATATATATATATAAAAGGCAACTAAAATATGATTTGACAATTTCATTACTAAGCTCTTTCAGACATTTAAATAAAAAACTACTCTTTTTTTAATAAATAAAAAAATATAAAATGGCAATTTCAAAATAAAGGTGCATCTTAAAGATGACGATATGTATTGAAATTTTCACTTTATATTGATAATATTGGATCGTCGAGGATTGAATTGATATATATCGATTCAGATCAATTCATGGTTACTCCATGGTTACCAGGAGTAAGGAGGCTCTTCTCTCGGTGCTAAAAGCCTTTTTGTTCAGAACCTGATCTAGGTTTGCTGTGGATGATGTTCTGCTCGGATTTTGTGATGAAACAAATCCCCTCATCCTTATTTCTGTCCCCCTCTCCTTAGGGACGTCATCAAGAGAATAGACCAGTCAGAGTTCGAGGGATTTGAATACATCAACCCCCTGCTGCTATCCACTGAGGAGTCTGTATGAAGGGGAGACCAGCTTCCTCTTTTCGCCCACCTACTGTCTGTCCAAGCTGCCGTCTCAGCCAAAAAAACACTCGCAGGCCAACTCTGAAAGGCGAGGAGGGGGGAGAGTAAAGGGGAGGACCAACTCACCCTCTGGACCTTTTTCAACACGGCAAAGCAAACTGGAGAACGGGAACGTTTCCTGCCTGGGCCGTTCAGATAGTTTTGTTGGAATACCAAACTCTTCTTTTCTTGGCATCTACAAGGAAAGCAAAGACACTGGACTTCACAAACATTCCCTGACGTTATGTTGCCTTCCCCTTTTCTTTTCCCCCTCCTTCGGCTTCATTCCTTTCTCCTCTCTGAATGTCCATCCTCGTGTCAAAGCACGGCCGGCGTTGTGATTTGACCGGAGAGCGGTTTCATTCTGTGCCTGCCATCACAAACGCATTTCAACCCGTCTCACATCCCTGGATAAATATGACAGTTCTGCTGAAGAACTTGAAATTTAAGATGCACTTTCTTTTAGTTAATTTTTTTTCCTATATTGTAGGGGGGGGGGAGCCTCACACAAAACAAGAATGTACAATGAGAAAGAAAACATAAGTTATTATTGTGTATTATAGTGTAGGTAGTGAATCCAGAATTGAGGATGCCTTTTTATTGATGCAAGTGGCACATTTTCATCGTAACCACAAACGGTTCTTTTTATTATCTTTTAGGATTGTCACAAACAACAGGGGTGGGGGTGGGGGGAGGGGACGCTTACTGGGAGACAACTTTTTATTTAAGAAGTGCCTCAAAGATCGTATTAATTACCATGTCTCTGATTGCACTTATCTTTTATTGAAACATTTCTTCACGCATCCTGGCTTCAGTCGTAAAGACCAACTGAATCCACGGCTAGACTCTTAACAGCGTTGGTCCAGACCATTTGAATTTTTTGTGGAACCAATATTTTTGGAGCACGGTAGCCTGCCTCGGTCCTGACACTTGACTGAATCTTGTTATTTTTAATGAATCAATTCAAATTATCAGTGTACAAGAGATCATGTATGACTGGTCTGAGTCACAGGAGAAGCTCCCAACCTAACATCCGATACTACAACAACAACTGGTGGCAGGTAGAGACAAAATGACCCCATTGATCATTTAGAAATGGCACTGATGGGTGTCATGCAGCAGGCAGCATCCATACAGTCCTCAGTATGGTTGGGCATCGTGTAGATTTTAACAATTCTTATTCCAAGTCCGATTCTTCCTTTCGATTCCGGTTCTTATCAATTTCCATTCTTTGAGGGGTGGAGTTGAAACGGGTCACATGCTCATTTCACAGATGAAGAACATTTTTATTTTGATTCCATGGTGGTTTACAGTTTTACTGGGCTTTTTCAACGTAAACTAAAGCCACACTTTACGGTGTAAGTAAGCGTGGCCGCTAAGGAAACAAAACGTGCGCGTGTAAAATTTGGAGTCGATGATCGGATTTGAAACCAAACGTTTCTAAAACAAAATTGCAATTCCACTGGCACCGGTTCTCGATGCCCAATCCTAGTCCTGTATATGTGTATAAAAGATGTATACAGGCCACGGTACACTCGCTGCCGATTCAAGTCTGGCAGCTGTAGAAAAACATTACATCAGGTCTTTAGCTGAACCCCAGAGCTGTGCGTTGGCTTCAGCCTCCGCCGTGTGTTCAGGCTTGGTGGCCGAGCTCAGATTCTTCTACACCAGCTACCACTGCATGACCATCTGCAGCCGGGCGGAAATATCATGTGACCAGTTGCTTGTATTTTCTTGTGGAAATGTGTCTCCATTTCCATTTTTGGGTCCATGGTGTGTCTCCGCGCTACGGCTGGCTTTACACGGTGCAACTACGGCTCAGTGCAACTTAAATTCTTCCATTGTTTCTTTGCTTGGATACGTCCAATGAAATGACTCTCTCTCTCTGCAGTCAAAAATCAAAAGAGTGATATTGAAATGTATTGGTAAACACATTGATTAAGAGTTAACGCAAATTCCTTTTAACGCCACTAATTTGTTTTTCTCCGATTAATGCACGTACGTTCTGTGATTTCGCTCCGTTGTTGGGGAAACCAGGAACGTTGTGGACAGTGTGCCTTCTTGGCAACTTTCTCGCTAGATATAGCAACCTTTCAGACCCTCTTAGCGACTCATAACTATATGTATATTGTAATTCCTCCCCATCAGAGACGAGATCCATAAACGGGACTGGATGGCTAGCAGAAACAAACCTCCTTGAGCAGAAATGGATAAATAAGAGTCGGTTAAATGGCAAATTCAGTTTCAAAGCCCTTCCAGATGGTTCTGGAGTTATTTGCATGTACTGTTGATTTAAACTGAGTTACCACCGAGGTACATCCAGTCTCACATATTACTTAAGCATTAAAAACTTGAAAAAAATATCCCTTTCAAAGTTCATTTAGAACAGATTAAACCACGAGTAAACAATGGACAATCATGTGATTAATCCTGATTAAAATGTGATCGATTGACAGCCCAATATAAAACTGGATATCATATTGTTATTTCTAAAAGGAATAAAAGCAGGTGTTCAGAGATCCATTAGAAATGCTCCGGGCCGATCGCGGTTCTCTGTTCCTCTTTTAAAATGAGTGCGCTGTCGATATCTTCTCTAACAGACGCGATGGCGGAATCTACACATCTCAGTTCTCCAGCGGCAGCCATCTTTGTTGTAAACAAATTCAACCCAAGCGCTCTATGGTGACGTGGTTGATCATCTGTCCATCATCGTTCAAAGCCCGCCCTGACAATTTGATTGGTGTGAACCACTCTGGTTTAAGCATAGTTGCTCCACTACGGATAAAGTCCAGACCAAACTTCCTCAAATGTTGTGGGCGGGGCTAAGTTCGGCTGGCATCCAGGCTAGTTGACGGGAACACAGAGAGGTGGCTGCAGTGTACAGACAGCAGTGGTGTCAAGAAACCAAAAGGTAGAAAATCTAAAACTGGTTATTTTGTCTCTAAAGCACAGGTCATGATGCAGCTAAATCATTTCAGTAGTACGTTTCCTCGCCGTTTTATTCTCTCATCACACAGAGGGGTATACAACGCTTCTCTATTTAATGCTGCTTCTTCAAACATTTGTTTGTTGGTATTTTCTTCACTTCAAATTGAAGTAGGCGTTCCACATAGTCCTCGGAAAAATGAATTAATCAACAGACATCAACTACACTTTGAGTTCGCATTTCTCATCATTTTGAAGACTTAATTAAATCTGGTAGCACCATGGTAATAAGATGGGAATAGTAGGGTAACAGTGTGATAATATAGAGGTAATTTATAGGTAATAATTTGTAATTACCATAGTAATAATTGGGTACATACAATACATCACAGTAATAAGATGTAATACTGGGTTAATAAGGTGATAAGAAGGTAACAGATGTAATAACATGCAATTACCAAGGTAATGGGTAACATTACATTACCACTGATTCATGGTTATTACACAGAAAATACCTGTGTAAAGTATTACCTTGATGATGATAATTGGAAATAACAACCCTAGATTTGTCACCTCCCAGCCATGGTTCATCCTGAACCATAAGGGACCCATTTGACTAAATACTTACTCTAACTTGAGTCAAGTAGACAGTTTTCACGATAGTTACCATGCAGGAGGTTAATCAAAACCACAACCGAGATTTGTTGAGAACTGTTGACTCGTGTCTGCCTCTCCGGACCTGGCCTGGGTTTTAAAAACAGCTGTCACACATGAAACATGTGAAACATGTATCGAACAAACCAGACTAAATTTTTAATTAAGCCGGTCCACGTCCAAACCTATTGGACGTGGTCTAGGAATGCCAATTTAGATTTTTTTTCTTCTGACCAATACCTGACTTGCGTTAACCCATTATTTGTCTATATCCACGGCATTCCACCTCCGGGATTGCTCTGTTGCCGCCGGAAATTCTGTTGAATGTCACTTTTTTTGGCTGGATGTCCGTTACCTTCCGCTTTCTTTGTGTTGGAAATCTAACCTCCGGTGGATTTCTGAGGACTATGGTTACCTGGTCCTGGTCTCTGCGGGGTAAATCCAGACAGCTAGCTAGACTATCTGTCCAATCTGAGTTTTCTGTTGCACGACTAAAACTACTTTTGAACGTACACGTGTTCCACCAAAACAAGTTCCTTCTCAAGGCTGTTTTGCAGCGGCACCGTGGCTCCGTCCGGCGCCTAGCGCTGCCCAAGACAATTTGATTGGTTTAAAGAAATGCTAATAAACCAGAGCATGTTTGTCTCCCATTCCAGAATTCTGTGTCGACTAGCCAGACCCTCCTTTGCAGCACTGTGGAGGAGAGTCTGGCAAAGCAAGACTAACCAATCATTAACCAACAAAGAGTCAACAGAGTCCCAGTTCACGCAGCCGGGAGGCTCAGTCACACACTCTCCGTGTTTAATGGTCAGCTGCAGACTTGTGCGGGTTGCGCAGCCACGATGTTCTGCGCATCGTGTGGACACATGCAGCCACTTTCCTGGAACCGCTTGGGAGACCGAAAACAAGTCTGCAGCTGTCCGCAGAGCACATGTCCGCGTCCACCAGCGTAGGTATAGTGGCATGTGTCACGTAGCTGTCCGCTGTGAGCGCCATCCAGCAGACAGCCACGAACTTAGCAGAAGAAAAGAAAATTAACACAAGTTACGTGTTCAAGATTGTATAGCCTATTTTTCTTTTACAATGCAAAAAAAAACAACATTTTAATAGGCTAACCTGTTTATTTTTGTTTTAATATCGTGTTTAACTGGTGAATGACTGGTTTATTTTTTGGTCTGGTGGCTTACTGGCCCATCCTTTTTATAGGATTATTCAGACACCTTTTAAATAAACACTTTCCTAGTGCTGACACAAAACAAAGCACGTACATAAAGGGTACAAGTAGGGTACTAACAGTAAGTACGTGGATACTACTGAGCGTCTTTGGACCGGTCTGCCTCCTTACAGCTGGAACACACCTCACACATAGTGTCACATAGCATAGATACGTGCCTGATCTCTATATCTCCGACAGAAAGAGACAGGATGAGTGGGGAAAACTGTGGTAATTTTGTGTGTGTGTGTGTGTGTGTGTGTGTGTGTGTGTGTGTGTGTGTAATTGCTTGACACATTGCTTGCGTATTGCGCAATAATTAGAGGAGATACCAGAACTTTTTCTGCAGCGCACTGGCCTACGCTCCCGGTGTAGCCGGACAGAGTGGATAACGGTGCAGATCCACCTGGCCGTGGGACGTTTCTGTTCAAAAAGCTGGCCGATGCCGTCTTTATGCAAATCGCAAAATGCAGCATAACACATGCGCCGAAACAAAAATAGCTGTGCTACGCGGTGCTTAAATGTTCGGTGTGTTCCAGCTGTTAGTGTCAGCTACTTGGCTGGTTATCAGTCTACCCTCAGGCTGGGTACCGACTGAAATGAATCCATAACTTTGACAATTTTGACTTTGTCAAATATCAAAACATCTGATCTAAATCAGAAAGCGTTTCTAGCTTCAGACTGTATTTTATTCAGACGTTTTTTTTCTACTATTTTTTTTTATTATTTAACACTGATGCATTGAGCACTTTTTTTTTTAAATGAAGAGTTAAAGCATTGTTTCTACTCCCCCAAAGTATTGACAAGAAGTACTGTTTTGGTTTACTGAATCTTGAGTATTGTATTTGCATTAATTCATGACTATGTAGGTTAATACTCGTCCCGATCACTAGGTTGCCATGGATGAGTCTGGAACCTGCAGCCAACAGCGCAACAGCTGCCCGGTGTAAAGCCAAGCCGACAAATGTCTGTCAGCTCTCTAACATCAAGTCATCCATCAAATCCCCCACCCCACCCAGCTGCTGGTGCAGAGTTTTTTTGTATACAGTGAGGTTTTAGGCCGTTTTTAAGTTCAGGCATATTGAACTTTACATTTATACACCCCAGTAGAGTTGGGCGGTATCCAAATTTCAATACCGCCAAACCTTCTCCCTATTTTACCACGGTATACCGTATTACCGTGACTAATTAAAAATTAGGACGTAAGGCTCAGACGGCGTCACCAAACTGTTGGCTTGTGCCTCCACTGATCAGAAAGTGAATACCAGAAACACTAATACTGGAACACCTCTCCCTTCTCATTAGGGCGGAACCCAACATGCTGCCAAACTGCAGAAGTCGTGTTCTTCTTTGAGACCAGGTCCCTCAGTGCGCGACTTGCCATTTACCCCCCCCCCACCCCCCTCTCTTCCACACTGTCAAGTGATGACAACCACACATAAGCATTTTTAGGCATTAAATACATTATAATTAATCCTTGTCTCCTATATAAGTGCATTGCATTTTTTTTGTAATGACGGTACTGAAACTAATACCGACCCCGCGGTTTACCGCCCAACCCTACACCGCAGGCAAACATATTTGTAACCAAATTCACGAGGCGTTTTCTGTTAAAAGGTTGGGATCTAATCAAACACATGCACTACACATCTGAATAGCAACTACAAAGCACAGATTAAAGTCTGGCTGGGCGATATAGAGACTCTAATTTTGCAATTTATTTTACCAAATACGGCGATATCTCGGCAATATTGTCGGGTTGACTATTGGTGCTTTCACAAAACATTTACACAATAGGTTTTTGATGAATAATCATCAATAACTTGGATATAATGACTAAGTATAATGCAGCCTTTAAAACCAGGGAAAGACAACACTTGTGTCACATTAAGTAATAATATCGATATATTGCCCAGCCCTGGATTAAAGTCACAGACCGAAAGAACCATAGATATAAAACAATTTAAGTTGTATATCTATGGATTGAAGTGAGCTCTGTGTTCATCTCTACGTCGGTGCGCTTCCAAGGAGAAAGAAGACCTCTCCATTGGCTGAGGTTTAGCTGATGAAATCTGACCCGTGCTAATTTGATAAGAATATAATAGGATTAATTAGCTGATCCTAAGTCAAATGGGCTCAATGAGCTGCAGGGATAGAGCGAGGAGAGATAGTGAAACCGTTCCACAGTCACTGATTAGTCCGCCACCACACACACACACACACACACTTCTAGTAGCTCAAGTAGAAATCCCTTCAACGTTGGAGGATGCTTCCTCTTCTTCCGACCCCCCAAACTCCATGGCATTTGCTGAGTTTTTATTAACGCCATGTTTCGTTGATCTATTTGCCCACCAGGTGACACACGAGGGGCATTGTTGTTTTTCTCGAGGGACCAAGGGATGAACTGAACAGTCTATGAAATCACAGAACAGCGAACAAAAAGAGAATCTGTATCTGAACATAAATGAACTCTGCCAATGATTTTGGTTCTTAAATACTGCTGGTTGGATATGCTTAATTTTGCTTCACCGCATCTTTGTAAATATGTGTAATTATTAAAAATGATACTGGTTTTCCGTGAACTGTGTGCTTCCTTTTTTGCAGATGACGGCAGAAAAATCTTTGCAGATGCTACAGTTTTGTGTGTGTGTGTGTGTGTGTGTGTGTGTGTGTGTGTGTGTGTGGCCTGGGAGTTAGCCTCACACATCCTCACATCCCTTGATCACCCCGTACTCTGTTCATACTGGGAGACTAGTAAGTGCATTAACCAATATTCATATTCTAACACTATTTCCTGTTCATTTGAAACGGACTCCGAGAGAATGAACTCTGACTGTTTATTAGAAATGAATTTTAAAACAGTGTGCAGTGGAGTCTTTACTCGGTGCACGTATGAAGAGAGCCGAGTGCAGATACATTAGCGGTCCCTTGTGCAAGATAACTCCGCTGTACGGATCTCAGCAAGCATCGTTTGGAGGAAGTCAATTAGACAGAAAATGTATCATTTTAAATACAATTTTTAGAGTAAAGAGAATTTGTTCACAATCCGTATCAATAACTTAGAAAACAAAATTTAACCAGACCTGATCAGAGGCCGTTTTCACTGGCAGTATGGTCTGGCAGAGAGATGGGGGGGGGGGACCTGTCAAGACTTTGTCCCAGCAACGTACTGTACTGTAGAGCCCGACCCATGAAGGATTTTTAAGGCCAATGCTGATACGAATATTTGGTTATTTAAAAATCCAATATATATATATATATATATATATATATATATATATATATATATATATATATATATATATATATATATATATATATATATATATATATATATTATATTAAAATCAAAAAATGCGTTAAAAAACTGATTTCCCTAACAGTTATTTGTAGTTATGAGTTTTCACTAAAATTACATAATAATTAGTTTTATTGTCTCAACAGAACAGAGGAACATCAAAATATATAAAAGTTCTGATAAATAAAATGTAAAATACATAGTTAAGAAATTAAAACTTAAAGTCCTTCGAACAAAAACACACAAAAATAAAAACAATCGGCCATTATGAATGCCGATACCGATATATCGGGAAATGTCTGTCGGCCCGTCGATACATCGGTCGGGCTCTACGGTACGTCTACAGTACGTCTGTAGACTACTTAGACATTGATCTATGTTTTTTTCAGTTTGTTTGACCAGATTAATGAGCGGCTTTCCTGCATTGAGGTTTTTTTATTCACTTTTATAAACATTTTTGCTCATCAAAATAATAATGTACAATAACAGGAAAATGTATAGATTTTTGTCATAAGGTAACAGACTCATTGCCTTTACTGTATGGAGACCAATCATGCGTACTTAGATGTAACCGCTAGCCGGACTCTGTCCAAAGCTCACTAATACACCTACAGTACCAACTAGGGATCGACTGATATTGGGTTTTTTAAGGCCGATACTGATTATTAGCAGTTAATGAAACCGATATTTGGAACCGAGTGTAAAATGAAAATCTTTAAATAAAAATTAAATTAACACAAAGCTTTGTTTAAACCCTTTAAGCAATTATTTAATAATTTAGACACTTTCAACAGAAAGTCAGATAGTGTTGGGGCATTCAGTCAGACTCAGTGGTGAGTGAAACCGAAGCAGAGGGACAGACACAGAGCTGTAGCCGAGCCAAAGTTTCACACTTTTGAATTCATTAACTTTATTGGTTATCGGGCAAATAAAACGCAGATACAGATAATCTGAAAATCGGCCGATAGTCGGTCTATCCCTAGTACCAATGCCTCTAAAACCCGTGTTTAAAGTTTAAGTCACTTTAGTGCGTAACTTTTGGATATTAATGAACGTCCGTTACATTCAAGCCGTTGTCAAATGAGTTGCTACAAAGCTAATTAAGTTAATTAATCAGCTCCACACAACTCTCTCTGGATTTCTCAGTATGGATATGTCCAGAAGATTGTGGCGTCCGGTGACTTTCCCGCACAGAAGCTCGAGTGAAGATAATGACCTTTTCTAAAGAGTACATCATGTTTTTAATCCTCCGTGTCCTCCTTGGCTACTAGCAACTGCGTGGAGGAGGGGAGGGGGGGGGCACGTGCCTAACCCAAGGCTTGTATCACGTGGACGCACAAACAGTTTTGTTGTCATTACTTCGAATTCCTCATGGGGGGGCGACAGAAACTACACACTATAGCTTTAGCATGATGTATCTCGATTTATTAATCATCTTAACACAAATGTATAAATAAAATTGTGGTTTTAGGGGGAAGTTACTGTCTGGAATTATTACTTGAAGAACAGTGGATGTAATCCATCCACCCAGTACTGCAGCTGTGCAGTGTCTCTGGCTATAGTGCAGCCAGATGTGGTCTGTGAGAACAGCTGCTGCTTTGGGTCTCTGTACAGATACCATCAAATGTGACAACACTTCAGGAAGCTACCCACAGTCGCTGCACCCAGCTGCTGTTCAGAGAAATAGTACCAGCACAACCCCCAAAATCCACAGATCCCACTCAAAATACAACATGATCATCATGACATCATTTTAGCTTTGAATCAATCATTTCAACAGAAATGTAGGGCTGTTGATATGGATATTATATCGACATTGATACATGAGGCTAGATAACATCTTAATTTTTGGATATCTAAATATCACACAACACACAAGTGTTTTAAAGGCTGCATCACAGAAAAGCAATGTCATTTTTTAAAGTTACCCAAGTAACTAGCTGTTCTTTGCTAGCTGTTTTATTATTTTGCCTTTACCCACTTAGTCACTGTATATTTGTCAATATTTATTCAACCCGACAATATCGACACTGATGTATTTGGTCAAAAATATTGTGATATTGTGACATTTTTCCATATCGCCCAGCTCTACAGAAATATAATGATAACACAGCGGTTTGATATATTTCTGTGAAAGGAGGATGTGGCCTGGTTCCTTTTGGGTCGCTCTCTCTTGATGAGGCCAGGTCGGATTGTCATTTTAGTTGGCGGGTCGTCTTGACCAGCTGGAAACAAAGGCATCGGAGGCAAAGCGCACACGCTCAAGTGGAGCCAAATTATGGATCGAGTGTCTAAAGAGGATAACCTGACATATGACAGCAGGGAGTCATCAGAGTCATTGTGACCAGAGCTTCATAAGTGCATCTGCTGTCAAATTATCTGCTGTCAAATTATCTGCTGTCAAATTATCTGCTGTCAAATTTTTATATACGATATATATATATATATATAAGAAAAACTTTCATAACGTAGAAAAGTGCATCCAAGCTTAGTTTTTTTTTTTCTCCAAAGGTTATCATCCTGGTTCTCTCCTCCTGAGATATGACCCAGAGTAGTCTATCTCAATGATGTTTCATTTCTGGGGCAGATCTGGGACACATCCAGACAGCTAGCTAGACTATCTGTCCAATCTGAGTTTTCTGTTGCACGACTGAGGCGACATTTACACTGTTACGTTTTGGTTTTTTGAGTTTTGAGCCAAAAGCGAACTGCGTGTAAGTGTTTTTAGCTCCAGTAGAAGAACTAATCTCGCCCAAACCGCATGTCTCATCAACATTCTCGTATACTGGACATGCCCGTGCAGGGGTGAACAGGAGGCTGCATGTAAAGTCAGCCCGCTGCTGGTAGTTGCCAAGGAAACGTTAGTAGCTTAGTCTCAGAGAATGAGACATCATGACATAAGACTGGTGGCGAAATGTTGGCGTCAGTCACGGTGTCTCCATAGGTCTCCGTTTGCACCCGTTGAGACTGCAAAACAACCCTGCCGATTCATAACCAAAACAGGGCCAATTAGAATTAAAGATATTGTTTTGCAGAGGCACCGTACCTGCATCTGGTGCCTTCAGCGCTGCCCATGCAATTGTGATAATATTTTTAATTTTTTTTGATAAAGATAAACCAGTGCATATTTTTCTCCTATCTAGGAATGTTGTGTGGATGGACCTTCCTACGCAGCCTTGTGGAGGAAGGTCTTGCAATGCGAGATTACGTCCAGTGTGTCCAGGAGCCTCTCTGTCAGTGGACAGCCAGGGTAAGCAGTCAGTAAATGGTGAGTGCTCTGTGTGCGAGCTGCTCTCTGGGTGTGTTCTTCATACGATTGTGTGTGTGAGTGTGTGTGTGTGTGTGTGTGTGTGTGTGTGTGGCTTCATTTGGACAGCAGCCAGCCAGCGTCCCGTTGGCCTCACCAGGTCATGTCCACGTTCACCTCGGACAGACACTGGGCCAGGTGGCCGTCACAGTCCATCTGGGTGAACCTGGAGAGACGGAGATATACTGTCGGTACGGACAGAGAACACACTGTGTGTGTGTGTGAGAGAGTGTGTGTGTCTGTGTCCGTCCAACACACATTTTCACACAGGCTAAAAACAAACTCAGCCGACGGAAACGGAGGGCTACTTTTTGATAGCCTTGCTAACGAGGCTACTTGTGCTGTACTCGAGGCCGTGCACTGATACAGTGTCGCTGAGTCAGCCTTGGTACTAGAAATAAAACAAAAAGGTCAATTATAACTCTCTTGAAAAGCTCTGATTTACTGATGATTACTCAGTAACTTTCTCAAGGCCTTGACTTCTGTAATGTCTTTTTTTTTATTTGTCATTTTTTCCTTAGACACCTTCCTGACTGTTTCATTTCTCTGACTAGTGAGACTTTTTTTTTTTTATATGACAACAGAATAAGTGAAATGCATTTTTTTTTTTTTTAAAAGACGCTAATGAGGCCACACACCGAGGAAGAGAACCAGAAAAGAGAAAAACGGTGTAGACGTATGCATTGAGCAGGCAACATGTTGGAACTGAATATGGAAATATGGAAGCTGCTGAAGTACCTGCGTGTCTCTACGGCGTGTAACGTTAGACAGCCAATCAGCAGCATTATTAGATTGTATGCTTATCGTATCGAAGTATGCTCATTGGCTAACTGACGCTGGTTAAATGTAGTCCTTAGAAATGACGAGGCATACCCGGACATTAATGTTATGAGAACGATAATGCCAGTTTCTTATTGTATTCTTTTTTTCTTTGACAAGTTCATTGTCGGCATCGCACAGCAAAAATGTAACTTTTACCAAAAACAGTCCTATTCTGGTCATGTTCAGACAACTTTAGACACCAAAAAGATTGAAGGGTGTTATTGCAGTATTCTGCAATTTATTACCTTTTTCCAGCTTCAAATTATTCCCAGTTTCAAATTATGTGAAAAGAAAAAAATCTCTATATATATATATATATATATATATATATTTTTTTTTTTATAGTCCCAATATATATATTTTTTTCTTTTTCTCTCGCTTAAACTAATGTGGAAATGCTAAAAGTAATGAATGTGGAACAGGAATTGTAATACTTAAAAGTTAGCTAATAGCTAAAAGTGATGGCTTCATAGTTGAAATAGCTAAAAGTCTAACAAATGCAACCTTGACCAAACTAACTCAAACATTGACAGTTTATTTGTATGAAAATAAAAGTACTGAAGCAATTTTGTAAAATATATGAAAGAAATATTGTGAGAAGTGTAAAATATATCCGGTACGTCTTAAAAGAAATATATGGTTGGGAACTGCTCATCTACCAGATGCACATCAATGTAAAGCAGCCTAGTCTACACCTCACAGACTGAGACATGACGACACACAGTACACAGTACACAGTACACAGTACACAGTACACACATACAGTCTACGCAAGCACACGGCAACAACATTTGGTGTGTTGATGTGAGTCTTGTCGTGAATTTTCATCATATTCACTACCGGAAATGTGTGTAACTCAATAGTAACATACCACTGTAGATGTATGTGGAAGATCAGGAACCAGGTCCCGGTGTGGATTCTCCAGACACGGCAGAGCACACAACGCCCACAGACTCTCCACGGCCGGCAGCTGCTCGCTGGTCCACCACGCTGACCTGTACACCAGACACGACTCACTCAGCAGGGAACGGGGGTGTGGTCTTACTAGAGCCAGACCGATAAAGGATGTTTAAGGCCGATACGAATATTTGGTTATTTAAAAATCCGATATATCGGCCAATATATGTACAGTATATTTTTTTTAAATCCAGAAATGTGATACAAAACATACAGAGTTCCCTAACATTAGTTATTTGTAGTTTGTTATTGTCACAACAGAACAGAGGAACATCAAAATATATTATTCTGATAAATAAAATGTATAAAAATACAAACCTGTGTGTACAGTATACATATATACTGTATGTATATATGTATACTGTAGAGATACTGTATGTATATATATATATATATATATATATATATATATATATATATATATATATATATATATATGTATATACACATACACATATATGTATACACACATGTATATACACACACAAACACACACATTTGTATACACACATATATAAATACACACAAACACACACATTTGTATACACACATATATAAATACACACACACACACATATATAAATACACACACACACACACACACACATATATATATATATATATATACTGTATATGCACACACACACACATACTGTATATACACACACATATATACTGCATATACACATATATATACTGTATATACACACACCACAACACAGGTTTTAAGTATATTTTAGTTGTTGTTTGCTAGCAGACGGAATAATATGGAATAGACGAGAGGAGAAAACCACGCAACACAAATCAATGGAGAGCGGAGAGTTCTTTTTCCCCACGGTGGGGGCGGGACGTGAATGCGCTCTGTCTCTATGGTGACGTTATTTAGGCTGAAGGCTACCGGTAGCCACGGTAAAGTTAACCAGAGGAACACCCACCTCCCAGTCTCTGCTGTGCCCTCACTGGCGACCAGTGCTGTGGGACTCCTCTTCGGTGTTCCCCGCGGACCCATTCCCGACTGGACACCTTTGACAGACGGCTTATTTCGTTTAAGTTTAGACTTGGAAGATGTTTCCGCCATGTTTTCAACATCTTCGACATTTCGCGCCAGTGTGACGAACGGGAACTCCCTTCTTCTTCTCTCGGTTGCGCCGGCGGGTCGCTGGCAGCGGGGCGTGGCATACCGCCACCTGTACCGCCACCTACCGGCCTGGAGTGGGTTCATCACACTCACAAGAAGGTGGATTGCCGATTAACCCTTGTGTTGTCTTCCCGTTAACCATGAACTTGTCCTCCCAGGTCAAAATTGAAAATTAATATTTTGTTTGGCTTTTCCGAGGATTTTGCCGCTTTTTCTGATTTATTTGGCACTTTTTTCAGCTTTTGGCGCTGTTTTTTAAAAACCTGAGCTGGTTTAATAACAGGTTTTACACTTATTCTGGGATTAATGGTCAACAAACCTCATTTATATCAAATTATACATACGATTTTAGTTAAAAAGGCAGAAATTATGAATTATTTTGTCTAATAGTTAAGATCAGAGGATGTTGAGTGGATCACAGATGGGTAGATGTCAGAGTTTAGTCCGGATACTGTTTGGAAACCATTAAACAAAATAATTCAAATGCTATAAGATTAAATAAAACACCCACAAAATCCAATGAAAGTAATCATTAATTTTACCTGAAGCATGTTGTATGGAACAATCCATGTTATTTTTGGGCAATTTGGTTAAAAGAAATCAATATTTCTGATATAAAACACTTTGAAACGGGTCAATTTGACCCGAGGACAACACGAGGGTTAAGTACTTGCAAGGAATTTGCCCTGGTGGCTGGTGCATACATAAACAAACAGACATTCAACATTAATAAGGAATAAGATACGTGATTTTGTTTTCTTTGCTCTGCACTTTACTTTTAGTACACTTTAAGTTTGTGTAAATTAACAATGACAAATCTTTTTTGTCATTTATTTCAAAATAAGGCTTTTTTGTTAAGCTCTAAACTGACAAAAAAGTTGACAATTCACAATACATTATCTTCTGTAAATGTTAATTCATATACATTGTTGTTAAGACATATATAGAAATATATGACATGATAAATGGATGGCTTCAAATAGACCCGGTGATCGGTATCAACCAATACTGCTTCCTGCAATCGGTTATCGGCACCAAAAATCCTGATCGGAGCACCTTTAATAATAACAGTAATACATCATCTTCTTCTTCATATAGCCTATGTTAGCGCTATAAAATGTGTTTCCGTGCACAGACATGGGGCCATTAAACCTGTGTGGCCCTATTCTCAGCTCTATTTGGGGGTGGCAGTAGCTCAGTCAATAGGGAGTTGGGTTGGGAGGTGAGGGTCGCGGGTTCAAGTCCCCATACGGACCAAAGGTGCGCTGGTGGACTGGTAGCTGGAGAAGTGCCAGTTCACCTCCTGGGTACTGCCAAGGTGCTCTCAAGCAAATCACCGAACCCCCAACTGCTCGGGGTACCTTTCCATGCCCCCCCCCAGACACACACACACACACACACACACACACACACTCTGACATCTCTCCATTAGTGCATGTATAGGTACTGAGCATGTGTGTGTAATTCAGGCCTGTGTGTAATGTGTGTAATAACAGAGTGTAAATTGTAATGTCCCCTTGTGGGATTAATATAGTATACATTATTATTATTATTATTATTATTATTATTATTATCTCCACAGCGCTGCAGAGTGATGTCTGGCTACACCACACATACAGTACATTTCAGGATAGGAGAAAGGGGGGGAAATACGCTCTGGGTTGTTTGTGTTTCTTTAAACCAATCACAATCGTCTTGGGCGGCGTTGAGCTCCGGACGCAGCGACGGTGGCCCTGCAAAATAATCTCGGGAAGGAACTTGTGTTGCTGGAACATTTGCACCCTGCAAAAGAAAGCACCACATCCAATATTAAATGAAGTTAACTGTTGACACAATATAGTAACGTGAGCTATTTAAATCAGCTGATACATGGTTAAACCTCATTGGCTCTCGCCATCCTCTCCAATCGGTGCCAAAACATCCCAGTTAGAGTGCAAATGTCTTTATGTACATTTGTTATTATTAGATTTGTTTTGGGGAGGGGTGTGTACAAGCCATTTCTGATTATTGTGGGGGCTGTAACCCCTCCCAGTCCTTCCAGTAAATTGCACCTATTCATAAAAATATCCTTTGTAAATCTTTACAATCATCCCCCGAAAGAACCAAGCAGGCCTGTCCTGTTGCACCATCCACATTTTCTTCAAAACTCATCATTTTGAGCATGTAGCTTGCTAGCTCGAAGGTTATTGTTGTTATTGTTGTTTCCAGAAGCGTACAGTTTGAGTTGGAGAACGGCGACACACGTTGTGTGTCAGGCAAATATCATGGTAATGAACTTCCGTTGATCCAGACTAGTGTTACCTGGGCTTGATATCCTCCCTTCTGCTCTTCTCCTTGTAGCACTTTAATGACTGCCTTTTTGTATTTTGTGATACCTGGTTTCTGTCTTCATCACACTTTTTTTTGCCACTTCCCCATTCTGTTTCTTCTCCTCTGCCAAGTGGTACTGGCACATTTTATTTTGTAAGACTCTTTTTTTCGCTGATTGGCCCTCATTTCCTCTCACCCCCTCGTGTGCTGCCTCCTGCCTGGTACCTGTTTTAAACCGTCTATGGCTGGGACAGAACTACACATACTCTGTGTAGTCTTCCTAAGCATGCTCAGGGCCTGAAATGGGACAGTACTTATACCAGTACTGAGTAATGGCTGATCACATTGTCCACATGAGTACCCTTCGTTTGGGAGCTGGCAGCATGTCAGTCTGTAGGGAGTTGGGTTGGGAACCGGAGGACCAAAGAACGGTGGTGGACTACCAGTCCTGCGTGGCATCAGTGACAAACACACAGGGGCATGAGCCCCCCTAAAGAGGGTCTAAAATCTCCAATGCTGTGAACTCTACTCTATATGTAGGTTTCAAGATCAGTAATGCTGTTTATGCCAAATTCTTACCCTAACTACTGTACATTATTATAAAAACAACACCATATGAAATTGTTATTGGTCGGCTATTTTGTCCCCGTCCTGTGTGTTTGTTCTCTTCCCTTTTCCCCTGTGTTTTCCGTCTGTTGTTTTGTCTTAACCTGCCGTGGCTGGAGGCGTGGCCCTTGAGGATCTAGGTCAAGGGGCGCGGCCCTTCACTCCTGCACAGCTTCTACACAGCTGCAGCTCATTCCACTACTCACTTCTGCAGTATATCTACCTGGGCTGTTCATCAGGGCCATCGTTAAACTAACAGCCATGTTTCCCTGCAACTTCCCCGTGTGACCTGCTCTGCTGCCTCCCCGCTGGGACCTGTTGAGCCATGGCTCTGACTCCCACATTTTTAACCCTTATGTTGTCCTCGGGTCAAATTTGACCCGTTTTCATTTTTTTTTTGTTATCACCAAAATTGGGCCTTCGAAATAAGCGCTGAAAATGTCAACATTAGAAATAACAAATAACTTTTGAACCCACAACATTGAAAAAGTGACAAAAATATCAGAAAAAGCGATAATAGTGTTTCATGGTTGAAGGGAAGACAGCACAAGGGCATTTCTAAATGAGTGTAATGACTGTGAAAGATGAGCTTTCTTGTTTCCCTTGCCATCAAGATCGACAACAGGTAGCGGGAGAGAAGACTGAAGAGAGGCAGTCGGGCTTACACCACAGGAGGGGCTTCCTCTCGTTCTGACAACCGGCTCGCACCTCCTATTGGACGGCTTCCCCCTTCAGTTCCCTCTGCCTGGGAGCAGGAGGAGCCCATGCAACTGGGCCATGCTCGGCTGTCCCCAGCAGAGAAGCTCAGACGCATGCAGGCGGCGGAGTGCTTAGGGACGCCTCCCACTTTCTCGCGAAATGCCCAGTTCAGCCAAAAGACAAGGCTCCCAGGTAAGAGTGGGTCTTCTTGTAAGACCCAAGTCTGTTTCTGTACCCACAGTTCCCCGCCTAGTTATCCCAGCTGCACTCCATTACAAAAATCTGTCTCTGCCATTAACCGCCCTAATTGATTCTGGTGCTGAAGATAACTTTCTCGACCCCAATCTAGTAAGACAAGCTGAAATTCCCATTGAGCCCCTGCCATTTCCCATCAGAGTTACTGCCATTAATGGGCATCTCCTAGCTAAAATAACCCACCAAACTATCCCTGTTTCTCTGATACTGTCTGGTAACCACCGTGAAGATATCTGTTTCAAAGTAGTGTCCTCAGCCTCCACTCCACTTATCCTCGGTTACCCCTGGCTCCGTCTTCACAACCCTCACATTGATTGGCAACATCATCACATTCACCATTTAAAAATGATATTGAATACGTATAGTATAGTATAGTATAAGTATCCAAGGTCCAAGTATTGTCCAATTATCCAAGTACAAGTAATGTGATAAATGTGGTAAACAAACCAGAATACAGTGTTTAGGGAAGAAAACAATGAGTTAGCATGTAACAACACACAATGTGCAGACCAAGTCAAGTCATCAATCAGCCTCTGCAAGGTCTGCACAGTCGGCTCTGGGAGTAATATCAACAGGAAGTTCTTCCAAGTTACTGTTGTTTCGTCACGGACGTTGCTAGGGAGACGGACATCTGGGCTACTTGATTGCTTAGCCTGATGTGCAGCACAGTTCCAAATGAGAGGGCGTAAAAAAATGGATGGATGTGTGGAGTTCATCAAAGTGCATGACTTTGTCAAAATAGGATTTGGTCAAAACGTTAAGGATGAAACAACATGAGGAAGAGCTTTTGATGTTTCATTAGTTTAATCATCAACTCTCATTGTTAATACATAATAAATGATGTCACTCGCGCACAAGGATTTCTACTCAGTGAACACTGAAGAAGGTTACATCATGCGAGAATGCTAACTGCAACGATAATACTTTGTTCCCTCTGCAAGGACGCACATAAAGTGGAAAGTTAAAGTCATAATAATTGGATTTTCTGAGCCTTTTAAGCTTTTGGCCAGAAGAGAGGGACCAACGGAGAGTGGCTACAATTATGCAATGGAAAAAGACAAGGGAAAGCTGGACTGAACGGAAGGAAAGGGAAAGAAAGGAAAGAGAGGGAGAGCATTATTTAACAGAATGGAAAACAGCACTATGGGAAAACCTGCCACTTTGAAATAAGGTGAGAGCCTTTTTTTTGGGGGGGAGGCAGTGCCACCACATTAGATGAGTATTCCAGAAGGACCGCTGCCGAACTGCTGACATTGGCCGATCACTTTTTTCTACCTCGACCACAGAGGGGAGGAAACACAAAAGCAGAGCCGTGGGCCAGGCCTGTGGTACATAGTGCTACTCTGGGAAAAAGCAACCCGGCGCCTGGAAAGAAAAGGTTACGTCATCCGTCTCACGTGATGCTGTGTTGTGCTCTGTTGCCGTGGTGACGGCGAAGATGATGAGGAGAATAACAGTGAGGCAGCAGCAACCTTAAAGGGTCATTTCGGTGTTTCGCCACTTGGACTCTATGTTCCCAGACATTTTGTGTCTGAAATCTACAGTTCTTATCTACTGTATATGATTTTCACAGTAACTACTGTATATGATTTTTACAGTAACTACTGTATATGATTTTTACAGTAACTACTGTATATGATTTTCACAGTAACTACTGTATATGATTTTCACAGTAACTACTGTATATGATTTTTACAGTAACTACTGTATATGATTTTTACAGTAACTACTGTATATGATTTTCACAGTAACTACTGTATATGATTTTTACAGTAACTACTGTATATGATTTTCACAGTAACTACTGTATATGATTTTTACAGTAACTACTGTATATGACTTTCACAGTAACTACTGTATATGATTTTCACAGTAACTACTATATATGACTTTTACAGTAACTACTGTATATGATTTTCACAGTAACTACTGTATATGATTTTTACAGTAACTACTGTATATGACTTTCACAGTAACTACTATATATGATTTTTACAGTAACTACTGTATATGATTTTCACAGTAACTACTGTATATGATTTTTACAGTAACTATGTATATGATTTTCACAGTAACTACTGTATATGATTTTTACAGTAACTACTGTATATGACTTTCACAGTAACTACTATATATGATTTTTACAGTAACTACTGTATATGATTTTCACAGTAACTACTGTATATGATTTTTACAGTAACTACTGTATATGATTTTCACAGTAACTACTGTATATGATTTTACAGTAACTACTGTATATGATTTTCACAGTAACTACTGTATATGATTTTTACAGTAACTACTGTATATGATTTTCACAGTAACTACTGTATATGATTTTTACAGTAACTACTGTATATGACTTTCACAGTAACTACTATATATGATTTTTACAGTAACTACTGTATATGATTTTCACAGTAACTACTGTATATGATTTTACAGTAACTATTGTATATGATTTTCACAGTAACTACTGTATATGATTTTTACAGTAACTACTGTATATGATTTTACAGTAACTACTGTATATGATTTTTACAGTAACTACTGTATATGATTTTACAGTAACTACTGTATATGATTTTCACAGTAACTACTGTATATGATTTTACAGTAACTATTGTATATGATTTTCACAGTAACTACTGTATATGATTTTTACAGTAACTACTGTATATGACTTTCACAGTAACTACTATATATGATTTTACAGTAACTACTGTATATGATTTTCACAGTAACTACTGTATATGATTTTTACAGTAACTACTGTATATGATTTTCACAGTAACTACTGTATATGATTTTTACAGTAACTACTGTATATGATTTTCACAGTAACTACTGTATATGATTTTTACAGTAACTACTGTATATGATTTTCACAGTAACTACTGTATATGATTTTTACAGTAACTACTGTATATGACTTTCACAGTAACTACTATATATGATTTTTACAGTAACTACTGTATATGATTTTCACAGTAACTACTGTATATGATTTTTACAGTAACTATTGTATATGATTTTCACAGTAACTACTGTATATGATTTTTACAGTAACTACTGTATATGATTTTCACAGTAACTACTGTATATGATTTTTACAGTAACTACTGTATATGATTTTACAGTAACTACTGTATATGATTTTCACAGTAACTACTGTATATGATTTTTACAGTAACTACTGTATATGACTTTCACAGTAACTACTGTATATGATTTTCACAGTAACTACTGTATAAGATTTTCACAGTAACTACTGTATATGATTTTCACAGTAACTACTGTATATGATTTTTACAGTAACTATTGTATATGATTTTCACAGTAACTACTGTATATGATTTTCACAGTAACTACTGTATATGATTTTCACAGTAACTACTGTATATGATTTTCACAGTAACTACTGTATATGATTTTCACAGTAACTACTGTATATAATTTTCACAGTAACTACTGTATATGATTTTCACAGTAACTACTATATATGATTTTCACAGTGACTACTGTATATTATTTTTACAGTAGAATGCTGTAAGGTTTACGTTACAACCTTGTCGACATGACAAAATCACAATAGTCTAAGTATTACAGTAGTCAAAGCATTACTGTAAAAAATCACAATATAGCCACTATAATATTGTAAACTACTGTATTTTTACTTTTTTATCTTATGTTGTGTTTACTTGTTTTGTATTTTACAATGAATACATAAAATACTCTAAATGGAAGTATTCACAGTAACTTGCTGCCAATTGTTGCCAGTACGTAACTGTAAATTTTACGTTAAATTTGTTACAGTGTACATTTAGACTGCAGGCCTCTTTTGACTTGACTGTTCACATTATTTATTTATTTATTTTTAATTATGAAGCATATTTCTCCATATCTGCATAACTGGATCAGTTTCTGTTTGTCCCAAACGACAGCGGCAGATGGCCACCCACCGAGAGCCAGGTTCAGGTTTTTGCCTGTAAAAGGTTTTTTTTTTCCTCGTCACTATAGCAACAGATGCATGCAATGGGAGGGGGAAATTGTCAGGTTTTTGTAAATTATAGAGTGTGGTCTTGACCTACTCTATCTGGAAAGTGTGCTGAGATAACTCCAGTTGGGATTTGACACTGAACTGAATTAAATGTGGCACGCATGAGACTCAAATATGGCACGGCCTGAAGTCCAGCGTCTCTGACACGGCAGCCGTTCCTCTATGGCCGTGATCCTCCATTTGTCTGGATATGCTTAAAACACAGACCGGTTACGATATGAACCTTACATTTTTGCAGCATTGTGCGGATGGTCGCTCTCGAAGAGTGACGTCAGTCGCAGGAAGTCCAATCTGAGTGTCCAGACCAGGGGCGATTCTAGGATCAGACCTTTGGGGGGAGGGGGGGATCAGCCCCATGTGAGAATGTAACACGGATACAGTCCCTTTTAAAAGTGTTATCCCCCCGTCTAATTCAGTAATGCCATTATCTTATAATGTCTGAGCTAGCTGAACAACAACGTCAGCTAACGTTTTTTGACAATATGATGGAACTAAACCTGACCAAGGTTATTACGTGGGGAAAAAACATTGTCGTTAACTGAAATAAAAATGAAAACGAGGCATTATAAAAAAAAAAGATAACTAAAACTGTAATGTCTGTTTGCAAAACTAACTAAAAAAAAATAAAAATGATTGAGTAAATGTCCTTAGTTTTCATCTTCGTCAATGTCTTTCATAGAGCAAATAACGTTATATCTTTCCGACCGTTCATTTCCCGTAGACGTGTAGTTTCTGACTGGGAAGCCAGAAATTCCGACACTCTATGTCATATTGAACACAACGTAGTCCGGCGGCAGAGTCCTGTTTGGTTATGTGTGTCAGATAAAAGCAAGTGCCTCGCAGTGGAAGGTGGTAAAATATGTCGGGAGGGGGACGTGGGTTAATATGTGGGTTAAACTGGGATGTCTACACTACTGTGTGAGTTGATTGACTTCAAAAAGTTCTCCACTTTACTCAAACCAAAGTTCATGTCACCTGTTGATGTCTGTCTTCTTTAGTCTGTTGATGTCTGTCTTCTTTAGTCTGTTGATGTCTGTCTTCTTTAGTCTGTTGATGTCTGTCTTTAGTCTGTTGATGTCTGTTGTTGTCTGTCTTCTTTAGTCTGTTGATGTCTGTCTTCTTTAGTCTGTTGATGTCTGTTGTCTGTCTTCTTTAGTCTGTTGATGTCTGTCTTCTTTAGTCTGTTGATGTCTGTCTTCTTTAGTCTGTTGATGTCTGTCTTGATGTCTGTCTTCTTTAGTCTGTTGTTGTCTGTCTTCTTTAGTCTGTTGATGTCTGTTGTCTGTCTTTAGTCTGTTGATGTCTGTCTTCTTTAGTCTGTTGATGTCTGTCTTCTTTAGTCTGTTGTCTGTCTTGATGTCTGTCTTCTTTAGTCTGTTGATGTCTTCTTTAGTCTGTTGATGTCTTCTTTAGTCTGTTGTCTGTCTTGATGTCTGTCTTCTTTAGTCTGTTGATGTCTGTCTTCTTTAGTCTGTTGATGTCTTCTTTAGTCTGTTGATGTCTTCTTTAGTCTGTTGATGTTTGTCTTCTTTAGTCTGTTGATGTCTGTCTTCTTTAGTCTGTTGATGTCTGTCTTCTTTAGTCTGTTGATGTCTTCTTTAGTCTGTTGATGTCTGTCTTCTTTAGTCTGTTGATGTCTTCTTTAGTCTGTTGATGTCTTCTTTAGTCTGTTGATGTCTTCTTTAGTCTGTTGTCTGTCTAGGTTTTTTCCTGGAACACGTCACTTACTGCTGCGTCTACACTGTGTGTAAAACTATTCGGCAACTTCTATTCCTGGAGATGTATTGTACTGTAACACATGCATTGCTATCAGTCAATCAGAAACGTTAATAAACCTCAAATCACAATATTTAACAAAGGAAAAGTGAGTTTTGGCTTTCTCAGGAGAACATCTGTGTGCAGAATTATTATGCAACTAAATGGAAAAACTAAAATTTTCCCATCTCACTTGTTTATTTTAATTTCTTAGAGTAAGAATAAAACTCAAGATGTACAAATAAACACTATTGACATTTCAAGAAATATTCAGCGACCATTATAGCCCCCCACCCTTTTTTTCCAATAACTGTCATGAGCCGTCCATCCATGGAATCTGTTGATGATCAACATTTTGTGCAGCAGCAACCACAGCCTCCCAAATGCTGTTAAAAGAGGTGTGTTGTCTTCCCTCAGTGTAAATCTCCCGTTTAAGAAGGGCCCACAAGTTCTCAATGGGGTTTAGGTCAGGTGAAGAAGGGGGCCGTAGAATTATGAAAGACGGGACATGATGGTAAACTGTCCATTGTGCC
This sequence comes from Percina caprodes, assembly GCA_013375575.1. NCBI lineage: Eukaryota > Metazoa > Chordata > Actinopteri > Perciformes > Percidae > Percina > Percina caprodes. The sequence continues at coordinate 2,265,351 of JABXJD010000031.1, forward strand.
AATAAATGGTATGCACATGAGGTTTGCTTTGATGTTGAGAGTGGCATGAGAGCTGTATGTTAGATGTGAAAAGTTGTAAATTTCGGGACACATCATCAGTAGTGTACCTTTAAATCAGGGGGTGTTTCGGCCTTTCAACACTAGACACCCTCATCAAAGGTGGCCAGCTACAGGGTGATCAAACCCGAGCTTGTGTCCCATGCCCAATTGTAAAAAAAAATAAATAAATAAAAAAGCCTAGTTGTTTTAAATGGCGCACCTTGTTCTCCCTCCTCTTGGAAGGTTGGACCTGCGCTCTCAAGTGGGGTATGGGGCGGGGGGAATCAGTGAGCGGGTCATATTGATGGTCTTTGAGCCCAATCATTAGTCTGTCATCTTTAAGGCCTTTGCTGGCTAGCCACGCAGTCGAATACTTGGATGCATGTGATGGAGCATTGTCCTGCATAAAAATCATGGCCTTCTTGAAGGATATAGACTTTTTTCTGTACCATTGGTTGAAGAAAGTATCTTCTAAATTTTGTCCAATTTTGGGAGCTGATTTTAAGTGTATCTTCAACCCGAAAAGGTCCAACTAGCTCATCCTTAATAATAGCAGCCCATACCAGTACCCCGCCTCCCCCTTACTGGCATCTGACTCGAAGTGGAGCTCTGTGCCCATTAGAGATCCAGCCACGGGCCCATCCATCCGGTCCATCAAGAGTCACTCTCATTTCGTCTGTCCATAAAACCTTTGAAAAACTTGTCTTCAGATATTTCTTGACTTATGAGTCTTGTTGAGTGGTGGTCGTGTTTCAGCCGTCTTACCTGGGCCACGTCTCTGAGCACTGAACACCTTGTACTTCTGGACACTCCAGGTAGGTTGCATTTCTGCAATATGGCGGCACTGGAGGTTAATGGGTTCCTGGTAACTTCACGTTTAATTCTTCTCAAGTCTCTAGCATTTAATATGCATCTTTTTTTTCTCCACACGTTTCTCCAATTTGAAGCACTAAAATTGATTTAAAATAAAGGAAAATGTTTTTTATTCTAATTTTTAGGCAGGCTGAGATTAAATGTTGGGTCTAAAATCAACAGTGGCCCTGACTGAGGTCGTATTTTTTAACAATCCAACCTGTATGGGTTAGGTTAGGGTGATGTATTTGGACCACATAGACATGGCTACGTTCAGACTTCAGGCCTTAAAGCTCTATTCCGATTATTTTCTAGATCCAAATCTTTTTAAATTTTAAAAAAATTTTATTAAATGTGGCCCACATCGGACTAAATTCTTGGGCACGGCCTGAAAGTGACCCGCATGCGCAAGCCAGATTGTATTAACCCTGGTGTTGTCTTCCCGTCAAAATTGAAAGTCAACACTTTAGTTGACGCTTTTTATTGATGTTTTTAATTTTTACGTTTGTCCCTTTTTTCAACACTTTTTTTCAATGTTTGTCACTTTGACGTTTAACACTACGTAACACTAACTTATTAACTTTAGTTTTACAGTTATTTTTGGAATTTATGGTCAGTAAACCTCATTTATAGGAAATTATACCTAATGTTTGAGTTAGAAAAGCAGAAATTAGGAATTATTTAGACTAAAATTAAAGGAATGGATGTTGATGGATAATCACAGAGTGGAATATGTCAACTTTTACTCTCAATACTATTTCAAAAACACTTCAATGTTTTTTATGCAAATGCTATAAAATTGAATAAGACGCCCCAAAATTAATGAAGGTTTTGTACTTGCCAAAGAGCGTTGTGTGGAATCAATCATGTTATTTTGGGGAATTAAAAAGAACACTGATATAGGAAAACGGGTCAGTTTGACGTGAGGACAACATGAAGGTTAAGAGAACCAAGGAGATGTAATTGTATGTTTAGTGCTATAGCTACCGCTAGCTACTAGCTGACAGCCAGCGGCAGTTTGGGAACAGAGACGTTAATAACATTACATCCACGTTACAGACTTTACAGCATACAGCCCTCAGATGTATTATAAGATAGTATAAATGATGAACTACAGCCGTATATCTGTTATTAGAGCTACAGGAACTCGTGAGCACAGTCACATGAGCCTGCCGGGCTCAGTCCTGTGGGTCTGCTCGCGTTCATTAAAAAGTTCCTTATCCATCATAGACTTTAGCAAAAAGATTGCATTTTATGAGCAGGCATCCACACACCCGACTCACCGCAACCTGTTTCACAGGCTGAATATTACAAATCTCAAAGTTGCCAACTCTGCCACATTCTCCTTTAAGTTTCACGTAATTGCAGTTTTAAAACAGTTTCCTGTCTTTTTGGGTTTGGCACAGAACCAGATTAAATTTCTTGTGAACCTAAACTAATACACGGGCCGGGTTGAGTTTGAAAAATGCTTTAGAGGGTCACGCACGGGTGGGGGGGGCAGAGCCAATCACAGCTGACATTGGGCACGAGGCATTTGGATAATTTAAAATGGGATTTTGTTAAAGGAAAGACAATTGAGTTTGGGAATTAAAGGAGTAATCAACATTTTGGGGATTTTATTTTTTTATTTTTTCCCAAGAGTGAGATGAGAAGATTGCTTCCAATCCGTTGGACTCCAGTTGCAGTTAGCTTAGCTTAGCATAAAGGAATCCCAGAATTATTGTTGACAATCACGGCCACTTTATGCGGCGACTAGCTGGGTGTGTTGAGGCATGAAAGCAGGCAGCGTGCCTTGGTTCTGTGTCCCAACTGTGACTCTGAATCCTGGATGTCAGAGCTTCCTTTGAACACAGCAACAGGGAGAAGTTTTCACAGTTTACATTACTATGCAATTTGGAAAGGAAGCAGCATGCACAGCAGACAATGTGAAAGGAGAAGGAAGGGCATATACAAAAAGAGTATGCAAGCAAATATAAAAGCACAGACAAACTCATGGGGGGGGAAAAGGAGCGCAAGAGGACAAGCACTGTATGCAAGGCAACATTATGAATCATTGAGGACGAGACTTGGCATACACTCCGTACTGTCTAGTAGCCTTGGCCTTGATAGGATGAGGAGCCTGATGGATACACAAGCTCTGGATCTATTACCGCTTAATGTAAACACACACAGACAGTGATGCATAATGCCCGTGTACTGCAGGCCCACATCCAGCCTGTAGCTGCCAGACCTCAGTGCTGGGCTGAAAGAATGCCTTCATGCCATGCACTGATAAGCCCAGCAGAGGCTCTGGTTCCCCCGAAGAAGAGACCACTGAGAGGATCTGCCAGCTGAACGGGAGGTAACCCAGTCCTGTTGCTCCAACACTGCAACCGTCACTGCAAGATCCTGGCTGCAACGGTTTTTAAGCCAAAGACCCCTTAACCCTCGCGTTGTCTTCCCGTCAAAATTGAAAATCAACACTTTTGTTGATGGTTTTGATCGATGTTTTTAACTTTTTCTTACGTTTTTGTCCCTTTTTTCCAACACTTTTGACGCTTTTTTTTCAATGTTTGTCACTTTTTGGGATTTTTTTTCGACACTACGTAACACTAACCTATTAACTTTAATTTTACAGTTATTTTAGGAATTTATGGTCAATAAACCTCATTTATAGGAAATTATACCTAATGTTTGAGTTGGAAAAGCAGAAATTAGGAATTATTTAGACTAAAATTAAAGGAATGGATGTTGATGATAATCACAGACTGGAATATGTCAACTTTTACTCTCAATACTATTTCAAAATCACTTCAATTCTTTTTTTTCAAATGCCATAAAATTTGATAAGACACCCCAAAATTAATGAAAGTAGAGATTTGTACTTGCCAAAGAGCGTTGTGTGGAATCAATCATGTTATTTTGGCAAATTAAAAAGAACATTGATATAGGAAACCGGGTTAATTTGACCCGAGGACAACATGAGGGTTAACTGAGGGAGAGATGGAGCAGGGACCCCCTACTACATATGTTGTATAAAATTAAGTTACATGATAAACTGGGCCTACAATAAAGTGTGGGCGGCGTATTGTCTTTGTCTATACCTTTTTTTTTTTTGCATAGACTACTAAGCTATTAATATAGCCTAATAATTGTGGCATGGTTTTATGATTAACCCCCCCCCCCCATGCACCCTATAAATTCCTCCTATGGATACCCAGCCATAGTTCCTACTTTCTCTGCATTCTTCCCCTTTCTTTTGATATCATTACTGACTCACTCAAGAAGCCTTTTTAACCACCATGTTGCCATGGATTCCTTTTGAAATAGAATTGCACTGAATTTTCATATGCACATTCACAAATTTAAATTGGAGATGTGTCCCTGAGAGTGTGCTGGCCTGGCCTGCAGGGGAGGATCCTCCCAGGCAGATCACGTTGCAGTTTCAGCGGTGTTTGGCTAGAGGATGCCACAGGAACAGCAAACTGCCTAACCACCGCTGCAGCTCAGCAACTGGAGCTGACGCATGACCCGCCTGAGGCCCAGTCACTAGGTTTGATTCTATTACTAGTCCTTCACTGTAATAGTAATACATATATATTACTATAATGAGATTTAGAGAGATATTGTGTCAAAGTTTGTCAAGGTTTTTCTGCAGATAATTTAATCTTATGGAGAACTCCACAAGTCCTCTAAATATTTCCAGCGTGTAATGTAACAATGTTACTGTACAATGTTATGACTATATATATATATATATATATATATATATTATACTACCACAATAAAGTTCATAATGAACTAAAGTATTTCTTTTTTTAGTTCTAAGTACATTTATTATCAGAAAATTACTTTTGATACATAAGAACAGTAAACATCCGATTTAGGATGAAGGCGACTTTAACTTCATTTTTTTGGGAAGCTAGGCTACTTTTAATCAAGGATTGCTTTCAAGTATACAAAACTGGATATTTCCCAACGGTACTTTCACTGTAAAGTACATAATGTGCCCCCCACCACCCAAATCACTTAGGCTACGTATCCTTAAAATATGAACAAACATAATTTTATTAAAATACATTCAATGGTAATGGCAAAAAACAAAAAAGTAAGCGTAAATGCATTTATGGTAGCAGGGTTGGAAGAAGTATTCGGATCCTTTACTCAACTAAAGGTACTAACACTACACTGTCAAGAAACTGTTACAAGTAAAAGTACTAACGCTACACTGTCAAGAAACTGTTACAAGTAAAAGTACTAACGCTACACTGTCAAGAAACTCTGTTACAAGTAAAAGTACTAACACTACACTGTCAAGAAACTCTGTAACAAGTAAAAGTACTAACACTACACTGTCAAGAAACTCTGTTACAAGTAAAAGTACTAACGCTACACTGTCAAGAAACTCTGTTACAAGTAAAAGTACTAACACTACACTGTCAAGAAACTCTGTAACAAGTAAAAGTACTAACGCTACACTGTCAAGAAACTGTTACAAGTAAAAGTACTAACGCTACACTGTCAAGAAACTCTGTTACAAGTAAAAGTACTAACACTACACTGTCAAGAAACTGTTACAAGTAAAAGTACTAACGCTACACTGTCAAGAAACTCTGTTACAAGTAAAAGTACTAACACTACACTGTCAAGAAACTCTGTTACAAGTAAAAGTACTAACACTACACTGTCAAGAAACTCTGTAACAAGTAAAAGTACTAACACTACACTGTCAAGAAACTCTGTAACAAGTAAAAGTACTAACACTACACTGTCAAGAAACTCTGTAACAAGTAAAAGTACTAATGCTACACTGTCAAGAAACTCTGTAACAAGTAAAAGTACTAACACTACACTGTCAAGAAACTCTGTTACAAGTAAAAGTACTAACACTACACTGTCAAGAAACTCTGTTACAAGTAAAAGTACTAACGCTACACTGTCAAGAAACTCTGTTACAAGTAAAAGTACTAACACTACACTGTCAAGAAACTCTGTTACAAGTAAAAGTACTAACACTACACTGTCAAGAAACTCTGTTACAAGTAAAAGTACTAACACTACACTGTCAAGAAACTCTGTTACAAGTAAAAGTACTAACGCTACACTGTCAAGAAACTCTGTTACAAGTAAAATTCCTGCATTGAAAATCGTACTTGTGAAAGTATCATCAAGAAAATGTACTTAATGTATTAAAAGTAAAAGTACTTAATGCAGAAAAATCCTCACATTTTTAGAAACATATTGTTCTAAGTGTTATATTGGCGCATTATTTCAGCTGGACTTAAAAACAGACAGCCTGTAAATAGTATTTTATAAATATTCTTACATGTATTCCGTGTGCAAAAATCTTAATTTGTAAAGTAACTAAAGCTGTCAGCTGAACGTCAGTGGAGTAAAAAGTACAATCTTTCTCTCTGAAATGTGGTGGAGTAGAAGTAAAAATTGGCATGGGAAAAAACACTCAAGTAAAGTACAAGTACCTCAACATTTGTACTTAAGTACAGTCCAGGGTGTAACTTTGGGTTCAACATGGGGGATCTCCACTTTTGAGCAAAATTGAAATTTTCTGCATTCTGCTGAATTTTTCTGCATCAATTCATAGTTCAAATGTTTTTTTTAATTTATGTAAGGAAAATAATAATATTTCTTTGGGTGGGGGAGGTGGGGGAGATTGCACTGGGCAGTTTTGATTATGGGGGTGTTGTAATAACACCCCCATCCCCCTTGTAAATGACACCTTTGAGTACAGTCCTTGAGTACGCAGACCCTCCACCGCTCCATGTGAGCAGCCTACAAGATGTTCTGGTTAGCAGAGATATAATGGCTAAGGGGAAAGGTCACAATGAATGCAATGCAAAGTATATGAAGAATTAAAAGTGCATATTTATTTTAGTGGGCTGTGCTAGTTGCCCGCCCCTAAACGTAATAGCTGATCTGTGGAAAAAGAAAAAGAAATCTTCTCTCCTCTTTTTCATTCCCAATTTTTTTCGGTACTTGCAAAACAATGTTTTATACATTCAAGCAGAAGATGTGAAATTTGCATTTCCCCATCTAAGGCTAAATTTGTCTTGTCTCCAAAACACCACCACCACCACCTCTCTCTCTCTCTCTCTCTCTCTCTCTCTCTCTCTCTCTCTCTGTGTAGCCTACGTGAACCAAATGATTCGCATAACCGCTCTCTATTCCTCTGCTGCATTCATGGCCCACGGAAAAGATAGTACATGTGAACTTCTTGTTCACATACTGCATGTTGACTTCCAATACCGTCAATATCAGTTAGAGCTGTAACAATATTCAAATTTGACTGTATTAGTCATTTCCTCTAGAAATAATTGCGATTAACAATATAATTGTCTCTTTCAGTCAAAGTAACAAATGAATGTTTTGAATGAATCCCAGGATACATCTTATGGTTATATATCTCTGTAATGTGGCCCAGATAATGCAATAACCCAAATACACAGCCTTTGAAGTAATAATGAATAATAATCACTTATTATAATCACTTAGTGAATAATCACTTATATATTTATAATTTGGCATACATAAACAAAATCAACAATTACCAGTCACACGCCTTAGCACCTTAGCTAATGTTAGTAATTATTTGCAGATAAATAAAACCGCAAATATGCAAAAAAAAAAATGGACAATTAGACAATTGTGTTGTAATTGTTACTATCATAAGCCATGTTTCCACACACACGTTGTTATGGAAACAGTAAAATTAGACTGAACTTCATGAATATCGACACATTGGATGAGTCTTGTGTGCAGGACACGCTGATGTGAAGCTTTTATTTTAATAAATAATGAATTTTAGGTCATTTTATGGTCGCAACCCGCCATGAACCCTTACCCATGTGACGTCATTATGCACAGGTGGTGGTGGTGGGGGGACATATTATAGTGGGGGCTCTGGGTGTCCTCCCGAGTGAAGTTTTGAGCATCAACGACTTCATTTCCTGTATTCGGATACACTTTTATGCACCAATTTACAGGGGAAATATCTTTATTAAGCCTTTGTGAGGAAGAAAAACACATGACAATTCAAAAGATATCAAGAATATAATGGAAAGTATGTTGCTGCGTGTCACTGGGCATTTTTAAAGTGGGTATATAGAAATCCTGGAGCTTTTCTTAGTGGGTGTACTGTGTATACCTGTGTATCACGTCGATACATATTATTATGATCAAAAACTTGATATTGAATCTTTTATTCAAAATTACTTTTTAACACACTATTTGTGTACGTGTCCCTTGGTCCGTCTCTCTTTTCCAAGACTGTAATTTTTGAGAAAGGACATAAATATAAACATTATAATCAATAATATAATAAAACTAGAGATAGGCCCGAACAGGCTCTCTCTTTACCCTGTCTCTCTTAGTTATGCTGTAATAGCTTTAGACTGCCGAGGGGGCTTCCTTCCTTTGACACACTGAGCTCCTCGCTCCTTTATCTTTCCATTTGTGTGCATCCATGTCCCAGAAATGCCTCTTACTACATTGCATTGCCCTGTAATGCCGCACAGTGCCCTGCTATGCAATGAACTACTACAAACTACTATTTTTTTAGTTATTAGTTATTATCTTTTACTGTGACTGTTATTGACACTCTTCATTTCAACCCCAAACGGCCCATCAGGCTCCGTCCACCAAGATCCTGGGTCTGGGTCTGTCCCAGGTTTCTTCCTAAAAGGGAGTTTTTCCTCGCCACTGTCGCTCTGTTGCTTGCTCTGGAGGGAACTACTAGAACTGTTGGGTCCTTGTAAATTATAGAGTGTGGTCTAGACCTACTCTTCAAGATAACTCTTGTTATGAATTGATACTATAAATACAATTGAATTGAATTGAAATACAACCCAAATTTAGTTTAGGGGGTTGTAACCTTTTCTAACCCCGACTTTTGTTACAACTAACCCAGACGACTGTTGCCATGAACCAGTTTAGTTTAAAGACAGCCTTGCATAACCAGACCTTCCTCCACAGCACCGCCATAGACAGTTCAAGAAATGGACCAACAGGTCCCGTTGGTCTGGACGGAGACCAGTGAAGTCCATTAGAAGCTCTTTCCCGGTGATGCTGAGCGTTACGCAGCCTCCAACTGAGCTTGCTGACGTAGATGTGATGTGAGCAACGTGTCTGAAAGCTGTAAGTCTTCTGGTAGCTGTGCAAGAGAAATCTCAATCATTCCCAATCAGCAGAGACGGAGAGCGTAGGTCTACGTAAGGAGATAACATACACACAGGCTAATTATTGCTAACTAACACCCCCTCCTCTACACAGTTGCTAGTAGCGAAACATACACGGAGGATTAAAAAACATGATGGGTAATTATCTTCACTGGAGTTTCTGCGCCGGAAAGTCACCGGACGACACAGGTAGCCTACATTGGAATTTATGTGTATTACTTCTAAAGTCGTCTCTACAAGAAATATAAGAAATACAATACAAAAAAAATACAGTGAAAATATAAAAGACAAAACAGCTGTAAGATAAATAAAGATAAAACATAATTGTAAAAGTGCACCAGAAACATGCATTCAAAAAATTAAAAAAAGACTACTTTCAGATATAATTATTGCACCTGAGATTTTTAGATCTTATTGCACACAGAAAAAAACATTATAATAGACCTAAATAGATTAAAAAAACTAATAATGAAGAATAAAGTAGCATTAAATGGAAATACTTAAGTAAAGAACAAGTAGCTTACACATGCTAAGTTAGCTTACTTTCCACCACTGCAGAATTTACTGAAAGAAAGTTAAAGTGGACGCTTAGTATTTTTTTCCCATATAGCGTGAACGCAGCATTCGTCTTCGCCTCTCTCCCTTCTTCTGTACTCTGCAGGACAGTAGGGGGTGACGGCTTGTTCCTGGAAGAGCCCAGCCTGCCTGCAGAGTCACTCACATTCCTGGCTGGGATTCAATGACTGAGCCAGACACACAAACACAGAGGGAGGGAGGGGGCGCGAGAGAGAGAGACGTAGACGGAGCGCGAGGGAGAGAGAGCCATAGACTGGGGAGAGAGAGAGAGGGAGGGAGAGAGAGAGAGAGCTGGTCTCAGACTTGTCTTCTCCATACAGTCAGAGTGAACCTCGGGGGCAGACTGAGTGGATTGCGGCAGTCCTCGACAGCGGAAAGAGCCTCAGCTAAGGTTTTTTTATCGAGCTGTATCGACTCACAACTCACGCGTTTGTTTCATTTTTGCCTACTTCTTTTTTGGATTCGGCTAACGGAACTTTTCGCTTACTCTGGAGTTTGGAGAGCAGCCCCCCCCCCTCACGCTCCCACCCTAGATATGGACAGTCGGCGACCCGCTGCAGGGAGCGACTGGCCGGTGTACACTCAGTAGTCGCTGGAATAAAACTGTTAATTCGCCGTTTGGGACTTTTACTGGATGTTTCATGAAGCGCTTCGCAATTTTGGTCAGTTCTGGGACACCGTGGATTGACCAGGTTCAGAAACGGAAAGATACTGGTGTTTTCCTGTCGACGACAAGAAGGATTTACGCTTCTAAAGTTGCAGGAAAAACATGGAGACTGTAAGTCGGCAGAGCTTCCAGCCTCATCCGGGACTGCAACAAACTCTCAAGCAGTTTCACCTCAGCTCTATGAGCTCTCTTGGCGGACCGGCGGCTTTCTCTGCCCGGTGGCAACATGAGCTTCTCTTCAAGAAGGACGGTAAGGAGCCCGAACCGGTTCTGCAGCATCTGCCGCCACCGGTGATGCCGGGCCCGCTGTTCATCCCGTCGGACCGCTCCACGGAGCGGTGCGAGACGGTTCTGGAAGGCGAGACCATCTCGTGCTTCGTGGTCGGCGGGGAGAAGCGACTGTGCCTGCCGCAGATCCTCAACACGGTGCTGAGGGACTTCACCTTGCAACAGATCAACTCTGTGTGCGACGACCTGCACATCTACTGTTCCCGATGCACGGCGGACCAGCTGGAGATCCTCAAAGTCATGGGGATCCTGCCCTTCTCGGCCCCATCCTGCGGCCTCATCACCAAGACGGATGCCGAGCGGCTCTGCAACGCCCTGATCTACGGAGGCGCCTACCCGCCGCGCTGCAAGAAGGAGCTGAGTGGAGGCTCGCTGGAGCTGGAGCTCACCGAGAGGAGCTTCAAAGTATACCACGAGTGTTTCGGCAAGTGCAAGGGCTTGTTCGTGCCGGAGCTGTACACCAGCCCGAACGCAGCGTGCATCCAGTGCATGGACTGCAGACTCATGTACCCGACGCATAAGTTCGTGGTGCACAGTCACAAGGCACAGGAGAACAGGACTTGCCACTGGGGCTTCGACTCGGCCAACTGGAGGGCGTACATCCTCTTGGGCCAGGATTACTCTGGGAAAGAGGAGAAGGCCCGTTTGGAGCAGCTCCTGGACGAGATCAAGGAGAAATTTGACTTCGCAAACAAGTACAAGAGGAAAGCTTCGTCCAGGGTGAGTTGGACGTCATGTTATATACTGCACCTCACCATGGAGCACCGATTACTTTATTTTCGGTGTGCTTTGCAGCTCGTGTAGTTTTTGTGGTTGATATTTTCCACATTATCCTCCATCCTCAAGATCCAGTTTACGCGTTGCAGCCCAGTTTTTAATAATGCATTGTGGCATACCCCCCACCACCACCACCACCTTCCCCTAACAGCACAGAGCTGGTTTTGAAGTTGCTTTTCAAGTCCAGTATTACCCACACCTTTAAAGGCATTCATATCCAGCAGGTAGTGTACCCTGCTTAGATGGAAACTTAAATGGCTCTCAACAATTTTTGGAGGTTTTGGAAGCAGTCCCATCAAAATGTCCCCAGCTGCTGGAGGGAGTGCTGTAGATATTGGCTTTCATAGATTATCAGCTTGTGGTCCTGGGAATCCCAGTTGTCTTTGAGAGGGCTCCCTGTGGCTCCACGCAAAATTGACATTTTGCCCCAGTAAAATAATGCATAAAGAAGGGGTTAATTCCCACCACTTGCACATTTCCATAATTAATCTGGGGTTAAGCCTCTATCATATGGATGTCTGTTGTGTAATATGTGTTAACCTCCTGTAGAGGAGCCACTCACTAGTTGGTCATCTTTGACATGTTGTTACTAATTGGGCCTCATCCAGCAGTGACAACAAAACGCCTCTGGTGGCAATAAAGCCATTATTTGCCCGTGAAACACCTCTCAAGCTCACTTTTATTGGCCTGCACTGTAAATACAATATAATTTACCAACAAATGGCTCAATGGGACGTAGTAAACAACAGTTAGGGGGAGTGTGTATAACATAAACATGAATTCGGATGTAAGCGAGGAAATAATTTGTTCCTCCTTTCCCCGGGATGAAATGGCATTTCATTCCACTCTTTTTCTCTCACACACACACTTACACTCTCACACAGTCTACTTTACTGGTTGTTTTTTATTGCATGTGCTCCCATTGTAGGTGATGTAGAGATTCTTATTACGACAAAATATGCCAATTTTGTGTGTGTCTGTGATGCTTTATGTGTCACACTATAATGCAATGTTGGTGTGGCTGTCATGTGCATGGCTTCCTGTGGGTTTAATCAGCGCTACTATCAGTGTTAAAGGCTTTTCTTTCTTTCTGGTTTTGTCCACATCCTCTGATTCTCTTTCCGCGTGAGATAGCTCTAAAATGTTTGAATAACCAGAATTATAGAGCATCCATGCAGGTATTGGCTCTGCCGGTTTCCTGTGGTTCTTGTGGTCAGATACAAGACTTGAGACCACATGAAGTAGTTCAGACATCTGAATCTGGTTTTCCATGCTTCCTCCATGCTCTGCTCTTTGGGCTGGCTGACTGTAAAACTGTATGAAGGGATTATAATGTCTGCAGGCAGGAGTTTGCAGAGAGAGTAGTTGTGTGGTAGACTGATAAAAGAAATCCCACCCCCACCCCTAGAAAAAAGAGGCTACTGCAGCCATTTGCATGAGCTGTTACACATGAATGGAGTTGATGGAGCAGGGTTTAGAAGTATTGTGGTGGAAACATAATATGATCCCAACAAAGGAGAGCATTCAGCAAACATCGGACCCCCAACATCCACCTACCCCAGGCCAGCCACCCACCTCTGGCATACATGCACCCACCCACACACACACATACTCATCCTCCCCCTCTCTTGCTTACTTTTTACTCCAATCTGATTGAAACCAGAGTGTACTTCTAAGCAGCACACTTGTTGATGAGGCACCAAAAGTGAAAGTCTTTACTAGAAGCTTCTATCTAGTTCTCCGCTGAGGCTTCTTTCAGAGGGATTTGCCAAACAGAGAGAAATCGGGGAGACCATTGATTCCCCCACCCACCCGCAATAACCTTGTTTCAAGAACACTGTAATGAGGGGATACATGCTGGGCAGGAGTTGAGGAATATTGCTTAACTTATGGCAACAGAGCTCCCCTTTGTCAGCACATTTCAGTCCAGCCGAGGCCCTTTGAGAAATGTTCTCAGAGGATGTGAGGCGGAGTGCTAGACTGTGTCGTGCAGCCTTCTACCTTTTCAGCGCACGAGAAAATGCCATCATCTGCGTGCTGTCAGCGGAGTAAGCGGGCAGCTCTGTGAATATTAATGAGGGCGTTTTCAAAAGTGTTAGTGGCAGTCTCGCAGGCAGACAGACACAGGAAGTGTTATTGTCGCACTTCCCTCCTTGCAGATGCTCTTTTGAGTGCTTCCTTCTTAGGCTTAGACATGCACATGTCTGAATCATAGACCATTTGAGTGAAAAGGGCTTATTGCTTTTTGCAATCATTTGAGGAAGGAGCGTGACTTTGCAGTTGCAGTTCACTCTCTGTCCTTTTTGTCTCAGAGGATGTGAGCCACGTCGTCGTTTGTAATCAGCAACGAGCAAGTGCAATGAACTATTGAATTGTTAAATTAGTTTATGTGCTGGGTGTGGAACAATTCTCAGAGTTGCTCACGCCAGTCCTTGGCTGTGAGTCTTTTGGTTTCTGGCTGGCACACATGTGGGTGGCACACATAATCAGTGGCTTTCCGCATCAGGATGTTTAGATAAGGGTTGCGGCGGCAGATTTAGTATGTTGCTAACTTTATATTCGCCCTCAAGATGATGTGATTTCTGCACAATCCATCTGTTTCACAGAGATATGAGGACGAGAGTTGAGGCTTGGAGAGGGGAGCTTGCTGTCGAGCCAGCTCAAGCTTGACTCGTGCATTGTTTATGTCAAACTTTCTCTTTTTTTTAGGTGCCCTGCTAAATGGCGAGGGTCTAGACCTGTGTTTTCAACAGCTCCTTCACTTAGAAATAGATAGGCCTTTTTCTTTGTCGAAGGCATGGTATCAGGCACATCATTTTGATTACAGATCATTTATTAGAGGCAGACAGACAGTTAGTTATACTGACATTTCCAGATCTGCCACTCCTTCAGAGAGGTGAGGCGGTTTTATAGCTGTTATATGAAAACAAGCTGAACACTGTGTACTTGGCTGTACATGACACTGTACAAGTCAACCATGTCTCTGCTGCTTGCAGTTGGATACAGTAATCCAGATTTACGACTCATCCAACGATTCATTTTGATTTGTTTAGAGACACAAGGGTGTTTTAAGAATCAGCCAGAACAACTCTGTGCTCATGCTCCATTATGTTACTGTGCTAACACCCGACACATTCCTGCAGGCTGTTTCCATGCTTTATCCTCTAGTTGTAAAATCTGAAACTAAAGCTGACCAGTGTTCCACAGCAACCATTAAACCCTGGAAATGGCAAAAAGGAGATGAAACGTTGGTTGGATTTTGATATTTGCCTTTAAAACATTGCACTGGCAGCCATTCTCTAATGTGCAGGAGCTGAAACTTCCCCTTTTTACTTCCACAACCCCCTCCCCTGAGAAGCCGCCACTGCTGCTTGGGATATCTGGCCTCCAGCTGAAGAGGCCGCTTGTTTCAGGAGGGAGGTGGGGCAGTGGTGGTGGTGGTGGAGGCCCAGAGGAAGTGAACTCCCCAAGGGGATATAGGCCCATGTCCTGTTTCATATGCAAGGCGCAGTGTCGGCTAAGCCTGCTGACAGCCAGCCATGTCCACACGGTGGACAGGACAACAGCTGGTAGCTGCGCATTTCAATGGCTGCTGAGGGAATATTTTTATTTCAATGAACGTAACAGTCGCAAAAGTCTGCCGCAATTTCATCCTGGTTTTTTTGGGGCAAGGAAAAGTGTTTTTTGAAGAGATTTCATGCTGCCCTTTCTGTTTGATGGTTCTCTTTTTTTTTTGCCTGTCAAAATAGTATAATTTAGAATTTGTTCTCTGTGCTTTGTAGAGGAGGAAGCCACCGATTCAATTAGGCCTGTGTAATGAGTTCTGCTGCCTGGCCAGGCTGCCAGTCTGGGTTTCTAATGGAGGACAGTCAATCCATGCTTTGAGGCATGGACCGAGGGTCAGAGAGATCAATGCCAAATTGGCATTCAAGTGTCTTTATGTCAATTGGGATTGAAAACTCCATCACTTCTGAACTTAATCGAAGCGGACTGACAGACCAACAACAGAGAGTGCTTCCTAAGTGGAGTTGACTGGCTGACATTCTGAGGAAAAGAGTTGTTTTCTTCCAAAAGAAACACCTTTTTTCTTTTCTTTTTAAAGATTTGGGCTGTAATTGTTCTTAGCCTGAATGGTGTTCAAAATGAAGGTCAATTTTTAAAAGGGCGTGTGTGTGTGTGTGTCTGTTTATGTATGTGTTGTTTAGTCTCCCTCCCTCCCAGCATTCCTCTCTGTGTTTTTTGGCTCTGGGAATGCATTCCATGTCTCGACCTCTTGTTTAAGATTATTTTTTGGGCTTTTCCACCTTTTAATTTTTGATAGCACAGTTAGGTGAGAAAGGGGGGAAGACATGCAGGATATCATCACAGGTTGGATTCGGACCCTGGACCTCTGCGTCGAGGGATAAACCTCGAAGTACATGTGCACCTGCTCTACTGCTGAGCCAACCTGGATCCTGGGTTTCCCAAAGCAGTTTAATTTTTCTTCCCCTCTGCAGGAAACTGCTGCAATACCACTTAGTTTGCTCTTTTGTCCCTTTCTGTAGAAAAAACCCTGCTCAGTAAAGAGTGACTTTGCTCTAAGGCTCCTCAACATTATCTTTGAAAAACAATTGGTTTGAGAGATGAAAGGTCTGCACGATGATTTTGATGTGCCTTTTAAATGTCTGTTTCCACCACAGCTGTGGACAGGAAGCACCATAGCACACTTAGGTAACAGGGAGAGAGTGTGCGTCGTCAGGTTGTTGTGTTGTCTGGAAACATTTTTAGAAGGCTTTTTTCCCTCTGATACTTTTTACACAGCATGTCTCCCTGCCAAAAAGCTCTTTTATTTTCAAAGTGTTTAAAGTTTAAAGGGGGTATCCCCAGTTGTTGCTTGAATGTACCCTGGAAATCCAGAGTTCTTGCCAAAATTTGAATTTTCTCAGTGAGTTACTCTGGCATTGAGTAATGCTGCTCATTAACTATGCCCTTGTAGCCAAGCTGCACCAATCACATATTCACTATAGACCCATAGTGGACTCGAATCACCAACTCTGCACACCCTTTCCAGGCAATCTTATATGCCCAGGGAGTTCAAAAACCTTGACATTACAGCGATCTTTGACAAAGTCTCATTCAGAAAGAGACAGTGACTGAGGAGAACAAGAAAAGGAGAAGTTCAAGTCTTTGTGTAAGAAATGGACGGCGCGATCGGCCAATAACTTCATGAAGAACTGGCTGGCTGTGGTCAGTCTTTTGTGCGTAGGAGGAAACCAGCAGCAAGGGGAAGGAAAATGAGGTTCTCCGGGGCAAATGGGCTACCTCCCACCTACCCGCCTGTCCATTCAAAAAAGATGGAGGAAAAAAAAATAGGATCCAGAGAAGTAGTCCATGTTGCCGTTGTGCGAAACCAAGCATGCAAGCTGTCTGGGAACGTGGTGCATGCAAAGCTCAGAGCAAATGCATTTGAGGAGCCAAGTGCATGCATGGAAATAAAGTATTTCCTCCCACTCAGTGAAACCCAGAATATTCATAGCTTTCCAATAAAGCAAAAAAAAACTAACGAGCACACTCAGCTTGCTGTGGCTTTTCTTAAGTCTCTAAAAGACCATGAGTGTGTCTCATTGGAATTGTTGTGAGAGCGGCACAGGAGACAGAACCCGGTGACCTCCATCAGGTGTTGCGTGAAAAATCATCTCTTTTCTCGGTGTGATGGTGCAAGTCCATGTATGACTTGACCGCTGGCATGTAAACGGCACTGTGTCAATTTTTTTGCAAGCATTCAGTATTGATGGTAGGTTACTGTAGGCGGTGAGGTCCCCGCATGTTTATTTAATGAGAGGATCTTTGAAATATTCATCAACACACATGGCACTGTAAGCTCAGCTATTGTCCTAACTACACATCCCCAAGCACCATCCTCTAACCTTTTCGCCTCCCTACCAGCCCTGAGGCTGCCGTACCGAGGATGAATCAGTGATTAGCTCTGAATTAGTATTTTTGTGTCTACCAAGCGGCAGAAAAGTTAGGCCTGCACGATTCGGGGCAAAATATGAATCACAATTTTTTAGCTTAGAATTGATTTTTTTTTCTCACAAAGTGTAATGTTTATTGCACTAATGAACCATGACAAGGCAAAACAAATTGGCAGTACCCAACATAGATTTTGGATTGAGGTGAAAATCGATTTGATACTTAAAGCTACACAAAGACTTTCACAGTCAGACCAAAACTGCAAAGTTCACACAGTTTACCACTGAGCGATTGGTGATTTGCAGGTGAAAAGATGTTTGGGCTTTTAAAATTTTTAAACGTTTCTAGATGATTTTGTTAAGTTTTAAGGGGTCAAATGAAACCAAGACGCCTAGATGTCTTCCCACCTGCTGTTGGTGTGTTTACGGTGGGGGTCTGGAGCTCTTCCGCTATCTGTGCATGGACCGCAGGCATCACTAACATACAAGTCATGTCTGAAAGCAGTTATGTTTGGCTTGACGTGGTAGCTTGTGTTGCACATTAACACAGGGCTCAAAGTGAGAGCCCCCCCCCCCTCACACCCACACATCTATGATGTGGTGAGAAAGATGCAGCGTCCCTCGGTGGGGGATGCTTGAGAGGCATCACCGGATATGCATGTAGGACATGCTTTGCTTAGGAAGGTCCCAGTCATCCCATTGTCTTGCTGTATTTTTCTCAATCTACAATCAGCACTTTTAGCCAAAGATGTAGCCATTCAAAAAACATGTGAATATTTGAGGGGGGGGGGGGTGGACTGGTTGATGTTAAGGATGTGAGTTTTACACTGCCAGGGCAATGGCTTTCATTGCGAGATGGAGGAATGGTTGGGTGGGGGGTTACTTTGTGCTGCGTCAGCCCACGAGCACCCTTTGTATATGACTAGCAGTGTTGCCCCCCCCCCCATGCACCCATATGTTTGAAGGAGCAGCCAGCAGCACGCGACCTTTCCCTCCCCAAATAAAGAGGTGACCCACCTCACCCCTTGCCTCTCTTGAAGCGCAGTTGGCCAATTGCGTGCCGCTGAAATACTCCCACGGGGCAGATGGCTGTCTGACGAAGGCAGCTAGACTGACACACGCACACACACACACACACTTCTATCCAAATTAACATCCACCAGTGCTGTGATGTATACGAACGAACAATTGCGTGATGAGATGTGCGCTCAGATGTGTTTCAGATTTCGTCGAAAGATTTTGGGCTTACACAAAATATGCGAGACACATGGGAACATTTGAATAGCAAAGGCTGCCTGTGCCTCATTTGGTGTGCGATTGTGCATGGAGCTGGTTGAGTACATGATTTGCAGTCGTTCATGTGTGTGAGTGTGTCTGTGTGCATGTTTTGTGCCTGGATCAGCTGTAGGAGGAGATTAGCATGAGCTCACTGCCTACTTATTTCCATCCCCATCTGCCTGTCTCCCACAGTGATGCTTCCACACACACACTACAAACATGCATGAGCACAGACATCCACACAGCACCCAGATCCCACCCCCGCAATGCCTCACTAGTCTTATAATGAATACAGAAGCAGACAGAATCACGTGCAAATACACACACACACACACACACACACACACACACACACACACACACACACACACACTTGTCACACACTTGTCAGCAACATCCACCAGGCATGGCTTAGAACATCCTCCCATAGTGTCATGTCAGAAGCCAGTGGTCCATCTCATACTGTCGGGACAACAATTAACGGGTTTTCTTCAAGGAGCTTTTTCTTAGTCGTGTCAAATTTGGGGAAGGAAGGACAGGTAGAGACAGAGAAGGCAGATACAGGGAGATTTTCAAGCTCATAATAAGCTGTGCTACTCTTATTTCTGATTGAACTGGCACAATTCCACCAAGGAGGATGCTGCCAAGTCAACTCAGGAGCTTTGCAAAATCTCTGACAAGTGGACGGGTTGGCAATTGGGAAAGATATGGATTTTTAATTTTTATTTTAATGAAGAACAGCAGTAAAGCTTTACTTCAAAACGCGTTGAACACTGTGAACACTTAAATAAATATAACTATATAACTATATATCTATTTATGATCAGTCTGTTCTGGTCACATTAATAGAGTTTTGTTTTTTTTGTCAAAAATGCGTAGTTCAGAATATGAAACCTTTGACCACAGTTACAGCTGTGTAGTGCACAATCTACGTGGCTAAAAAGAAAGAGAGGGTTAACGGGAGCCAACATTGGCCTTGCATGGTTTTTTACCACCCGACTTTTCTTTAACATTATGGTACATTATGGTTCACTAAGAAGATGCAGGTTTTGCTCATCGTCGTTGAAGTTCCTTGAGCACAAAGCCTAGTTCACAGAGCGTTCACCTTTTTTCTTCTGAGCACAAGTGTTGTGGCGAGGCGGGCATTAAATACTCCACGACCCCCTTTAGAAATAATGGTGTGTGTCAGCTCTCAAAACAAGCATTTGGCGACCATTCCAAAGGCAGACATTGAGAAGGGTTTGAAAGGGCTCGAGGTGTGTTTTCTGTTGTTGTGAAGGCCGGCTGGGTCCTTGGGAAACCTCTTTGTTGTGCTTTTTTGTGTTGGGGGTAGGGGGTCAAGCTGGCTTGGCCTCAGTCATGTGGAAGGGCAGCTCTGCGAGGTGTGATTGTAAGAGTATGGGGGTGGGGGCTCGCTGTATGCTGACTAGCCATTGTCGCCTCTTTTGTGGTGGGTATCAGCTGTGGATCGGTGATTGTGGGACAGATAGAGGTGATAACCCACACCCCACCCCACCACCCTGCCCCACCCCCTCCACTGTTGGGGTGATCAGTGCTCCCAAAGCGCCTGAGTCATGGACCATTGGTCATTGTTTGCCTCCCCCTCCTCCAGCCACCCTCTCGCTTCTGTTTGCTCATCTTTCCCTGAAAGCGTCATGGCTGCTGCTGTCCAGCACAAACAAGAGAACAACAAAGAGGTCGCCATGTAGCACACGTCTCCTTTTCATTCACGTTCATCACAGGGTTACCCGCGGGTTCTTAAGGGTATTAAAAAAGTCTTGCATTTTAAAAGGTATTCAATTTTATGTAATAATAATAATAATAATTATTATTATTATTATTACTATTCAACCCTGTATTGACAATCTCTAATGGTAATAATTCCTCAGTTTGTGTTGGACCGAATTTAAATACCCACTTGTGATTTCACCAGCCAGTTCTGCAAATGCAATTTTAAATAGGAACCATAATATGGTGTGCTTTAAGGTTCAACTTGGATATTCCAATAATGACTTAACTATTCACATGTTATATGTCATTTACACTTGACAGCTATTAAGGTAACTTGGTGGAGTTGGTTGGCGTGCGTCAGACAGTTTTTGTAATTTTTTAAGCAGGATTGAAATCCAAAAAGTCCTGCCTACTTCAGGTGTGTGGAGTTAAGAAAGTAGCCAAGGTTTGTCCTTAAAGCTGTGATTAAATCATTTTTCATTCCTCAGACAACTACTTGAGTCACCTTTTGTGTGTGCAACCGATTGTATAACCAGATCAGTTGCGTTAACGCCTCGCAGACATGGCGGCCTTTTCATCTCCTGTTTCAGTACAACACGATACGAGCTAATTTGTTCAACACAACTCTTGGAATTTGGAAATTGGACTTTTCAAAGTCAGAATACACCTTATTTTTTTTTTTTACTTCTAATTCCATGCACACCTGAGGGAGGATGTATAAGAGTCTGAGGATTATGGACATGGCTTCAAAAAAAAATTCAATTTTAACACTGGAGAATACACCAGAGTCTGCAGGGGGTGCATTTTCTTTACAAGTGTTTGCAGGGATTATTCCTGTAGCGTAATGAATGAGCCATTCACTCAGAATGTACCATGAACATAGAGCTGTCTTGTGCACTTCTTTTCTAAGAAAAGGTGTATCTTCCTAGTTGTAAAGTACAAGCTAACACCCTCTGAGCTACGTCTAGCCACTCTGGTTAAGTTAAGGCAGTATGGGTTAATCTTAAACTGGATGAATCAGGGAGTGGACCAACTTGCCCTATTGATCCAACTTTGATTGGCCGTTATAGCCTTTCTTAGTTTATCAGATAATCAGTTTATTTATTTCATAAGCAGCGCTGAGAGGCCAGGTGTGCCACAATAGAAAAAGATCCAACTGAAAGTGGGTTTTGTGTCGGCACTGTGTGTAACACCTGAGAGGTTTGGAGGGTGAGATCATCGGCGTTTGAAGTGAAAGCAGTCAGGGAAGGGCAGGTTTAGGCTGATTCCAGTCAGTGAGTGCAGACTGGAGAGCGGGGCTGAACCCAGCTGGGGGGGGGAGAAAGGTTCTTCTGCCCGGACAGAAACAGAAACAAAGTCAGTGAACAGCAGCCACACCTCAGCTGCAACTTGTCAGGAAGTCAGTGTGGTAGGTAGGTGTGTCTGTCTGTCTGTCTGTGTATCTGTCTGTCTGTCTGTCTGTGTATCTGTCTGTCTGTCTGTCTGTGTGTCTGTCTGTCTGTGTGTCTGTCTGTGTGTCTGTGTGTGTCCGTGCACGCCCGTGTGTTTGATTGATTGTGCCTCTTGGTTGAGGCGAGGAAGGGGTAGGGCTCAGAAGGCTCAGTTTACTCTTCTGGAATAAAGTGTCACAAACAAAGGTTCATACTGTGGTTAACATCCTTCCTCCAGGCTAGCCAGGCCATTCCTCCCCTACAAGTCACCAATCTCTCGAATCAATCCATCCCAGCCGCACTCTGGCAAATGAAGCGGCCATGCAGATGCTAAATTAAACAATATGCTGAAAGGAGATCCCTCCTCCTGGCACGGATGCCTGCTTCTCATGTTCAGGAAGCCTTCACCAGGCCCAGACTTGTTCCTTCTTTGCTTTAACCAACCCACTCCCCCTTCAACTCAACCCATTAATTTCACATCCCATGCCCCCCGTCGCCCACACTGTTCAATTCTTATTGCAAAGCGCACACACGTGCAGACACAGTTAAGATCTCAGCAAACTTCTGCACATACATGCACATGGCTTTCCAGACATCTTCTGTCTACATATACACACACACACACACACAGACACACACACACTTGTGCAGGCACACAAATGTGCACATACACTCATTACGCAGAGCAGACAATAGACCTCTTGAAGCCCTTGGCTTATAATTAATGTAATTGTAGATCTCTAAGACAACGTAATGTGTGGAGAGTGTGACCGCCTCTGACCCACAGTGAGCACAAAGACATTATTCTCTTCCTTCAAAGAAACCCTGCCAAGTACAGCTGAGCAATATATCGATATTATATCAATATCCTGATATGAGACTAGATATATCATCTTAGATTTTGGATAATATTGTAATATGGCATAAGTGTTGTCTTTTTCTAGTTTTAAAGGCTGCATTACGGTAAAGTGATGTCATTTTCTGAACTTACCAGACTGTAACTGTTCTATTATTAGCCTTTACCCACTTAGTCATTATATCCACATTAATGATGATTACTTATCAAAAATTTCATTGTGTAGATATTTTGTGAAAGCACCAGAAGTCAACGCTACAATATCGTAATGGTATCAATATTGAGGCATTTGGTCAAAAATATTGTGATATTAGATTTTCTCCATATTGCCCAGCCCTAGTGGCAAGGCTATCTAGATCAATAGTGCATCTGTTTGTATACAGCCCACTGCCATTTATGTATGTCTGCTGTGTGTGTGTGTGTGTGTGTGTGTGTGTGTGTGTGTGTGTGTGTGTCAGCACTTGTGGTTTGCAAAGCTGTCACACTTTTCTAACCTGCGCTTTAGCAATGACGATGCATGTCTCCCACATTCTGAATGTGGGTTAAGACCATCATATTTAGCTACTTAAAGCCTCTATTTGATTATGTGATTAAGAGAATTGTCTGAGGGGGTTGCACCTGGTCTGTATCGGTTGATGTGGCATCTCTCTCTCTCTCTTTGGTTGCTTTTTTTTTTTTCTTTGAGCGAGTGAGAAACCATATTGATTGGCTGATATGCCAAGTGAAGCGTAAATGCATCCCTCAACGCACTGATTTAATACCCAGTCACCGTTGTAGCGTGTGCATTAGAATAACGTAGGGCTTTGGTTAAAAAAACAAATTTATTTCCCCCAAAATAATGCAAAAAACACTAGACCATTATGGAAATGTATATATTCTTTGTGTCTACAAGTGCAACACATTTAAGCAAAATGATCAAATAATTGCACCACTTGTATATCCATAATAATATCATACCGAGTTACAAATCTCCTTTTTCAGATGACACAATTTCTAGAAACTAAAACCATCTCGCAGAAACACAAATTGAAATAATTGGATTAGTGTGATATGTCGGCCAGCCTTAGAACAGTTAATCTCCCAAACACAGTCGATAAGAGTTGAGTGGCTTACTGCAAAAGTGTGAGACGAGGTTATAAAGATCATAATCAAGGTGAGGTTATCTGCCATATCGTCCTCTCACGCAGCACGGCCAAGTGGGAATTAGTTAAAAAATTTTTTTAACTTGGTTTTCATTTCTTATACTGTGGATATAATCAAATACAAGCAAAGAGGTGAGATCCGATCACTAGTAGTAGCCCGAGATGCATTTGATGTTTTAAAGCCAAGTTGAGGGGTGTACGGCGGCCCCTCTTATCTAGATTTAGACACTATCTGGACTCCTCTGTCTTGGGCCTGGTGTCTTGTATCATGGACAAGACACCGGGCCCAAGACAGAGGAGAGCGCTGACGGTTTGCTTGAGTTTCCACAGACAAGAGGCCGAGTAGGGCGGCCGTGTTTAGTCTCAGCCCAAGGACAGAGCCAGAGGTGTTATGTCTTTCTTGTCTTTTTGCTTTATTCTCACTCTTCCATGTTTTTTCTTGAAATGGTTACTTTCCCTGCGTCAAACCCGTTCCTCTATCCCGCATCAAAGTTGTCAAAAGAGCTACTTTAGGTGAGTAGGGGTCCAGGAGGGTCTTCCATGGGTTTATAAGGGTCTTTCAGGGTACCTCAGAGGGGTTCTATGTGTCTTTGCGATGTTTCCAGGACATTTATTCAATAGGCAGACACTTTTGTCCAAAGTGGCGTTCAACTGAGCCCCAGTAGATCAAGGAGAAGCCCTCAAGACTAAGTGGATTAACACGTCCACGTTCCTCCTGACACAAATGCCACAAGGCTTACAGGTGAATGAAGAGAGATGTATATATATTTTTTTATTCTATTTAAAAGTCTGGAAGAGCTTGTTAAGAAAATTGTCAGATCATATTTTAGTTGCTTTTTGTAAATATATATAAATGTAACTGATTGTGTTAAATGGGCTTGTGATACTGTCTCGGGCCTGAATTGAATTAAATCAAAATCGTATCGTGATATCAGTAAACATCATATCGTTTTCCAAAGAATTGTTATATAATGTTGTCCCTCTTGTCTTACCTGTGAATGTTTTACGTATGGAACGTCCTAAGAGGTTTATTAGGACAGAAAGGGAGTTTGCTGACAGTTTGGTAACCCATTCCCCCGGCATGGGAGCACACAGGAGAAGAGTTTGGATGGAGATTTCCGTCCTCACAGCAGCGGTAGGACTTGTCACCTTCCACTTGCACGTTGCATTGAATAAGCAGCTGCATAGATGGACAGATGCCTCAGATATTCCTCCTCTACAACGGCAGTAATGAAGTGATAGATCCCCGATGTGGATGGGAAGAGAAGTGAAGGGATGACCTCACAGCCACATAATCGCCGCGGAGGGACAGGCCGACGGGTAATGTGTCCATTAGTCTTCCCTTTGCCAGAGGAAGAAACCAACCTGGCTGGGAGAGGGATGACATGGAGGACAGGAAATGACACAAGTCCTACTCTTTTTCCTCTCGGGCCGACAGCTTTAAATGAGCTGAACTGAATACTCATTTGTGCTGATTCTGTGGCATTTTGTCTCAGATCGCCTTCTTTTTGGGTGGTGTTAGGATTTCATGTTAAGTTTTTTGAAAGCAAATACTATTTTTGGATCTTTGCCAATACATTATTTGACAATTTGACTCTGATATTCAATCTTTTTTTGTGCAAAAAAATAATAAAAAATAACTAATTAGGAGTTAACTGAAGAAAAATAAATCCTGTCAGGATGGAAAAGCTTTGTCACAGCTATTGATATTAAAAACCCTTCTACTGAAAATCTGAATAAAACCACCGTTGACTCAAAAAAAACATCAACCAAGGCACCATCTTTGTGGTCGTGTAAATGTTTCTTACTGGGGGAGCCTGCTGGTCCTTGCCTGGCCTACAGCTCATCGATGGGGATCAGAGAGGTTGCTGATACCAGAGTTCACTCCCCTTCATCATGTGCCCTGTGTGGGGTGACTGTCAGTGGACAACAGCCAGAAACCTAGGGATGGGCCTTTTATTTTTGTACAAAAGGAAAACACAGCACATATACACACAACTGAACCGGTGAACCCATGCGGTGTCACATGTTCACTTTCTGCATTGCAATCCCTCCCACTTCCCTTTTTCTCAGTAGCAGGGTGAGCAATGTGTCGGCTGTCGGTCACAACAACCCCTTCAGACTCCGTCAGTGTGAACTTGTACCGCAGAGCCGTGGCAGGCAGCAACTTAGACTTCTGGTTTCGACACCCCTCCAACTTCCTGTTGTGCCTCCGCCCTGCTGTCTGAAGTTTCTTCAGCACTCCTGATGCAACAGTCCCGGTTGTCTACACTTTCTTGCCTAAGAATGTCTGTTATAAAACACGTGAAAGATATTGATTACCAGGGGTGGGAATCTCTGGGCACCTCGCGATTCAATTCAGAGGCCAACGATTCGATCATAAAACCCATTATCAATTTTGTCATGTACATTTCCATGCGTAATTTAAAAAAAAATACATATACATTGGAGTTTGTTAGATTTTGACATATGCAGTATTCATCAGTTTTAATGAAATATTTTGTCTACTAAGGTTTTTATTTTGTAGTCATGCCATGCTTAAGCCTTAAACATGCTGAGTCACCTTCTCTCCCAGTGATCCTCCATGTCAGAGGCGGCTTCATGTGTTAAGGTGGAGAATTGGCTTCTTAGAACATAAACATGGTCAGATGTAATGTGATAAAGTAGATAAACAGCCTATATGTGTTTTGCAGAATTATTTCATGCATGTCTTATTAGATCATGTGTGTGTGTATATATACAAAACTTAATTTCTTTTTCTCCTTTTGGCCATTTTTGTGTTTTTATTTCTGCATTCTTGCCTAAACTCTAAGTTGTTGTCCATTGTCCCGTCCTCTTTCAGTCATTCTGTTTTCAGATTTGCAAATGTCTGGAGACAGTAACTTTTAAATTGTACGAATTGTTCTAGAGACAATTGCAATGCATCTAAGGAGCGATACCACCCCCACCCCTATTGAATATCATAACATATTGGCTGAAGGAAGCTTCTGTAGCTACAGTATCAGCCTTCCAAAACCTACATGTGTCTCCAGACCCTTCTCCCTCACCACTGGAAAACATGTGATTTGGCTCCAGAGTGGTGCCTCCTGCTCTCTCTTTCTCCCTACGTTTCTTTTTCTCTCGCTCAGCCTCTCCCAGAATTCAACAGTGGAACAAAATGTCCAGCTCCTGAGTGGAAAGCACCAGTATGTGCTGGCCAGCCGGCTCGATTTTGAGGCTGCCCAGCACCCTGCAGTGAACCAAAGGGCCTCTTTGTGCTCTGCCCTCACAAAGATATACCCCCCGAGCCGCAAAAAAAAAAACAACAGCAGTGACCCGGCCAGGGGGGCCTGCCCGACATGCAGGGTCCAAGTGGAGGAGCTGCCAGAATCGGAGGTTACATATAAAAGAGGAAGGACGTTTTCCGTTTGAGCTGAAAAGGGAAAAGGCCTCTCATGGTCGCGCCCCCCCCTTTCCTCTTCCTCATGTACTCAGCCACGATGGCCTTGCAAATGCTCATGTTTGTCTTATCCAGCAATAATTATTGGGATTTGGTCCGACGAAGAGACTTGGTTTTCTCGGAGAGAGTGTGTAGTGAAATTCCTCTGTCACATAAGGTAATTGTGCTCCAGAGCAAATCAGGTTTAAAGCCCAGACGGTGACACCAGGGCACCAGACAACAGGTATTTTGAAAGAAATAACAAACTCATGACTATCAGCGCCTCTGACTGTCATAAACAGATAGCAAGACACAATCTGCAAGCTGCTACATCTCCATTAACCCCGCTTTGACTGGGCTTTATTTGCAGTGTGTGTGTGTTTGTGTGTTTCCATACAGTAGTGCTAATGGACTTTGAGCCTTGTCTTGAGGCCCTGGCAGCTGTCTGCGATAGTAAAAACCCAGTCGGCAGCCGCATGAATGTTGTTTTTTGCCCTTGATAATGCGGCCAACCACTGAGTATTCCACCCCTCTCAGCTTTACAGCATCAGAGCCACCTAAGTGTTGACTGCGGGCTGCGTGCAGGGCGCGCCGTACAAAGTCCCATTCAGAGTGTTAATTAGGCTAACCTAAAGTTCAGTGACGGCAGTTCATTACAGAAATGGCACTGAGGTCTTAGAAAGAATGACTTTATGTGTGTGTGTGTGTGTGTGTGCATGTGTGTCCACGCATGCATGTGCGTGCGTGTATGTTTGTGTGTGTGTGGGTCGGTGTTACAGGGCACAGCCAGAACCAGCTACCACGGACATTTCTATTTCAGTCCACAGTTCGATGGGGCCGCAGACAGTCAGACACCTCTGTGGCGTAGAGAGAGGGAGGGGAAACACGATAATGGATTTACTTTAGTGTGTTTCAAGGTACCAGACAGTGTTTCTCTCTCTCTCTCTCGCTCTCTCTCTCTCTCTCTCTCCCTGTCTGTCTCTTAAAGTGGGCTACGCGGGAGCTCGGGCATTAGGGCAAGGCAGTCTTGTGTGAAAAAAACACTCTTCCCCTTCCTTTCATGCTTGGAGAGAGCTGCAGCATTAAGTGAGAGAGGCATCAGACTAGTGTGTGTGTGTATGTGTGTGTGTGTGTGTATGTGTGCGCGCGCACGCTTGTGAGTCTATAATGCACCGCCTTCACACAGCGCTCTGGCCCTGCATTATCCTAAATGCTGCTGCTGTGATTGGAGCGGTAATGTGGTTGCTAAGCAAATGCAGTTTTCTTGGACTAAATCGGAATGGGCAAGACTGCTTCCTGGCTGGCTGGCTGGTGGGCCGGGCTTGGCTGCTGCTGCCTCTGATGCTGCTGCGTGCTAACATGACACACACACACACACACACACACACACACACACACTCATGCATACACATGCATACACACACGCACTCATTGCACATGGCAGAGTTGTTTCACTGCAGAAAGTAGCTTTTATTAGTTTCCCTGTGTGTACGTTTGTCTGCCGTGGTCGGCCTGACATGTGTATGCTGTGCTCCACCATTTTTGTTCAGACTACTCATTCATTTCTCAGAGCTGTAATTATATTTCTTTGACGTCATCAAATGAGTCATCGCTTTTTCTGTCATTTTGCTTGATATCTATTGGGGGAAAAAGCAGTAGTGAGATAAATTCCACCAAGTAATAGTCGACTTTTTCCACAGTTGAATAATGAGTTGCACAAATCAGTTCAACTAAAGCAACTGCCGTGTGGATTTGTAGCCTAGTAAATAGTAACGCTGCTAGTTACTGAAACAATGATGAATGATATTTTATGTACGTGTCATGCCACAGTGGAATTACATGACACCATTACAAAAGATATCTACCGCTTCCGGTCCAATGTCCACACACAACATACTCTACATTGAACAAAACATTAAAAAAATAGCCACAACACGATAGTGTAACCCAGACATTGTCCAACTAGAACAAACCATTATACACATGAAACAAATGTCACTTCCAGACAGAAAATCATTGAAACAAAGACGTCTTTTAGCCCATGCATGTTCTAAAAAAGTCTGCAAATCTACATCCTGTCTGCCTGATCTCTTTTACTTCCACTTTGTTAAAGATTTGCAATCTTAAATCCTGATAATGTTGGTAAGATACAGCCTGCTTGGCCAAATTTTAAAGCCGCATTATACAATTCAGAAAAGATGCTGTACATAGTAGAAAGGCAGATAGTGTCATGTTGAGAAGTCTCGTCTTTCCGGTAAGGCGAGATGGTAGCCGGGGGGTCAACTGTTGTGGTGGTGCAAGGTGGGGGACAGGCTGGGAGATCAGTTGTTAAAAGTCGACTTTAATTAAAGCAGCAGCCAGTTGGGTTAGCAGTCAGCACGACACATTCTTGTCAGGAGACCTAAGAGCGACAGGGCCAGCAATTAAGCCCGTCCAGACGTCAAGAAGTGGTAATGTGGAGGCCCCGAAGGTGCACGCAGGGATCCACTTTCAGACATGTTTGGGGTAGTAGTAGTGTCTATATCTCTGTCTATCTCTGGATGGGTTTGTGCGCGAGAGCAGGATGTCATCTACTTTTAGCTTCACACTCGGGAGTGTCACATTTCCTCATCTTACGTCCAAGCTACTCCGCTGACTGCTGAGTATGTCTTACTCTAATACATGGAGCGCCCTTTCTGTGAGTCACCCAGTGTAGGCATCGTAAACACACCAAAACACTGTGCTTTGTGAATAATTTGTCATTTCAATACCAATAAAGTTATTTACATTCCATTTGCTTATTCAGTTTAGACATGACAGAGAAGAAAAAAGACCAGTGCTGGTGGATGTGGCTGACTGTGTGTGTATACTGTATGAAAGCTAATGTGTAAACTTAGAGGCAAGTGAATGGTGGAGCTCCACACTGTCACAGCTCTTTATACACTGAAAAAAGTGGGGTCTTTAGTGGTGGTTAGAGACGTGGATTCAAAAAAGGAACATCAGTGACAGAAAACCATGTTAAAAGTGGACCACATCATTTAGTGCCCATCAAGAAAAAAATGAGTAATGCAAAACATTTGTCCGTTCTAGCTTCGCAAATGTAAGGACTTGCTGTTAGATTAACCAATTATTTAATGTACAAAAAAAAAGAATATGAAAAAGTCGCTGTTTTACATTGGGTCAGAGGAGAAGATTAGCAACAGTTTCTGGACATGTTTAACCTAGCGTTACACAATGCCTGGTCACTGCTAGCCTAGCTTTGTGAAAAATGACAAATATTCTTAATAATAATAATAATAATAATAATACCTGCAGCTGCACTTTAGCTTTTAGTAGGCTACTTGACAATTTTCTATACTTGGACACATTTCTGTTGTTAAGCAAAATGTATTGACGTTTGATGTTAAGCTAGCTAGCGACATTGTTGGCTTTCTAGCTAAGAAGAGACAACGTAAGACCTTAGCTGTTTTCTAACGTCTTATTTCATGTTCGACTCAGTTAGGTTAGCATTTGTATCAGATGTACTACTCCACTTGCACTACTCCACTGTACACTTGCACACTTTGACTTTTGCACTATATTGACTGTCTACTGAATGCACAATTGCACATCTTCAATTAAAATTTTGCTGCTCTTATTTTCTTCATTGTATGTGCCTTCTTATTTTTTTTACTTTTTATATTGTTTACTTAAATGTTATGTTTGTCTGTGTAAAATATGTCTTGTCTCCACCGTGGGATAGTGGAAACACAATTTTGATTTCTTTGTATGTCTTGACATGTGAAGAAATTGACAATAAAGCTGACTTTGACTTTGATGTAGCTCTATGCTACAACAGGCTCTTAACAAAGTTAATGTAATTTTCATCTGTGTGCCATCGTATGTCAGCCGAGCTAAGCACAGAGACTGGAAGGGGGGGGTGGGTAACTGCTAACCTAACATATTTAAGAGGGAAAAGTATACCTACCAATGTTTCGTGCTGTGCAGCATTTGATAACAGTGAATTTTGGCACAGATACCAAAACTTTAGTGTACACTTATGAACTTTACTTAAATAATATAGCTGCATGTCATTTGCCAAAAGTCTAAGTAACATACTAATCAAGCTTTTGGTATTTGACACTTCAATATTTAATGCTATGGACACTCAAGGTCTGTAGTAGAGATTAGGAAAACTTGCAATATACCATTGCATTGTTGAATATTGCGATAATGATGTCACTTGCCATAAATAAACAGTTATTAATGTGTACTCAGTTCTGCCTTTCTGCTGCTTTCCCTATTCTGATAAAATTCAAAAAATTGCTTGTTGAATTTCTAACAGATGAACAGAAATCATTTCCCATATTATTTTCTTGAACAAATTGAACATGAAAGGCACAACAAAAAACATATGACACTTTTTCCACTTTAAAGTGTAGTTTTCTATGGATTCTCTCTTTCAACTAACTCACTAAAAAGCGCCTTTTGCATTATGTGTGCAGCCTGTCGCGATGTGTTTATTGCCCAACTTTAACCTGAAATGCTTGGCTGTTCTTTACATGGTTCTTTACAGCACCACACAATGTAGATCAGCCCTGCAGAAGTGTCCTCGGCTGCTGTATGGAACCCGTTTTGTTGAGTGTGTTAGTGAGTAAGGCCTCATGTGGGCCTGACCTGATTCCAGCCAAGCATCGCGTGCCTGACCAGAGCGTCTCTCTGTTCTCTCTCTCTTTCCCATCCATCCATCCATCCATCCATCCATCCATCCATCCATCCATCCATCCATCCATCCATCCATCCATCCATCCATCCATCCATCCATCCATCCATCCATCCATCCATCCCTCGCTCACTTGCTCCACCCTTCTCTCTCACTCTCATCCATTCTTCTCTTGCTCTCTATCTTTTTCTCTCATTTTTTTCCCCCCACATTACAGTTTGCCTCACCGCCCATGCTGCACAGTTCACTTGAACAAACTCTTTCATGCTCACACACACACACACACACACACACACACACACACAGCAGCATGCTTACCTTAATGGAGCTCAACCGAACAATTTCTAAGTGGCTTCATGGCAGCAGTACTGTCTGCCTCCGTTCTGTACAATGAAACAGGAATACATCAGGGTCCAAATTTGTGATTAAATGATAATCATCTTTTTTTTTCATTTTAGATGTCAAACCTCTATATTATTGTATTCGCTCTTTTACAAATAACGTGACTGTTCAGTAAAAAAACCTGTACAGTGTTGCAAAACCGCCATCAGGAGTCTTGAGGTTGCAGCCTAAGGTTCCGCCGGATGTTCCTCGTTTTCAGGCTGGATGTCCGTCAACTTTCTCTTTCTTCGTATTGCCGTTCTAACCTCTGGTGGATTTTTGAGGACTATGGTTAACTGCTCCTTAGATCTCTGCAAGGGAAATCCAGACAGCTAACTAGACTATCTGTCCAAGCAGAGTTTTCTGTTGCACGACTAAAACAACTTTTGAACGTACACATGAAAGGCCAATAAACCAGAGCATGTTTTTCTCCCATCCCGGAATGCTGTGTGGACTAGCCAGACCCTCCTTTGCAGTGCTGTGGAGGAAGGTCTGGCAATGCAACACTATGCCCAGTCTAACCTGCCAACCTGCTGCTGGAAGAATGCCAACATGGAGCACAGGGCGTGAATACTTTGTTGGTTTCAGTTTCACTGGGCAGGTGGGAGTACGGCATTCATGTATGTATTTTGGTGTGCACTTCTGTAAGGGAAGTAGACCCTACAGTGCGCAGAATACACACACACACACACACACACACACACACACACACTAACGAGACAAGAGGAGTGGTATGATGATTAAAAACTTAAACATTAGGTTTTTTGCTTGCCAGCATTTAACCCCAGCCCCGTTGCCTCACACTCAAATCTACCTCTAATCTTGGCTTGACTTGGGGAAAGGTGTTGCATTTATTGAGGTTAATAAACAGTGAAACAATGAAAACACCTTGAACTGTGAAATGTCCTGTTTGAACTTCCGTTGAATTCCCCTTGATGACAAAATAAGAGTTAAGTTGCAAAATAATCGCTTTTCTTTGGCGATCATTGTAGGAGCCGAAATCAAAAGTGCAATCAAGATTCTAATTCATTGCACGGCTAATATAAGCTAAGCACTAATATAAACCCGTCCTTTAACAGTTATTGTACCATGCAGCCACAATACCGGGCCTCATTATGAACTCTATAGGCTTTGGGCCACCCTTACCCAGGTTCTGTTGTCGGGAGGGATGATCCAAGGCCTGTCAGCCCCAATTAACCAGATGTGGGGCTCTGCCTTTATCCCTCCCACTAATCCCCCTCTCTCTCTCTCTCTCTCTCTCTCTCTCTCTCTCTCTCTCTATTCTTCCAGTTGGGACACAAAAAAGATAGCAGGGCAAGCACACACCATTGTTTGAGACTCTTATATAAGGGTTATTAAGGCATATACAGTATGTGTGATATATAATACTGCAGGATTTTTGGGTTGTCACCTCGTTTTACTACGTTGCACAGCATAGACCTTTTACCCTCAGCGTTGTGCAAGAAATGTAGTGTGTGTAAGGTTACTATGCAACCTTAAAGATTACATTATTACGATGGTTATTGTGCAAGTTATTGTGCTGGTGTCTGCAACATGTAGCTGTTTGAAAACTGTAGAAACTTTACGGCTCTTTACAGGAAGATCCGAATGGCGTAGAAATTATGAAATGGTCATCTTTAAATATGTTGCTTTTGTGTAAAAAGACTATAATCCATCGGCAGTTACAATGAAATCAATCAGCCCCACCTTATACTCAAATAGACCCATGCCCCCAACTAATTGCATGTCAGAGTTCACAGCGACCTGTCAGTTATGCAGAGGTGTTTTAGTTTCGTCTATTTGTTTTACAGAACAATAAAATACAAAAGGCGTAGAAGAAATACAAAAACAATGTGAGGGTGTGTTTGAAACCTGTAACGGCTGATATAAAAACCACAACCTAAAGGACATACACCAATGTAGAAATACGAAATCAGTGTTAATGTGCAAAGATTTCCTTAAAAAAAAAAAATGAATAAAGAGAAATCCATGAAGAGAAACAGAAATAAATGCCATATTTACATTTCTAAGAGTTATCTTTTTTTTTCTTCTTCCAAAATCACACAGTGTAGACAGCCGGGCATTTGTACGTCTATTTTTATACATAGAAAATGACACAGAGAGAATCCATTAAATGTACATTTTCATTCCACAAAATAACTGGCCGGGGGGTGTTTTGTACAAAGAAAGATGAACACTCAGCCTGTCCCGTTGGGTTTAAACATCTTTTTGCAGTTCTGTTCTTTTGATTGAAATTATGCCAATACCACAAGGGTTGGGCATCGTTTGGATTTTCAATTCTGATTCCCGTTCTGATTGCTCCTTTCGATTCGGGTTTCAGTTCCGATTCTTCGAGGCGTGGAGTTGAAATGGGTCACGTTTCACGGATGAGAGATTGAGGAAATGTTCACACTTGGAAGCTGCCACTGGCTGTTTTTACATCATCATCATCATCATCCTATGGAGGAAACCGTGTTTTCAACAAAGTCCTGATCTCTTTTTTTTTTAAACGCCAGCACCAATGCCCTACATCAAGTTCATTTTTGACAGCCGACCAATGAAAAGCGGAATAATCAGACCTGTCGTTTCGATAAATGCGAGAATAAATAGTCAGAGCACAGCGTGTTATAGGATATTAACGGGTGCTTCCTCGCTTTGTTTTATCTAACGTTAGTGGCACTGCTCGCTCTCTCTCTCTCTGTTCTTTCTCTAGCTCGCTCCACCGCTAACGGTAGTGGCACTGCGCTCTCTCTCTCTCTCTCTCTCTCTCTCTCTCTCTTCTTTCTCTAGCTCGCTCCACCGCTAAC
Organism: Percina caprodes; assembly: GCA_013375575.1. Taxonomy (NCBI): domain Eukaryota; kingdom Metazoa; phylum Chordata; class Actinopteri; order Perciformes; family Percidae; genus Percina; species Percina caprodes. The sequence continues at coordinate 2,300,396 of JABXJD010000031.1, forward strand.
GGTAGTGGCACTGCGCTCTCTCTCTCTCTCTCTCTCTCTCTCTCTCTAGCTCGCTCCACCGCTAACGGTAGTGGCGCTCTAGGATACTGTAGCTCTCGGCTGCTTTTTGGAACCAGCTTCTTCTTCTTCTTCTTTTTTTTTTTTTTTACTACAAAAGCGCCCTAGTCAACCTTTTCTTGCCAGGAAAAGATGCCAAGTGTTATGATAGCCTAAGAGGAAATTCAGATTTACAGTTTTACTGAGCTTTGTCAACGTAAAGTACTTTTAAAGTACACTTTAAGTACACGCTTACTGTTTTCCATTGCTGCAACACAACAAGCGCCTGGAACTACGCTGGCTGCTATGGAAACCAAAACTTGCGCATGTTAAATTTGAAACCGATGATCGGATTTGAAACCAAATTCGAAACAGATTCCACTGTAATCGTAATTTTGGAAATGGTTCCAAGTTGAAACTTGTTCTCGTTGTCCACTACTACATACCACTTAGTTTGAAGCATACTGAGGCTTCTCTACTCCTCAGTGTCTTTCCAGTTGCCTTGGAGTCGGTGGCAGCTTAAACAGACTCCAATATCACTTCCAGCCTGGACTTGTCTTTATTCTCCAGAGGAGAAAAGGGACAAAGGTCAGCAGCCTCAGAAATGGAGCAGCGCCTGCTCTTCCTCTTGTGGGCATGCTCTGTTGGAGCTCAGAGGAGTGATTTGGTGCTGTCTGCCGTGTTGGAAACAACACCAAAAACAGCTGCCAGGAATTCTGACAAAGCTCATTATATTACTTTTTTTTTTTTTAATATTCTTATTCTTTTACTTCAGTGTTTACACAACATGTGAACACCACTGATGCCTTTGTGGGTGGCCCATCATGCGTATGGGGGGCCTACTAGTATCGGTTGACCAGCTTCACAAAACAAGGATTTCTGCACGATCTTAAGAAGTCTAAAAAAAGTCTAAAATATCAAAACGAAAGTTACGATTGTAACCACAGTTCTATGAATCCTGGATATTAGAAAGGATGAAATAGAATCAAAATGTTAGGCCTTGAAAAGTCTTACATTTGTTGAAGTACTGTGTTCTGGCTCTCAAATAATTTTAACCCTCCTTAAAACATGTCTGTATCTGATATATGGGTTTCTTTTTAACCAAATTACCACAAAAAATGGAAACTGATAAAAATTGACATTTTCTTCCCTTTTTCAGACTTTTTTAAAGTTTTCACTAACACCACCTGACCACCACTAGTTTTACACTACTTTTTGAAATTCATGGTCAATATCCCTCATTTATATAGAATTATATCTAATATTTGAGTTAAAAAAGCAGAAATTATGAGTTATTTTGACTTATAGTTAAGATCAGAGGAACGTACAGATGAGTTCAGTCAGGAATGAAAGTGATCAATTGTATTTGCAAAGAGCGTTGTATGGAATCCAATCCATTTTTTGTGGTAATTTGGTTAAAAAGAAACCCATATTTCAGAAATAGACATTTTTTAAAGTGGTCAAATTTGACCCGAGGACAACAGGAGGGTTAAGATTCATTCCCAATGGTCTTCAAAACTCTTCATTTTGACTTGGTGAAAACCTGCAGAAACCCTGCTCATCTGGATCTGTAAATGTGGTGCGTTGCACCTCTATGTGGTTTTTTGAAGCAGCCTTGGCGATGCCGGCCCATGCTGGTCAGAGGGGAGAGAGAGGACAGGCTGCCACCGCTGTTGCGTCTTTAAAAACTCTCTCCAAGCTGCTTTTCAGCTTACCAGCGCTGCAAACTAGGTAATCGCCCCTCAGCACGAAAGGGCTTATATACCAACTGCAAAGTACGCACTTACAATTCATTCCCAGCGCCACCTCACCCTGCTCGCTACTTTAATCGGATTCTTGTTTTTATGCTGTTTTGTTCTCACTATTATGCGGGTGGGTGCCGTTGTTTACCTCTCCTTCTTGTTTGGATGCACAGCGCTTATGCTTACATCATGTGAGAGTGGGGAGAGGGTGCTAGGCCGTGTGTGTTTACGTGATAATTTCAAGCCTTCTCAGCTTTTTCCTGGTGGCAGGTGGCACCAATATGGTGTTACAGTGCTGAGTGTAAACCAAGGATACATACAAGGAAGGAAGAATGCCGAGTGTGGCCAAAAGTGCCAGAAATGACAGATAGGAGAGAACATCTAAAAGCTATGTTGTAATGAAAACATATCAATTAAAGATATATCTATCCACGTCCCCTGACATAGACCAGTTGTAATTTAGTAATGAAAGGGGTGAATGGGGGGGTTTGTTTTGGCTCTGATATATTGGTGCAGCCATGGAAAGAGTGAGGTTACATCTAGACTACTACGGTTGTTGTCCTCGGGTCAAATTTGACCCGTTTTTAAAGGTTTCTACATCGATTTTTTCATTGAAATTGTCCAAATACTGCATAGTTAGTTCCATACAACACTTCTTGCAAGTTAATTGAAGGATCAGTTCACTACTTTATTGAATTTTGGGTGTTTTATTTCCCCCAAAAAAACTTAGACAAAAATTATATAATTTCATATAAATGAGGTTTCTTGACCATGAATTGGAAAAAGAAAATAGTGTAAGACTAGTGGTGATATATTGGTGTTAGTGATGTGTCCAGTATAGTGATGATAGTGTTACAAAAATGAAAAAAGCGTCAAAAAGTGATTAAAAAAATATATATATCAAAAGCGTTAAAAATATTGTTTATATTCAGTTTTGACCTGGGAGGACAACACAAGGCTTAAAAGAAGAATATCTTTTGCTGTGTTTACTCCTGTACGCCCATCTCCGGCGTTTCCAAGCCCTGAAAACGGAGACATTTGGACACACTGCTGCCCTCCCCTGTTTTGGTTTCAAGTCTCTGGGGTTGCGATGCAGTCTGGAAGGGCACAAACGGAGACCTTTTGGAAATGACTTATTGGTTAGGAAAGCTTTTTTTTCCTGTATTTTCAACTTACACATTCCTAATTTTCAACCACAGAGCAATGTCCAACAGTCTGCTTCCTGTTTACACCGGCACAAGCATGCCCAGTGTATGTGAATGGCCATGTGGGATGTGTTAGTCAGATGTGTTAACATGGATGGAGATTAGTTCTGCGATCAGAGCTTTTTTGTCTTTAAAAACATTAGAAGTGTAGATTTAGCCTAAGCCAATGGATGGTGGGGAGGCAGGAAACAATTGTCCTGCCAGAGCCAAGAAGAGTTCTTCAACATCCCTCTGCAGTGTTTTGCAAGAGGGACTGAGGGAGGAGTGCAACATAACTCTGGTCTGAATTTCACATGCAGAGCCAGCCATTCCTGCTCCTCAAACTAGTTACTTAAAGCTAAATGCCCAAGCCAGAGTTATTGGCTTTTTATATTAAATGCACAGCCAGTGTCACCCAACATTAATAGGATGCACTGATTAGTGGAAGCAGCAGTAAACTCAATTAAGAAACACTTCTGGTTTAGAGATTGGGATTAGATTGTAATCAGCACAGGAAGAACCTGGTCTGCAGCAGCCTTGTAGGATTTAAAAGTCCTGGAAAAAGTGAGTTATAGTCGAGTTTTTTTAGAGTTCTGGCAGATAACTTGTGTGTTCTGGTGACAACACCCCCTTCTTCCAATGTTCCTTTCTCAGCTCATATGCTTCCCATCAGGCAGAGCAATCTACAGTACATGGTGTGTGTGTGTGTGTGTGTGTGTGTGTGTGTGTGTGTGTGTGTGTGTGTGTGTGTGTGTGTGTGTGTGTGTGTGTGTGTGTGTGAATGGCAGAGAAACCAGTCCTGCATTCCAGATGTGCAAGGAATAGAGGGAAATGAGAACAGGATGGACAAAATAATAGAAGAGTGTGACGACCCAAACAGACTCATCATCACCGATGAAAATCCTCCAGGTTTTCAGTTTCTTAGTGTCGGGGTCCGTGGTATTTTCCAGGTTGGACGTGGATGCCCTGTCACCTTTTATTGACTCTAAACCCCATGCAGCATATCTTACAGCGGGGCCTGACAGCCTCTTTAAACCACAGTTTCCTCATTTTCTTACTCTGTAAAGGAATCCATTTTGTAAACACTGCTATTCGGGGTGTTTTTTTCTCGATGTACCCTTGGCCTTGAATATAGTGCCTCCACAGATAATGAATTATTATTTATTTAATATCTGCTCTAGCTTTTCCAACGTTTTAGACACAGATATGGAGGTGCTTTCGGTCCAAGGTGATATGAAATTGAAAAACCTAACATTTTCTCAAAGGGATAAAAGACCCCTAAACCTGCCGCCAAATACATGCACCTAAGTTTTCTTGTTCTTTTATTTGTTCTCTTTATTTATCTATATTGGGACAAGCATGTAGCATAGACCTATGCCACACACCACAGCAGTTATAGCCTAAGCTAATTTACAATGCACGTCCCTAGATGGATCCTTTTTTTTTAAATTTAAATACAATAAATCAACACTTACCTAATAAGACAGTAGAGAACATCAACTCATCAATAGATACATACCTTAAAAATGCAAAACTCAAAAGAAAATATGGACAAAACGATACAAAACACAGACTAATACAATAAATGAGATTATGACTACATGACTGCTCCCGCTTTAAAAACAGTTTCAGATGAAGTCATTATTAAATTCAGTAGGCAACAAATTCACCATATTAATAAAAATGGTCCTTAATGAGGTTCTACGAGCCTGGGGAAAAACAAGGTCCTCAGTTTTAGCCTCCCAGCCCAACTCTAGGGGGCTGCATAGTGTACCGCTGTTAGCTGCTCTGGATGCATCCCAAACTTTCTCTGTTGGCCTGTTATTCAACCTGACCCCTCTCTGACCCGTCTCGGCCTCTCTGGCCGTTAAAACTTAAGGACGTAAAGAAGGGCTGTGACTTCTTGTCATTAAAGGACATTTGGCGCAATTAAGCCTTCAAGTGTCCCTCCCTTGATTACTTCTCAAGATAGTGTTTGTAGAGTGAGCCTGCATTTCTAAAGGCCAGACGCAATCACCACCCAGCCCCCCCCTCCCCTTCCTTTTTTGTTCTATTTTTACAGTGGCCCAGACCATAAAGTCAACCGAGAGGTGGCTTTGGCTGTTCCGTAGTGAGGTCACGAAGGGTCGTGAACCTTCTGTGACACCTGAAAGTGAGTCTTGGTCCAATACACTTTGGCTCATTAGGGCTCCAAATAAGGTGCAAACCCAACTGCATGGGTCTCTGTTATTGCATGACTACATGGCTTTGTGAGCTACTAGACTGCTGCAGAGCGGATGGCTTAGGTTTTCTTTATCGCGGCAAAAAGCAGAACAAGGTTAAACGGTAAGGGCGCAGGGCGGTGATCAATTCACGTATCATGATGTTGATTATTTGTGCTGTTTATACGGTGAATTCTTCTTAGAACATCTTTTTTATTTTTATTTTTTATATAAATGTCTAATCATATACACTACCGGTCAGAAGTATGGGGTCACTTTGAAATTTCCATTGCACTCCATTATAGACAGAATACCAGCTGAGATCAGTTGCATTATTTTGTTGCATTATTTTTTAATTTGTAAGTGACCCCATACTTTTGACCGGTAGTGTATTGTCTCTAGAACATTATCATTCAACTCCGGTTTTGTTTAAAGGAAAAGAAAATGGCAATATTCAATACTCAATTTACAATACTTTTAGAAAGACAATAAATGAAAATTGCAATACAAATCGAAATGGCACCCATGTATCGTGAAATGATCGAATCGGGACAAAAGCATATCGTCCCAGCCTTAGTCAACGGGGAAAATCACAAGTTTCCATGCTGCTGCAAAAAAATATTGTCATCTGTACTTTAGCTCTCCTTCCGAGACTACTATTCTCCTCATGAATAGAATGGCGGCCCTCGAGATCTCTGCACAGCTATTTCTCCGGGAACGGGAACTCTGTGGAGAGGAGTGGAAACGAAACAACAATCTGGCCTCTTCAGGTGACTAGACGGGGTGGGGGTGGGGGGGGGGGTGACGTGTCTCGTTGGTTGGAGCCTTGTTGTCTTAGACGCCAGGTTTATATGGCTCCAGGGTCAACTGGTCACTGTTTTACAGGGGTGGAGGCTAGTTCACAGGCAGCCCAGGCCCCTCTCATGCCATCTGGTAGCCATAAAGTCAGCCAGTAAGCCTGACTTTTGTACTGTTTAATGGGGCTCTCTGGGGATGAGTTTAGGTGGAAGAAGATGTTGGACTTCTGTTTTGCCCCTTGCTCCACAGATCAGGAACACACTTTGATTCCTCCTTAGAACAGGATAAGGTCAGACGTTTGCCAGTAGCATCTGTTTGATTTTGATTCATCTTTTTGTGTACATGTGATGGAGGATATGGTTTCGGAGCAAGAAGCTTTAAGGCTACATCTAAACTGCTACGTTTTCTTTTTTAAGCAAAGTTTTTTTGAGAAAAACGATCTCTGTCCAAACGAGAGTTTTAGCTCCAGTAGCAGAACTAATCTCTGTCCATATTAACACGTCTGGCCACACATTCACACACACACACACACACACTGGGCATGTGTGTGCCGCTGTTAACAGGAAGCAGTTGTGTGGTTGTGATGGCACTGTGAATATGACACATGCCTTTGTTGTGGAGATCTGGGTTTGATTCCCACTGCGATACATCAGCCAATGTGTCCGTCAGCTCCAGAGGCGTGCAACCTCTGACATGTACAGTATAGCAATTGTAAGTCGCTTTGGATAAAAGCGTCAGCTAAAAAACATGTCATGTAATGTAAAGTTGAAAATCGTGGCTGTAGAAGTTGAAAATCCTTTGGAGAAAGAACAACAATGGCGAAACGTAAGACCAGGGATTAATAGGCTTGGACCAACGACAAAGGTCTCTGTTTGTGCCGGTCCAGACTACAACGCAAGCCCAGAGTTTTTTATTTTTAACCAAAACTGGGTCCAGAAATGTTTCCAAATGTCTGTTCTACTATGAAACACAGGAGACATTTGTTTTTTAACAAAAGCGCAGTAGTGTACATGCAGCCAAAGTGCTGAAACAATTGTCGGTGGTTTGTCATCACAACTGACTTAAGCATCTTAACAACTGTAGTAACGTGCCGAATGGGCCAGCCGTCTTCATAATTTATTGATTTCTTGCAGCAGAAAGCTCGCTGAAGGTTACATGGAGGATGCTGCTTCAGTATTCAATACGCATCCAGTCTCAAAACAGCTGACGACAGCAAAGAAGCCCTTCATGAGACTTAAAATAGATAACATGCAGAAACGGTTGCCGGCTCGCATCATCCTCTGCTTCTCTGACACTTCCCCCGGCCTTCTGCACCAGTCTTAGTGACATCACTTCCAATGGGCGGACGGGGCCTCGCGGACATCTCAGATAAGAGAGTGAGAAAGGAAACCTGTGAGCATTCTCAGCGCCACCAGTACTAGACAAGGCAGAAACAAAACAGCCAGGGCAGTGGAAAGGGTCACAGATAAATGAAATGGTTCCCCAGTCTGACATGTATTCATAACCTCAAACACAAAACCACTGAAGGACCTAACCAAAAATAGTGTCTACATGGGAGCTTCTCAGAGCACGTTATTTCTTTTTCTGCATCTGAAATTCAAACGTACTCCAAGCAGAACAAATTTGACTTGTCAGAATTGATAAGATGCCTGCAGAGGTCCAGACAGTAGTTAGCAGCCTGTTTAATGGGGGGGGGGGGTGGCTGGGTGGATGGAAAATAAAAAGCTTAAGGCCAGTACTTTTGTCCCAATTACAGCTAATCCCTTTAGTTGGAGAGAAAGTGGGGACCCCCTGCTAGCTCGCTTTGACTACACAGGGAAAGCTATGCAAAGAGGAAAGCTAAGCAAATAACAGGGGGCAGCCCACAACCCCCCAGAGAAGAGAAAGTCAAGAACTATCATCCGTCTTTTGTCTTTGCCTTTTCAGATTAAAACGTGCCGCTTCTCAGCCGGGGCTTGAAGTATGTTAAGTGTGGAGACATTAGCCAGACCAATCCTGTTATGAGCATCAGCATTGGGGAAGGGGGCTACCGTGGGATGGTGCAATCTTCTTAAGTGATTAATCACCATGTGAAAGTGAAACCTACTGAGGGATTTCTCCACCTTAAAATGTTCAGCTCCCCTCATTGTGCTATTGTTTCTTTATTCCGACACATTTTTGCATCAAACCTCACGTTCAGCACTTCTCAGTGAGCTGGACGTAGACCGTGCAAGAAACACTCAAATTTCACTCAAATCCTCCTCTCAGAACTTTTATAGTAAGTTGATTCTACCACTTCCAGAACATTTGCAAGAGAAAAAAATGTTCAAATGTTGCCGACATAGCAAAGACATGGCCTTATTATTAACATGGGTGGTGTGGTTTATCAACTGGCATCATTATGCAAACTGTGGGGTTGCAGAAGAAGGCATTTAGCAGGGCCCGGGTGTGAAAGACAAACACATTTGCTGGAGCTTCACCATTATTACCTCATTATCTGGTGCAATGAAGGAGAAGACTTTTTATTGCTTACAGGCCTCTGGCTTTGTGCTGAGACAGAAATCTACAAGACAGAAATCCAGGAAAAATGAAAGTAAGACGGCGGGCATATTGCACCGGGGGGGGGTCACAAGTTCTCCGCATAGACGATAAAGTCGTGGCAGATGTAGTTGTGTGTTGTGTTTGTGAGGGTTTAATTGTACATTAGCGGTGCAATTAATTGAATTCTAATCGATTCTGGCAGTGATTAGTGATGATTCCCTCCGACCAATCAGCAGTCCCAGCTCGCTTGGAACCTCGATGGAGGTGGTGCTAAAAAAAGTACCTGTTGGCAGGTACCAGGGACTTTTATCATGATGTAAAACCAAAAAAAAGCAGAGTAGAGTCGGAATAGAAAAACTCCATTACACTTACTACACTACAGTTGCCCCTCTCCCCACCCTCCCTTGCACCCCCCGTGTCCTGCACCCCCACACCCCCAATACTCTTCTACCTCCTTGCCTTTTTATAGGAAGAGATGGGGCAGCGTGGGCCTTTTTTTATGAGCTGCTGTTCGCAAAGCAATTACTGCGCTTTAATGAGGCTGTCTGGAATTTCACAGGCCCCCTCTGCCGTGTCACCGGAGCCAAGTGCAGGGGAAAAAAACATAAAACCACTACTGAGAGAGGCAGCCGCCCATCTCCAGACTGGCAGAATGAAAAGGGGAGGAAGGGAAGGAAATCTCTGTTCACATGTGCATAATGTGTGCAGATTAACAGAAACTATAATAAACCACCTCCTAGATTCAATTCACTAGCTTTTTTTGGGGGAGCTAGTTGGAAAAGCTAAAGCAAATCATAAACAAACCTCAACTCAAAGACAAAACTCGCTAAAGAAGTCCAACTACAATCATTAGACATTAAACATTATTCCGGCTTACATAGAGCCCAAAAAAAGCTCGGGTGCTGCACCTAAACCATTTAATGGCGGGGAACACAATGTGTTGGAGTTTTGATTGCTTTATACAATAGGCGCTTAAATATTTGTCCATGTCCTGTATGCCTAAGCACTCACACACAGACCTGAAGAGGCCCCATATGTACAAAGTCGACACTTTTAGTGGGGAAATACAAATAATGAGAGTGAAGCTAATGACGAGAGCAGTAACTCATACACTCGCTCCAACGAGGATCGTTTCAGTGAAAGTGAAATCAAGCTTTTGCTGGAGCCTTTTTTAAACGACCACCTTGTGAGCCAAGGCTTTATTGTGCAATTAGTTTGCTCTGAATGAATGCTGAACACATGATTGGACTAACTTGTCTTTCTTTTTTTCCCTCCTTTTTCCATGTCTCTGTGGTGTGGTGCGCTCCTGCTCCCGCTCCTGTGTGTCATGTACAGGTGAGTGTCACTATCTGTTGCTCTTCATATACCTTTCAATCTCAGGGCCCTCTTCTCTTTTTGTTTCCATAGCTGCAGTCACAATACCGTGTTACAAGTAGCAACGGGCTGTCTATTTTTCACCTTGATAACACACCACACACTGCTGCGCTTCACACAATGATATCTTCCACTGGAACTGCAGTAAAACACGCACACACACACACGGCCGGTTCAGTTTCGTCATATTACATGTGCTGAATAATTGTATTTTTTACGGCGCCAGCTACGCTCGCACACATGCGACCTGCATCCAAACTGTTACAGGGTTTCCCCCAGTGTATTGGGAGACTGGTGGCCCACCGGGCTTAAGTCTCTGTAAATCATTTATTTATGTATTTTTCAGACGTTTTTACACAACAGTTACAGCGAGGCTAGGCTTAGTCGCAGTGATATTTTCACATGTCCCGTTAGCATTCTGCACTGATGTAATGTATGGCCCATAGAAATAAAAATGGCTAGAAAGGTTTCCTGTGGTCATTTGATTGGTACACAACAAAATGCCGATTGTTGTTAGTTAAACTGTGTCGCAGCTCGCCGGGACGGGAGCCACCCAACACAGTTTGGGAGATGTTCTCAGAGTTGCAGGGAGTGAGGAGGGACAGTTACACCCAACGGCAGTGGGTCAGCGGATCAGCGGGTCACTAACCTTAATGGCCGGAAATGGCCTTTCTATGCATTCTATTTCAATGGTACGTATCTATGGAATCCGTGTTGTTGTCAATCCCGCTATTCCATCCACGATTCTGTTATCACAACAAACCATTGGGCTTTACATTAATGCTGCCATCAGGCTGGGACTGGCCCCAGCCGGGCCGTATTTACAGCCCACTGGGCTACACAACTTTTCTGGGGGAGGACACTGTGTTATAAACTGTCTGGGTGTTGTAGGAGGGAGGAGCTGCAGCGTGGGGAGGAAGGGTGCGGTAGTGAAACCCCCAGCGCAGACCAACATGGGTTTTAACCAAAATGGCCGCCCACCACAGGCCCATGTGAGATGGAGTTGGGTGTAACCACATGCTTCTGCTATCCTCCGTGTAGCAGCAACCTGCAAACTGTTGCGTGTGTGTGCACAGCAAGGCTTTTGCTTTGTTCAACCTCATGTCTTACGGGCTTTTTTTTCATATCACAACTTTCAGTTTGTTTCAAAGCCACCGAGCTTTGCGGAGAGACAGCTCTGTCACAACTTTACTGTGGTGCCTCTTCGCTCATTAATCCCCTTTGAAGCTACCGCCGACCGTCCCTGTTACATAGTATAGTATAGTATAGTATAGTATAATATAATATGATATCCATCTCTTCACCTACAGTTGAGGCTGAAAGTTCATTCTTCACCTTGGAAACAGTAGGTTGACAAAGACCATAATTCAATTCAAGGTCCAATTAATGTTTTTATTGACGTGATTGGACAAACGTGTCGCGTGGGGCTGCCGAATTTAAACAGACCAACATGGCGGCTCATTCGGAAACTCTCACTTATTCTACGAAAATAGTTCACTGAAATGTGTTTCTGAAAACATTTGATGTAAGAAGTCTTCATTTCAGATCGACAACAGCCAGTTTCAAAGATTTCCTTGAGTTTTCGAGAGGCTGCGAGTCGATTTCTTTAAAGTAGCCTAGATTAAACTATGGAATTGAGGAGCGAGCAACTGGACGCCCCCGCTTCTCCAAAGTCACCGCAACGCTACCAGAATGCATTGCACAGCTGCTCACATGGACAGTGCCAGTGGAAACGAACAGTTAGTAGTGGTCTGTAAGACTCAATCCTACATTTCCTGTAATGAAACTCATTAGAATTTCTTTAATTCAGAAGACGTGCAACTACTACTACTACAACTACTAGTAGTACACACATGACAAAACTAAACTGATCTTCAAGTGCAAATTAATTGAATGTGAGGACTATCAGAGTCTACAGTGGAAGTCCATATTTTGTAAATGTAAGTCCAGATACCTGTACCTGAAAGGGGAAAAGCCATGCTGTTTATCTTGTACTGCAGTGGATCTCATATGCATTTGTCTGTGGGACGATGGTGCTGAAGTCACCTCACTTTTTATTTGACAAAGAAGGATGAGGGAAATAAAGACTTTCTTCTCATTGTGGCTGGCTGCCTTCTCTTAGAACAAAGGCCCAGTAGTCGTCCACCTCTGGGGAATAATTGATCAGCTCATCTGTGGGATGGAGGAGACGTGGGGGCGGGGGAGGTCAAGGGTCAGTTTGGCTCTATATGTGTGTGGCGTAACATGGTCTACATCTTCCTGTTAGGAATGCAAATGGCTTCTGATAGCGTGGCCGCTGCACCCTGAGGGCTTCCAGTTTGTGTGTGTGTTTGTTTGGGTTAAAGCGGAGGGGTGAGAGGTCATGTCCTTCGCTGAGGACAAACGGGACTGGGCGGGGGGGGGGGGAATCAGGTTTTTGAGAAATAAGCATCAACCAGCTCAGCACTATTGCTGTGCTTGTAATCTGTGAGTGTCCCAATAACCAACAAGCAGCCCTGTCATATAATAATGAAAAATGTGAAAGCTCTAATGGCTCATTGGCACAGCCCTGCTACTAGCAAACAAAATCACAAGCCTGCTACACAAACAATGCATCCTGAGAGATCTTAAGCAGAATCTAACCAATTTAGTTGCAATTTGACTGACTAAACAATATACTATACTTATAAGTGTATGGCATTTGCTGTGTGGACTAGCACCTCTAGTCTTATTTAAAAGTTTGATAAAAGTGTATTGTTTTATGACGTGGTGGTTTTCTATTTCAGCTGAGGTGACCTGCCTTCACTACAGAACGTGGTGAAAAACAGTGACTCAAAGATCAAAACCCATTTACACAGAGAAGTCTAACAAATATACCCAATATAGATTGACGCAACTAGCAAATGCCACAGTTATTGCAGACAAAAGGGGTACTGAGGAGCTCTGAGCAAGGTGAACATGGCAGTTATATCCAACTGGAGTTCTACTGTTTCCTTATAAACCCCGAATTTTTCCCATTTGAACATACATAACTAGATTTCCATTGAAGAATTGTGCCCAACTAATAATAATAATAATAATAATAATAATAATACAACATTTTATTTGTTGGTGCCTTTCAAGACACAGGAAAACTGTGTGACAAAAGGCCTTCAGATTCCGATTCAATCAAACCACTTAGGTCGGTGTGACGTCAATTGTTTTCCTGCCCATGTCCGGGACAATTTGTGCAGACACCACAGGCGGACTCTACTGCACACGTGCACCAAAGCACACTCTCAAAGCCGTATAAACAGAACCACGAGCGTGTCGAATTTGGTCTCAAATTCCTTGCCGTAAGAAATTGCCGGCGCGCTCACTGTCAGTTCATTTATGGCGTCCGTGCCAGATGAAAGAGCTTGCACGTTGCTGTGAGCTGACAAGTATTTTCTTGACCGTGTAATAAACACACCCAATGATGCGGCAAAAAACAAAAAAGCAAGCCAATCAGATGGACAGTGTTGACCAGCTGCAGGCCAACAGGGCAATTTGAAAATGTTCAAGTTGAAATCCAAACCAGATGCAACACTTTGTTTTGACTGCCGTCCACCATTTTTGTTGCACCATGAGTGGATTTAGTTTAGTCTACACTTTAAGGGCAGGTGGAGGGGGCAAGTCTGAAAACACAAACCAAAGGATGTCCACGTCTGCAGACTGCAGGCCTCGTTCCTGACAAGAATGTAACTTCACATTTATCGTGACAAAAGATACATGACTTCACGTCACATTTCATTAAATTCTGTAAAGAAAAAAAGAAATGCATTAAACCACTGGAACCTCCATCGCACAGCGGGTGTCCGGGTTTCCCCGTTTTTCCATTTCACCTCGTCACGGCCGACGCTCCGACTGAGACACTCCGGAGCAGAGAGAGGTGAAGAGAAACTGAGGAAGGGAGAGACAGAGAGCGCCGGAAAAGAGGAGGGAAACTGTGTCCGTGGGTGCAGGCGTGTGTGTGTGCGTGTGCGTGTGTGTGTCTGTGCGCCTGCATGTGTGTGTGGCGGGCGGCACGCCCTTGCAGGTTTCTCTATCACTCAGCTTCCATTAATTTTTAATTGCTTCCTCCGCCTGGCACACAGCTCCACTTTTCACTCAGTGAGCAGAAAGGAGGAGGAAGGACTCCACAGCAGAGGAGAGGGGAAGGAGAGACGGAGGGAAGGAGAAGCGATAAAGACGGAGAGGGGGATATAAGAGGAAGAGAGGAAATGGCGGCGAAAACTTGCTTCCATGAGCCAGATTTGGCTCGACCCTCCAGAATAACTCCTCTTAAGAAGCTCTTTTCACTTTCCCCATTTCCTTCTGCACTTCCTCCCCGCTTCCTTCCATCATCCTCCCCTCTTCACTTAATCACCATCCCCCAGCCTTTTCTCTCTGCTGTTGTTTTCCAGCCCGTTGTCTCCTTTATCATTGTTGGCGAATAAATGAAAAGGAGAGGAAACCCAGAGCCTTTGATGGAAAAACAGTGGAGTTTCAACCACCATCCCTCTCTCCATCCACTCCACCCCCACCCCCACCCATTCAGCCTCTCTCTCTAAATTAAACATCAAAGGGGCAGCCCTCCACTAGGTACTGTCTCTCTCGCTCATCCACTCCTACCAGCGATGCCACGCTGCTTTTTTCCCCTCCTTGTTTGAAAGTTGCAGAACGTATTTCACACCTAATCTAACCCTCTTCTGCCTCTGCGGCTGCCTACTCCTGCTGGAGTGCTCTCTTGAGTTTTCAAGTGTGTGAGTTAGGGCGGGAGGGGATGGGGGATGGGGGTAGCTGAGGCTGCGAGCTACAAGAGAGAGAGAGAGAGAACACATCAGGTTCAAGTGAAACTGTCGATTGATATGTTGTACCGGTGTTTAACGTGACAGCTTTAAATTGTTGGTTCATCCAAATCTGGTCCTTCAGCCTCATGGCTGCTTAAAGTTATTGAACTCTTGACCATAGACTCCATCCCTCCATCCATCCATCCATCCATCCTGACTGACATAGTAGAGAGAAAGGACTAGCAGAAGTGAGGTAACGGTGGACTGAGTTAAGCCACCGTTTCTTTATTGATTCAGATTTTTTTGGGGGGGGGCTTTTCTGCCTTTAATGGACTGAACAGCAAGGTGAGAAAGGGGGAAGACATGCAGGAAATCTCTTGGACTCAAACCCTGGACCTCTGCGTCGAGGCATGAACCTCTATGGAAATGTGCGCCTGCTCTACCAACTGAGCCAACCTGGCCAATAAGCCACTAAGCCACCGTTTAATTAAAAGAAGAGTAAGGTTTTTTTTCTCAAAACAGCCATGCACAACGAATGGAAGAAAAAATGTAATAACACTTTTCCGGTTCAAATATGATAAACAATAGAAACATTTATTTTTTTAGCCAGGAAGTATGTGGTAAGATGAAGGCATCTTATTTTATAAAATGAAGAAGTTGAGATGGGCCTAATTATGCCCAGGGCCTCGGCGCTCTTCTATTGGAAAATGAATATGTGCACGTTGACGATGTGGTCTGCTAACATTTGGAACATGTGAAGATCAATTTCAGGTGGATCATTAACCCTTTACTGAAAGAGTAGTAAAAGTGATACCTGTATAGGCCTATGTCACACTTCCGATCAACAGTCCCTTCCTCCTTAAGGATTTAGATTTTCAGCCATGCTGTCTAAACCATCCGAGGTAGGCCGACAACGAGCTACGTGGTTGTGAAACGAAGGTTTCTGCTCCTGTAGAAGCTAGACGTCTGCATGGAATCAACCTTGCTTTAATAAAAAGCATGTTTTATCTTATGGAGGAAAAACTACACTACCCACAATCCTAAGCGTAACAGCAACGCCTCTGATCGGTCCAACTCGCTGTTACCATAGAAATGTTTATTACGTTTTAGAAACGCGAGTGGCTAGCGCGAGCTTCAACCATTGAAGTCCAGGATAGTTTCTGTACACGCTCTTGTACTTTTGAGAGCGTTCATTTACAATCTGAACCACGTCGTCGTGGGTGACTTCAGGCAGATTGCGGAGAGACTTGGTCCAGCAGAATCTACCGGGCTCCGCTGTTGTAAAAAGCTAACCGGAAGCGCCATGTCCCCACTCAGAGACGCTCTTCCGATCTTCAGTTGTTGCGTGAGGCCGATTATCCACTGGAGACCACATGGTGTACATTTGCAGCTCAAACCTCACAGTATCTCACTGGTTGTTACACTTTACTTGAAGGTATCTACATAAGAGTGACAGCAGAAATACTGGGGGCGGAAATGAACTAAAACTTCTTCTTTGTTTTGTGGCGGGTTGCAACCATAATCGGAATTCATTATTTATTCGGCACATAACGTTTCCATCAGCGTTTATCGCATAAGCCGTATATATCGATCGAGATAAAATCCGATGAGACAGAACGTAGTCGATATTCATGAAGTTCCATCGAATTTTACTGTTTCCAGAAGGCATTTTTCATTCGATATCACTTAATTTGGATAAAAACGTGTGGATGGATACATAACTACTGATTAATTTTAAAGGGTTAAGTGGCCTTGCTCCAAATGATAGCGGGCCTTTATTGTCCCCCTGTGAGCCGGGGCCTTTCCTTCGATCGGTGGGTGCAGCTCCGCTGGTTGTTCCTCCATCATCTTGTAGCAGAAGATGACCGGGCCTTTGTTGTCTCAGCTCCCAGAATGCAACACTCTGCATATCGAGATCAAACGGGCTACATCATTAGCCTCTTTTAAATCCCTTCTTAAAACATTTTTTAATATGAGGTATTTCTGAATATTTAATATGTTGTAGGGTTTTATCCCTCCCTTGCTATTTGATATATATTCTTTTTGCCTTATTTTATCCTCGGGTGTTTTAAGTATCCTTCCGGATTTTATATTATTGTTGCTTCTGGTTTTACTGTAAAGAACTTTTTAGGCTGGTTAAGACAAGTGCATTGTAAATGCAAATAAAAAGTTAAAATTTGACACTGTCTGGGATTTTGCCACGTCAGTCTTACTTCTGCTTCTGGTGGCTGCTGTTGGCAAACTTTGGACGGATATTTCTGTGATATTGGTCACATTACTCAGTCAGGTCATCATTTCCTGCTTGCGGTCCCACTCTGCTTTTCAGTAAGGTCCCCTATTGAGGATGTCTTTAAAGCAAAGGACTCAAAAGAATCTTGGGGGGTGTAGGACGGTCCACTGTGCCAAGATCCTGTAACTATGGCCGCCGTTCAGAAAATAGTCTTGCTTTAACTTACCAAAAGGACAAATGTCAGTGTCTGTGGTCCAAATAAGAGAGAGATTTGTTTCCATTAAGAGGGAAAATCAATGACTGATGTAACCTACATGTAAATCTTTGGAAATGTACTTCTGATTATTGCCACAATGAAGATACTGAATACTGCTGCAAAATATCCACTACGCACATATCCAAAATATCCACTAGTACATATCCAAAATATCCACTAGTACATATCCAAAATATCCACTAGTACATATCCAAAATATCCACTAGTACATATCCAAAATATCCACTAGTACATATCCAAAATATCCACTAGTACATATCCAAAATATCCACTAGTACATATCCAAAATCTCCACTAGTACATATCCAAAATATCCACTAGTACATATCCAAAATATCCACTACGTACATATCCAAAATCTCCACTAGTACATATCCAAAATATCCACTAGTACATATCCAAAATCTCCACTAGTACATATCCAAAATATCCACTAGTACATATCCAAAATATCCACTACGTACATATCCAAAATCTCCACTACGTACATATCCAAAATATCCACTAGTACATATCCAAAATATCCACTACGTACATATCCAAAATCTCCACTAGTACATATCCAAAATATCCACTAGTACATATCCAAAATATCCACTAGTACATATCCAAAATATCCACTAGTACATATCCAAAATATCCACTAGTACATATCCAAAATATCCACTAGTACATATCCAAAATATCCACTAGTACATATCCAAAATATCCACTAGTACATATCCAAAATATCCACTAGTACATATCCAAAATATCCACTAGTACATATCCAAAATATCCACTACGTACATATCCAAAATCTCCACTACGTACATATCCAAAATCTCCACTAGTACATATCCAAAATCTCCACTACGTACAGGTTTAATCCCAAAATAAAAGTGTCAATTCCAAGAGTTAAAATAGGAAAAGTAGAGTGGAGAGGATAAAAGAAAGACATGAGGAGGGAGGTGGAGAAGGAGAGAGACTGCTGGCTCCTTGCCATGCCCTCTCACTGTGACCTTCCTCGTAAATAGCTCATACGACTCCCCCTTCTCGTTCTGATGGGAGGAAGATAGAGAAAGCTGAGACGGATTTAAGCACTGCAACAAGCCCCCAGTTTTATTTCTGCCAGTCTCCCTTTTTTATAACAAGAAAGCCAGGTGTAGCAGAGCCTCATAAACACAAGCTGCCAGCAGATTGTATAGACATCCTGACCCCCTCCCCCCCCCAGTCCCGTTTGGATGTAGAAGTAAAGCTGCAGAAGCAAAGCAAAGGATTATTATTCTTTATCAAAACTTCACACAAAATAGACTCGTCTCACAAGGACAGTGCACACAGTGAACTATTGCTCAGGCTCTGATGAAAAAATATGACATTTCTGAGGTCACAAGACCGAGGACATCTTCCAGAGCTCATTTAACTGTTAAATAGAGCAGTGTTGCAATTAACTATTCCTTAAATTGGTTTGCCAAATTAAATTGCCAGAGTGTGACATCAAGTCTCTATGGAGACAAGACCAATCCCTCCACTTTACACCATGCTGCAACACGGATGTAGGACAAACAGATATAGGTTTTGTGTAGGTTAAAACCAGACTGTAACTTCCGGGCCTGAAAAGTAGAGCCAATGTGGAAGTGCCTTAAAGCTGCAGTATATCTAATTTCCAACAGGGGGAGACTCTACTGGCTCCAAGAAGAAGTCTTCTCACTTGATCTATTAGGTCAGTAAACATTCTTATATTTCCGTTCATGGTCTCAGTCGCTTTACTTTGAAGTCTTCTTCAATACAGCATGACATTCAATTCGTAAATGGACGACAAAGCAGGGGACAGAGGCATATCATCGCTAAGCGTGGTACTGTGGACACTAAGATAGCCGTGAACCTGTTTTGGGTGGTGTCCATGTTTTTATCTTAAACTTTGACCCTCTCACTGTGTGTTTTTACTTAGTCAAAGTAAATTGGAACATTTTAGTCGCCATAAAATGTCTTGTTCTGCGACTTGAGCTAGCTAGCGATAACGTTAGCTGGTAACTTAAGGGAAAGTCTGCCTTTTTTTTCCAATAAGCTCTGTGAACAGCCGTACATGCTGACAAACAGCAAAATTGGCAACTATCTTTTAGCGCCATTGAAACTACTGGGTTAGACACCCCATCCTCCCAAGCGCTGCCCTTTTGTCCAAATATGGTCACTTCTGAATCCAAATTACTAAGATGGCAACAGCCAAACTGCAAAATGGTGTAATATCCCACCAATGTAACCATAATGCAGTTTATTACCAGACCCGGAGCAAGTCTGTCAGAGCTGTTTCTGCAGCAAGAACAAACTGGAGGAAGGTGGTGAAAATGAGCTAACAATCTGTAGGTTTTCTGACATGGCAGTTCACTTTTCTTCCTCCGTCCCTCTGTTCCCTCTTTGTCACTGGGACGCAGTCACTGCCGGCCGAGGCAGATGGCCCGTGGATTGTGAAAGGGCAGCGCCCACCAATCCTTACCCACCAACCTGGCAGCACCCACCTGGGTGCCACCTGCTCCTCTTCTCTGTTTGACCCTCTTGCCAGCCACGCACACGACAGGGACCACATGGCTAAAAAACACTGAGAAGAAAGAAGTAGATCTTACATTTGTTTTCTGTTTTCGGTCTCTACTAACACCATCGTGCCTAATTCTTTCTGTCTGTTAATTGTAATTGGAAGTTATAGACACCCAAGACAAAAGTATAAGTAGACTCACATTGTCACAAAGTAATGTAAAAAAAACTGCACACGATGAACCACATTGACAGTCTTTACTGTCTGGGTTCGCCCCTGAACATGTCCAGTGGTTGCTGCAGCTGTCTTTGCAGCATGCAATAGGAGACTTAAAGGTTGACCTATATACAGTAGCTTGCAATAGATGTCTCTGACTCACCCACTGTCTCCCTCCAAGGCGTTGTCATCCAGGCTGGCCCTATAGTGAAACTGGGCTCTTTTATCTAGTCATACACTAAACACAGTATCAGCTTTCTACACAAAACATCTCCAGGACATAAGCTTTGTATTTTTGGGTGCATTCACATCATACAAGTTGACACATTGCCGAAAGAAATCACAGCATCAGTTATTTGTTCAAATGCCTAGAGTTGATATATGTGCAATTTTTACACAGCCAAGATTTTAGGGAAGAGGTAGGTCAGATGGGTGGAAGCATGTCCTACCAACAGTCAGTTTCATTGGTCACGGTTTCTTTTAACCATGACCACAATCAATCACCCGGATCGTTGGTCTGATTGGCTGAAGGACTATCCAATTGCGTACATAGTCATTTGAACTATGCCCGTTGGTCACGTGTAGAGAAAATACAGAGCAGACTCCCCAGACTCAAATCTCAAAATCTATTGAGCTTGGCTTGCTCTGGTGATAGCCAGACTACCACCAATGGCTCTTAAACAGTCAAATCCATGACTTGAAGGGTTCTTTGAATCTGCCTTGGACCTTTTGTGGATCTGCAGGCAATATATTATTGGTGATTTAATTATAGTGTCTGCTAGAAAGCTTGATTGTACCTTCTTTCATGACATAGTTGAAAGTTGGGTGAGCCCACAAGTCCAATCATCTGTCCCCCTCCAAGTAAACAGGAAGTATTTCCGTGCATAATCTTCATTAATATTAATCTTTATCTCTTCACTGGTCCATTGTGTGGGTAAAGTATTCATGCTAGTCTTGCATGTTAGTAATACCATTCCTAGTGTTTCAGGGCATTACATGACTTTAAGGTCCCCTCAAGTGCTTTTCCCAGTTTGCTTTTTACAAGGGGGGTGTGGATTACCTCAGTGTGGGCCTTGAATAAGACTGCTTGTTTCAAAACAGATGTGGTGTGTTGCACGGCGCTCTAGCAGAGAGAATGAGCTCATTGTTTACAGTTGAACCTGGTGCTAATTTTTTCTGAAACGCTAACAGCTGCCTAACTACACCACCAGCCAGCATTGATATCTGGCACCCCCTGGCCTGTGTGTGTGTGTGTGTGTGTGTGTGTGTGTGTGTGTGTGTGTGTGTGTGTGTGTGTGTGTGTGTGTGTGTGTGTGTGTGTGTGTGTGTGTGTGTGTGTGTGTGTGTGTGTGTGTGTGTGTGTGTGTGTGTTGGCTAGACCAACTAGGCGCCTTATGATTGCCAGCCCCTCCACTCAAAGCACCATTCGCTCCATTCTAGTGCACTCCCCAAATCTAATCTACGCAATGAAATCGATCGGAGTCACTGCTCACTACGGCCAGTGCAGATTTGCCAGTGTTGGGTTGCCTACTTAAGCCCCCAATCCACCACCCCCACCTCCACCAGTGCCTGGGAGGGATTGGGTCAGATCACATTAATCGATAATGTATCAACATTGAAATTCTGAAGTTGTTATCAACGTGTTTTTCCCATGAACATAATTTTGATAATTTATTCCTTGATAGGCCTACTTTCTGCTTAAAAACATTCCACCACATGTGTAGACGTGTGACCTGCACAGACCAGTCAGCCGCATCGAAAGCATAATAACAAAAATAATAATAAAAAAAAACGCAGTGTGATTTAGAACAACTTGATTAATTATCGTTATAGTTATCGAGGTAAAATGTGCAATTAATCTGATTTTAGGTCATATCGTGCAGCAATAGCATCGTTGGAGCAGGTCACATGCTTATTTCACAGATAAGGGGATAAGAGGAGCATTTTAGTTGTGATTCAGTGGTGATTTACAGTTTTAATCAGGCTTTTTCAATGTGAAATGAAGTTTCAACTTTAGAGCACCGCTTACTGTGCTCCGTGGCTGCAACACAACAAGCCCCTGGAAGTACGATGGCCACTACAAAAACCCAAACTTGCGCATGTTAAATATGGAAGTGACGATCAAATTAGAAACCATATTTTCCGAACCGGTTCTTGATGTCCAATCCTAGTCATGTGGTCGAGCAAATCGACAGATATGGCGTGATCTTGCAGTGGGATGGCAGTGGTCGGTAGGCCTGTGAAACAGCTTTTTTGATACCATCACCCACACAGGCACTTGTTTGTTCTGTATCGCTGAAACACCGTTCTACACACGGCAAGTGTTGGTATTTCTTTCAATTTCTTTCATTTTTAATTCTTTTAACTAATTCAGTGAAGAGCTATTCGCTTTGCAGGGGAGTGAACATAAATCTAGACAAATGGAGGGATGGAGCCAGTGGAGAGATGATAGTTGTACTGCCTCTAATTGACATAAGTGCCCTTATTAGTCTTGGGCCATTAGCACCTCAGCTTCCTTCTAATTGGCTACATCTATTTGCAGTCCATCGCGCTTATCTGCTATTGTGAGCATGCTTTCCCGTTCCATGTTCCAGCTCCACGGCGGTAAACTCTTTCCTTGTATTTATGTATTCTCTGAGTAGTTCATGGTCTCACCTCGGCGGCAGCGGAGGGACATGCAAGCTTCCCTTCGTTTTTAAATGCATTTTTCTTTATAGGTAGAAGGCTGGGCCCCTGTTTGTGGCGAGCAGCCGAGCTACAGACAGTTTGATGTTAATTTACCCACACTTAAGCCCAGCGGCAGCTTCCTGCCTGCCTCAGCTCTTGATACATTTTTTACGTCCCACTCCCCCTTTCTCCTTTTGTTGTGATATTTTCTGCCTTTGTTTTTTTTGTCTTCTTACTTCTTTCCTTCCTGGTGTGGGACTGTAGTCTCCCGTTCACATGACGAGACAAAATAAAAGGAATGGGGAAGTTGAGGAAATGGCCATTTCCTCTTGTTGATACCACCCCGGCTTCATTAATCCTACGGCCTTTTCCCCCTCTCTCTCCATTCTTTGTTTTGTTTAGTGTGTATGAACGGTTCATCTTCACACGTTGTCCTGTGGAAGACAAAATGATGCGACTACACAATACAGAGAAAAAGAGAGTGTGGGAGAGCGGCGGAGCGGAAATAGGGAGACCTCTCAGGGAAGCATAGCTTATGGAAAATCTCCAAGTCTGCCAGCTCCAACTGGTACATTCTGAACTCTGCACACAACACTTTTTATTTTCCCTCGTCCTCTAAGAGAAAGACAGATGTTCTGTCTTTCTGCTCTCCAAATTTCCCCTCTGTTCGTGTCCTTTTGAGGTGTCCCGGCGGGCAAATTAACCCCCCCGCCCTGGCCCAGCTTGAATTTTTGGCGCCATTGCGGCAACTTCCAGGCCTTATGTCAAACTGAACAAAAGAGGTCAGGAACAGTTTGCACAAGAAGCCTAAAAGACTTCAGGAGTGCTTGTCTGATTGTATAATGGTAGCAATACTCAGAGCTAAATGTCCCTGCATAGGATCGGACAGCTGCTTACATCCCCTGCCTGGGGGCCAAAGTGGATCAATGATTGGTCACTGACCAGTTATCATTATGCAATCAACAACCACCATCGCCCCGCAAGTGCCTAAAGGGCATGGCATACTTCTTTTTAAACTACACTGAGTATGTGCAGAAAGATTTGCATGGTCATCCATTTTGGGCAGCACGCCGATGTACACACCGAGATTTGCGTGGGCTGCTGTAGACTTGGGGCAGCCGACAGAAATAGCGCCAACACGAGCACACAAACACGTCATGTAAAGCTTAAGCTTTAAAGCAACACCAACGCACTCTTCCTCTTTGGTCCCCCTACAGGTTGGAAGCGTAATTGCCCAATAGGCCTGCAGGATTCAGGGGAAAATATGAATTTACAATTTTATTTCTCACAAAGTGTTTACTGCACACATGAACCATGACAAGACAAATTGGTAGTACCCAACATACATTTTTTTTGGCAGGACAGCAATTTTACCAGCAGCCACCCAACTCTAAGAAACATGTTAAAATAGTAATGTGCTACGGTAAAAAGGAAAGATGTTCTATCCATACCCATATTATTTTTATTTTTGCTTAGAATTGATACCACAATTCACTGCCACGATTTCTTTTGACCATAACAAAACAAAACAAATTGGCAGTACCAAACATAGATTTTTTTATGGCACCTTATAGCACTTAGCTCATCACCACAAGCCTGTAAACATAGAGGCTTCAATGAAGAGAAGGAGAGTGTTAAAACCTATTTTATACAGTCTATGTTTTAAACTAATGTGTTTTCTAAATCCATTGGGTCTTCAAGTGCACCATCCATTATGATGGTTGGTTCGGCGTGTGCTATCCAGTGTAGCTGTAAAATCCTAAGTCATTAGCATTAGTAGCAGCAGCAGAAGGCCAGCCCAGTCCCCAGCACTGATAAAGCCCCACATGCATAAAAACAACAAGCTCTCCGAGAGGAGACTGCACGCTCGCACACATACAACCAATACCAAAAAGTTGGGCACTATTGTGCTTAACTGATTAAATAGAGATTACAGCCAGGCAAGTTTATCTGGACTTTCTCAGCATTGAAATGACGGCCTGCAAATTCAATCTTTGATTCAGAGGACTTTTTTTTTTTTTTCCCTTTGAGGAAACAGATGAAAGTTTCACAGCACAGCAACAAAACAGACTGTGATAAGTC